>JASAUF010000336.1:3592500-4192500 GCA_030180095.1 Magnolia changhungtana
TGATATTTTTTGTAAGATCACACGGAAAATTTACCCTTTATGACTAGGCATGTCTATATTATGTACACCATTGAGAATTTTAGTTGCAGAGGAAAAGAATGTTTGTCCATTGTGGACACGTGCCTCGATCTCTTACCGTCCATTCACTGGACAATGAATATCAGGAGGGAATAATAAAAGGCCCATTTTGATTTGGTTGGGCGATCACACGGAAATGTTACCCCCCCTTATAGTAGGTGTGTTTGTATTATGTACACATCATTGAGAATTTTAGCTGTAGGGGAAAAGAATGTTTGTTAATAGTGGATGCATGTAACTCAATCTCTCACTGTTCATTCACTGGATGTAGAGAGAACATGAAAAAGCCCATTTTGATTTGGCTGTTATTTTATTTTATTGCCCAATGAATGGATGGTGAGATGGATGTTGATTTTTTGTGTTATTATTTATTTATTTATTTTGGGGAGCAAGGTGCTTTCATATTGGAAACTTTGGGTCGGCCCTCCACGTACACACTATCGAAATTGAAACGTTTGAGCCTTTGCTTAAGGTCTAGAGCTCGATGTCATTATCTGAATGTTCACCCACCATCCATGTGGATGAGTCAGCCTGTCACCATAACTGTAGCCATGTGTGTGTGTGTGTGTGTGTGTGTGTACACATGCATTGACATGAAAATTCCTAGATTTGATAGAGGCATCATTATCAGGTGCAACAATATCCATTTTAGAAGCACTTGCAATGATGTTTCTTAACTTTTCTCATCATTTTCTTCTTTATTCAACTTTGTTTATTACTCTCTTATTTGAATTTGATGTGGATATTTTTTTAGTAACTTTTGCTATTCTTTATTGCTGTTTGATTAGAGTAGTTTGTAATTGTACTTATTAGATCTTGGGGCCGCCAAAGTTTTGGATCAAGCTGATATTTGTGTTTTCTCTTCATCCTGGTTTGTGTGACCTTATGAACAGATTGGATGGCTAAAAAAACATCATGGTGGTAGTCGGAAGTTAATTTCTGAAGCAACTGAAGTTTGGAGCTCATCTCTTTGTACCAATGATAGGGAAGTTAAGTTCAGTTTCCATTATTTCCACTCTATTGAACTTTAGTTGTTAAAATTTCAAAAATTGTGGTCTTGAATTTAATTAGGGTGTCGGAAGGAAAGGACAATCAGCAATAAAACTGCATCTAAAGAAGTCTACCTCCCATGAAGAAAGAGAACAACATGGTTCATTTCTTGTTCTTTAGACCATGATTAATTTTTGCATCATTTTGCAAATGCTACGATTTCGAATCCCATTTTTTCATCAAAAATCAGGAAAAAAGTCTTCTTAATTAGTTGAAAATTTGTCCATGTATGGAAGCATTCACAGTTAGATAGTAATTCCTTAAAGTGCATAGAGTAGACCTTTCATTGTTTCAAGTTGACTGGAAAAACACTGCTTTATTGATGGTGAGCCTGTTGATGCTTATGTTATCTTTGCAGGACCCAACCAAGCAAACTGGCATTGATAACTTCATGGTACAACAACTTGATGGAACAGTTAATGGGTGGGGCTGGTGCAAGCAGAAGGTATCATGGTTGTTCCTCAATTATTGATGTTTGTTGTATTAGTTTTGTGTTAATTTTGCATGTGATGCTGCAAAAATGTATCTAATACGATCTTGTTGTTGTGTTAATATGGTCACTTGGTGCTAATGCTATATATTGGCAGTATTACTTGCTGTCTGTAAAGTAGGTGCTAGCGTGAAAAAGATCCCTCTTTACTAGGTATAGGAACCGATTATCTCTCTCCAATTGGTAGGTGCTATACCGACAACACTATGTGGTAGCTTGTTTTATGCATCAGGATTCATCATTTCTAACTCTGTGGCATATAGATGCGAGAGAGTGGTGGGGGAGAAGCTTTTTCTCGGATAGCACCAACAATTCCTACTGTTGCTGATGTAGTTACCAGTACTCATTTGTTTGATGTACTTACAAATTCAACTGGAGGTCGGCTTTCTTTCTCTGTATGTGAGAAGTACCTTGTTGGATTAGAAAGGTTAGCATTCTTCAGTTGATAAGTTGTACTTGCTCATATCATGGTAGTAAAAAAGGGTACATAGTAGCTGTAATGGTTGTTATGTAATGGTAATGGTGAGATACCTTATGCGATATGGGTTTGTAATGTCCATTCTTAAAAAATGGCCCATAATAGGCCTGTAAGTTGTAACAGCCGTAACAGTTGTATGGGCCCATTACAGGCCAATATGAGCCTATAATGGTCCCATATTAGGCTGATACATTTTCTTTGAAAATTTTTTTTTTTTTTACTGTAATGTGTAATGGCTGTTTCAGGGGTTGATAAGGAGGTTTCTGTCCATATTTCTCACCTTCATAGGTATTCTAAATGGCTCAATTGCCCCCTGATTTAAATGGGTTGTTGCATGGCCTATGCATCTTAATGTATCTGACTGTCTTGTATATGTTTAGTAAGCACCATGTAGTGGGCTGTTCTGCAAACTACCTCTATTCTAACCTTTTTTTTTTTTTTTTGAAAGATACCAGGTTGACTAGTTTTTTCGAGCCTAGAGGATCGAATGGGTGTTCGTAGATAAGGGCAAACATGATGTATTTGCATGTGTTGACTCAAAGTTAGCTATACCACTAATCAAGTTGGGTTGTCAATGATATCGATCAAATGGGACTCCTTAATTCAAACAGATGGTTAAGAGAAGAAGAAAAAAGAAAAAGATAAGAAAACCTGTCCTACATTTTGTTTTTCAAAAAGAAAAAGATGTGAATTTGAACATTAATCTTGTTTGAACAGTGAATTTGAACAGTGATTGGCATTGGTATCATCATATCATGATCCTGGTATGAGCACTGCATGAATAATGTTGTGTTCAGTTCATTGCTATCTGAATCTGGGTTCCGTTTTTCATGAAACCAAAAATGGCAAAAAATAAAAAAGAAAAGAAAAGAAAAAGACATGGCACCAATCTCTACATCAGTGTTTGTAAACGAATCTGTCATAGCCTATAAACTTGAAATTCTATGGAATGTGTAGCTACCTGATTGAGAACTTGTCACTAATGATGGCTTATATATATTTGCAGCAAAACTAAGGACGTTTGTTGGATCGGTTTTCAGCCAAATGCTTTCAGGTTAGACAGAAGTGTCTATGGCCCTCAGACCCGAGAATATGTTTTTATACGTGGGGCAGACCCGTGGTGTAGTGATCTAGACTGTTGATCTGATGGCCCATTTTGGAATTGGGAATTTCCAAAAAATCTCACTGATATGACAATCCTAACTGATTGGGAAGAAGAAACAACAACGGCTTCAAGGTGAGGAACAAAGATTTTATTTTTTTTTCCATTTTTTAAAGCTGTTATAATTTTTCTGCTAGAACTAGCATGTGTGGATTGGCAAAAGTGCGAATGCACTTGGCGTTTCAAATGCCACCCACTGTTTTGATAGAAAGATATTATGTTTTAAATAATATATTTAATTTTAGCAATTATTATGTTTGATAGTATCAATTGTTTCAAATGCCACCCACTGTTTTGATAGAAAGATATTAAGATTTTCAGACCTCACCTCTTCTCTAACCTTAGCATGCATTTTATACCAGATGTGCCGAGATCTCCAAGCCCTTGGTCGGTCTGTGAGAGAGACAGAAGGGCGTTGAGTTGAACAGGAGAAGCGTGAAAAGGAGGAATCTTTTTCTTTTTTCTTTTGCTGAACAAGAACTCATCATGGAAAGGGTGGTCCAAGAGTCAAAGAAACTTTAGCAGGAGGGAGAGGAGAATGCGAAGGTAATGATAAAGGTGACAACAACGAGCAACAAAGACTAATATAATTCATAGCAACATCTGGTCGTCTTGATGCTCTGTTGCAGCTACGGGAGTTCTTAATGGACTGTGGTCATGTTGTCGATGTATTGCAGTAAGTCTCCATTCTCTCATTTCTTGAATTATAGAGATAGAGGTTTCGGCTACTTTTGGACTGAAATCCCCAAGAAAAAAAAAATTCATGTGGGACAGTGGTCCAAATCTGATGTGTAATCAGATGGTTCAGATTGTCTGATCAGTGTAATTTTCAGGCCATTTCCTCCATTGCTGGGCCTGTGACTTGGATTGATTAAGTTGGCACATATCCATGCAATGTTGTGGTGGATAGGTTGCAACAATTTATTGAATTGTGGCAATCACATATTGCAGCTACACTAGCCTTTATGTTTGTTTTGTCTTTCTTCTATACATTGTGCTGCTTGTTGCATTGTGGAATTGTTTATCTAACCAATCTGTCTTTACTTGCTGATGAGTCCATTCCCCATGCTATTTTGTTGGTCCATTCATGCACCTTCTCACAAACTACTTTCTTGAAGCCTTACAGAAGCCACAGAACCATTGATTTCATCTGTATTTCAACAGATACAAGTCTGGGATGCAGAGAAAAAGATATGCATCGGGGTCATGATGGAGCACAAAGGCAGTGTGAAGTCATTGTGTTCGCACCCATCTAATCCTGATAGGATTATATATGATTTTTTCATGCACAGATTGCTATCTTAGAGGGAAATTTTATTGGTCTTGTGATTTGTGACTCAAGTGACAATATACATGTCTAATTAATGAAGATAGTATTTATTTGTTGAAACAGACCTAGTCAGCAGGTACAACATTGGTGTAGCTGGTATCAGGTATCTGTAGCTCATTAGTTTTCTTTAGGCCAGACTTTTGGTTGGGGCATAGTTAGTACCTGATGTATAAGTTGGGGCAGAGTTACTGTTTCATGTGGTGAGTTGCATATCCCAGAGAATTACAGTTGCACACAAGAAAACTCATGTGCTTTTTTTCATGCATTCATTATTACTTTTGTTTTGCCAACAGTCTTCATTAGAACTTGTGGCTTTCCATTTCATCATCATCACCAGGTTTAGCTTAATCCATTAATTAATCTAAAAACATATCATCATCATCATCATTGGGTTCAGTTTAATCTACTGGCAGATTTTTTTTTAAAGCTACCACCTTGGAAATTTTGGTCCATTTCATACTTGATTTATGAAAGCTACCAACTTCGTTTGGTTCTACTCTCTCTAACTTCTTGAAATGCTGAAAAAGCAATGGATGTGTTCGCACCCATCTAATCCTGCTGGTTTTTGAAGAAAACTTGTCTCATATTAATTGCATTTGTTATTGGAAAGTAGGTTTCGTAGTGACATGGATGTACTAAATTGTAGTTTTCACCATTTTTAATTGTCTTTATGTCTAGTCATTTTGTTGTTCTCTATAACTATACTTTGTTAAATTTAGGTCCCGATTTAATCTACTTAACCATTAGGATTGAAACTATTAGGATTGCATTGCAATTATGCGCATTGTATATGTACGCATTGCATATATGCCCTTCTTTATTTGTCTACATTTCATTCAATTCTCCTCTAATCATCACAAACAATATTTTAGAATGAGATTGATGATACAGAAACGTGGCATGTGGAAGCCAAGGGACTGTTTGGCTTGACTTGTGTTTATGGTGCAAGTTCAAGCATATATTCAAATTTTAATTAACATAAAGGTGAGTGCAGCCGCAAGCAGCTGTGCAACTTAACTGCTTTCTGAGTTAATGCTTACGCTTGATAACAATGAAGTGGAGATTTTCTTTCTTTCTTTTTCTTTTCTTTTTTCTTTTTCCACCATTTAGGTATTTAACTAGGAATATCTTGCTGGGCCTATACCTGGATGGAACATAAAGAAATAATAATCTTACTCATCGATGATTTCCTTAAATGCGGTAGTTTTGCATTGAAGAAGCAAATGCTGGATGAAAGAAGATTCTCCAAAAGGCATCTGAATTTGCAACACCTCCTGCAGGTATTTTCTCAATGTTTATACACATTGCCTTAGAGAAAAATTTGTACAAAAGGTGCTTACCCAATCACAAGGGAAGAACACTAAATAGGAAAACTATAACCCATTATCATTTGAGGAGTTGTATTAATCAAGGTAAGTTGTATGTAGGCTCATGTATTTTTAGTTTTCTGGCTTCTTCTATTATCATTTGAGGACCTCAAAGGCCCAACTAACTTGAGATTTTTATATGCAGGCTCATGTATTTTTAGCCCCACAGATCAATTTTTAACTATTTATTTTATCTTTGAAATGGTTATTTTTTCATTCATATAATTTTTTTGTTCTTTCAATGCAGTTAGGTACAACATTGGTGCAGTTATCTTGCTTTGGGCACCTATAGTCTTGGTATGTCTCATCCATTATTTGTGCAACTAATGTCTTGGAATGTTTTACAATCTTTAAAATCTTTATATGTAAATTTGTGCCCATTAATTTGCATTGTCAGAGAAACTAAAAAACTTACTCATTCTCAGATTGCAATGTGAAATATGCATCCATTATTCAAAGAAAGGACAACATTCCAAGCACTCACACTTTCTCTCCTTGCTAGATAAATTGGTGAGTCTTCTTTCCTTCATACTATATGATTCATTGATGAAGTGGCCTAGCCATTTGGACAGGCCCATGTTTATATATTATCTTGAAATTGATGAAGTAGATCCGGATGTGCGTCGGAGCTATCCGGATATTGAGCGGGAGTCCCTGGAAGTTGGGAACCGTTGTTATGACCATGATGAAGCTGTCTATTTTTTATGGACAGTATTGGAGGGGCCTGACAATTTGGACAGGCCGTGTTTATGTATTTGTTCGAAATTAATGGAGCAGACCCGAATATGCGTCGGAGCTATCCAGATGAGCGGGGGTCCCTGAAAGGTGGGAACCGCTGTTATGACCATGATGAAGCCGTCCATTTCCTATGGACGACAAGATTGAAGGGCCTGGCCATTTGGACAGGCCATTTTTATATCTGTATTTGCAGGGGCCACACCCTTAACCTAAACCTAAACTTGAAAACCCAAACCTAAACCCGATCCCAAACCCGAACCCGATTTCCTAAACCTAAACCTTAAACTATTCTCAATTCCCTAAATCTATAACCTAAACCTAAACCAAAGCCTATAACCTAAACCTTAACCTAAATGTATTCTCAAATCCCTAAACCTAAACCTACACCTAATCCTAATCTCAACTCCCTAACCTAAACCGGATCTAAACTTGAAAACCCAAACCTAAAGCCGATCCGAACCGAACCCGATTTCCTAAACCTAAACCTTAAACTATTCTCAATTCCCTAAATCTATAACCTAAACCTAAACCAAAACCTATAACCTTAAGTTAAACCAAAACATATAACCTAAACCTTAACCTAAATGTATTCTCAAATCCCTAAACCTAAACCTATACCAAATCCTAATCTCAACTCCCTAACTTAAACCGGATCCTAAACTTGAAAACCCAAACCTAAATCCGATCCCGAACCCGAACCCGATTTCCAAAACCTAAACCTTAAACTATTCTCAATTCCCTAAATCTATAACCTAAACCTAAACCAAAACCTATAACCTTAACTTAAACCAAAACCAATAAACTAAACCTTAACCTAAATGTATTCTCAAATCCCTAAACCTAAACCTACACCTAATCCTAATCTCAACTCCCTAACCTAAACCGGATCCTAAACTTGAAAACCCAAACCTAAAGCCGATCCCGAACCCGAACCCGATTTCTAAACCAAAACCTTAAACTATTCTCAATTCCATAAATCTATAACCTAAACCAAAACTAAAACCTATAACCATAACTTAAACCAAAACCTATAACCTAAACCTTAACCTAAATGTATTCTCGAATCCCTCAACCTAAACCTACACCTAATCCTAATCTCAACTCCCTAACCTAAACCGGATCCTAAACTTGAAAACCCAAACCTAAAGCCGATCCCAGAACCCGAACCCGATTTCCTAAACCTAAACCTTAAACTATTCTCAATTCCCTAAATCTATAACCTAAACCTAAACCAAAACCTATAACCTTAACTTAAACCAAAACCTATAACCTAAACCTTAACCTAAATGTATTCTCAAATCCCTAAACCTAAATCTACACCTAATCCTAATCTCAACTCCCTAACCTAAACCGGATCCTAAACTTGAAAACCCAAACCTAAAGTCGATCCCGAACCCGAACCCGATTTCTTAAACCTAAACCTTAAACTGTTCTCAATTCCATAAATCTATAACCTAAACCTAGACCAAAACCTATAACCTTAACTTAAACCAAAACCTATAACCTAAACCTTAACCTAAATGTATTCTCAAATCCCAAAACCTAAACCTACACCTAATCCTAATCTCAACTCCCTAACCTAAACTCGACCCTAAACTTGAAAACCCAAACCTAAAGCCGATCCCGAACCCGAACCCGATTTCCTAAA
Source organism: Magnolia changhungtana (assembly GCA_030180095.1). Lineage (NCBI taxonomy): Eukaryota > Viridiplantae > Streptophyta > Magnoliopsida > Magnoliales > Magnoliaceae > Magnolia > Magnolia changhungtana. The sequence continues at coordinate 3,600,842 of JASAUF010000336.1, forward strand.
CCTAAACCTTAAACTATTCTCAATTCCCTAAATCTATAACCTAAACCTAAACCAAAACTTATAACCTTAACTTAAAACAAAACCTATAACCTAAACCTTAACCTAAATGTATTCTCAAATCCCTAAACCTAAACCTACACCTAATCCTAATCTCAACTCCCTAACCTAAACCGGATCCTAAACTTGAAAACCCAAACCTAAAGCCGATCCCGAACCCGAACCCGAACCCGATTTCCTAAACCTAAACCTTAAACTATTCTCAATTCCCTAAATCTATAACCTAAACCTAAACCAAAACCTATAACCTTAACTTAAAACCAAAACCTATAACCTAAACCTTAACCTAAATGTATTCTCAAATCCCTAAACCTAAACCTACACCTAATCCTAATCTCAACTCCCTAACCTAAACCGGATCCTAAACTTGAAAACCCAAACCTAAAGCGATCCCGAACCCGAACCCGATTTCCTAAACCTAAACCTTAAACTATTCTCATTCCCTAAATCTATAACCTAAACCTAGACCAAAACCTATAACCTTAACGTAAACCAAAACCTATAACCTAAACCTTAACCTAAATGTATTCTCAAATCCCAAAACCTAAACCTACACCTAATCCTAATCTCAACTCCCTAACCTAAACCGGATCTAAACTTGAAAACCCAAACCTAAAGCCGATCCGAACCCGAACCCGATTTCTAAACCTAAACCTTAAACTATTCTCAATTCCCTAAATCTATAACCTAAACCTAAACCAAAACCTATAACCTTAACCTAAACCAAAACATATAACCTAAACCTTAACCTAAATGTATTCTCAAATCCCTAAACCTAAACCTACACCAAATCCTAATCTCAACTCCCTAACTTAAACTGGATCCTAAACTTGAAAACCCAAACCTAAAGCCGATCCCGAACCCGAACCCGATTTCCTAAACCTAAACCTTAAACTATTCTCAATTCCCTAAATCTATAACCTAAACCTAAACCAAAACCTTTAACCTTAACTTAAACCAAAACCTATAAACTAAACCTTAACCTAAATGTATTCTCAAATCCCTAAACCTAAACCTACACCTAATCCTAATCTCAACTCCCTAACCTAAACCGGATCCTAAACTTGAAAACCCAAACCTAAAGCCGATCCCGAACCCGAACCCGATTTCCTAAACCTAAACCTTAAACTATTCTCAATTCCCAAAATCTATAACCTAAACCTAAACCAAAACCTATAACCATAACTTAAACCAAAACCGATAACCTAAACCTTAACCTAAATGTATTCTCGAATCCCTCAACCTAAACCAACACCTAATCCTAATCTCAACTCCCTAACCTAAACCGGATCCTAAACTTGAAAACCCAAACCTAAAGCCGATCCCGAACCCGAACCCGATTTCCTAAACCTAAACCTTAAACTATTCTCAATTCCCTAAATCTATAACCTAAACCTAAACCAAAACCTATAACCTTAACTTAAACAAAAACCTATAACCTAAACCTTAACCTAAATGTATTCTCAAATCCCTAAACCTAAATCTACACCTAATCCTAATCTCAACTCCCTAACCTAAACCGGATCCTAAACTTGAAAACCCAAACCTAAAGTCGATCCCGAACCCGAACCCGATTTCCTAAACCTAAACCTTAAACTATTCTCAATTCCATAAATCTATAACCTAAACCTAGACTAAAACCTATAACCTTAACTTAAACCAAAACCTATAACCTAAACCTTAACCTAAATGTATTCTCAAATCCCTAAACCTAAACTACACCTAATCCTAATCTCAACTCCCTAACCTAAACCCGACCCTAAACTTGAAAACCCAAACCTAAAGCCGATCCCGACCCGAACCCGATTTCCTAAACCTAAACCTTAAACTATTCTCAATTTTCTAAATCTATAACCTAAACCTAAACCAAAACCTATAATCTTAACTTAAACCAAAACCTATAACCTAAACCTTAACCTAAATGTATTCTCAAATCCCTAAACCTAAACCTACACCTAATCCTAATCTCAACTCCCTAACCTAAACCGGATCCTAAACTTGAAAACCCAAACCTAAAGCCGATCCCGAACCCGAACCAATTTCCTAAACCTAAACCTTAAACTATTCTCAATTCCATAAATCTATAACCTAAACCTAAACCAAAACCTCAGTAACCTTAACTTAAACCAAAACCTATAACCTAAACCTTAACCTAAATGTATTCTCAAATCCCTAAACCTAAACCTACACCTAATCCTAATCTCAACTCCCTAACCTAAACCGGATCCTAAACTTGAAAACCCAAACCTAAAGCCGATCCCGAACCTGAACCCGATTTCCTAAACTTAAACCTTAAACTATTCTCAATTCCCAAAATCTATAACCTAAACCTAGACCAAAACCTACAACCTTAACGTAAACCGAAACCTATAACCTAAACCTTAACCTAAATGTATTCTCAAATCTCAAAACCTAAACCTACACCTAATCCTAATCTCAACTCCCTAACCTAAACCGGATCCTAAACTTGAAAACCCAAACCTAAAGCCGATCCCGAACCCGAACCCGATTTCCTAAACCTAAACCTTAAACTATTCTCAATTCCCTAAATCTATAACCTAAACCTAAACCAAAACCTATAACCTTAACCTAAACCAAAACATATAACCTAAACCTTAACCTAAATGTATTCTCAAATCCCTAAACCTAAACCTACACCAAATCCTAATCTCAACTACCTAACTTAAAGGATCCTAAACTTGAAAACCCAAACCTAAAGCCGATCCCGAACCCGAACCCGATTTCTAAACCTAAACCTTAAACTATTCTCAATTCCCTAAATCTATAACCTAAACCTAAACCAAAACCTTTAACCTTAACTTAAACCAAAACCTATAAACTAAACCTTAACCTAAATGTATTCTCAAATCCCTAAACCTAAACCTACACCTAATCCTAATCTCAACTCCCTAACCTAAACCGGATCCTAAACTTGAAAACCCAAACCTAAAGCCGATCCCGAACCCGAACCCGATTTCCTAAACCTAAACCTTAAACTATTCTCAATTCCCTAAATCTATAACCTAAACCTAAACCAAAACCTATAACCTTAACTTAAACAAAACCTATAACCTAAACCTTAACCTAAATGTATTCTCAAATCCCTAAACCCTAAATCTACACCTAATCCTAATCTCAACTCCCTAACCTAAACCGGATCCTAAACTTGAAAACCCAAACCTAAAGTCGATCCCGAACCCGAACCCGATTTCCTAAACCTAAACCTTAAACTATTCTCAATTCCTAATCTACCTAAACCAGGATCTAAACTGAAAAACCAATCTATAACCTAACCTCTCAAACCTAGACCAAAACCAAACCTAAATAACCTTAACTTAAACCAAAACCTATAACCTAAACCTTAACCTAAATGTATTCTCAAATCCCTAAACCTAAACTACACCTAATCCTAATCTCAACTCCCTAACCTAAACTCCCCGACCCTAAACTTGAAAACCCAAACCTAAAGCCGATCCCGAACCCGAACCCGATTTCTAAACCTAAACCTTAAACTATTCTTAATTCCCTAAATCTATAACCTAAACCTAAACCAAAACCTATAATCTTAACTTAAACCAAAACCTATAACCTAAACCTTAACCTAAATGTATTCTCAAATCCCTAAACCTAAACCTACACCTAATCCTAATCTCAACTCCCTAACCTAAACCGGATCCTAAACTTGAAAACCCAAACCTAAAGCCGATCCAGAACCCGAACCCGATTTCTAAACCTAAACATTAAACTATTCTCAATTCCCTAAATCTATAACCTAAACCTAAACCAAAAACCTATAACCTTAACTTAAACCAAAACCTATAACCTAAACCTTAACCTAAATGTATTCTCAAATCCCTAAACCTAAACCTACACCTAATCCTAATCTCAACTCCCTAACCTAAACCGGATCCTAAACTTGGAAAACCCAAACCTAAAGCCGATCCCGAACCCGAACCCGATTTCTAAACCTAAACCTTAAACTATTCTCAATTCCCTAAATCTATAACCTAAACCTAGACCAAAACCTACAACCTTAACGTAAACCAAAACCTATAACCTAAACCTTAACCTAAATGTATTCTCAAATCTCAAAACCTAAACCTACACCTAATCCTAATCTCAACTCCCTAACCTAAACCGGATCTAAACTTGAAAACCCAAACCTAAAGCCGATCCCGAACCCGAACCCGATTTCCTAAACCTAAACCTTAAACTATTCTCAATTCCCTAAATCTATAACCTAAACCTAAACCAAAACCTATAACCTTAACCTAAACCAAAACATATAACCTAAACCTTAACCTAAATGTATTCTCAAATCCCTAAACCTAAACCTACACCTAATCCTAATCTCAACTCCCTAACCTAAACGGATCCTAAACTTGAAAACCCAAACCTAAAGCCGATCCCGAACCCGAACCCGATTTCCTAAACCTAAACCTTAAACTATTCTCAATTCCCTAAATCTATAACCTAAACCTAAACCTAAACCTAAAACCTATAACCTTAACTTAAACCAAAACCTATAAACTAAACCTTAACCTAAATGTATTCTCAAATCCCTAAACCTAAACCTACACCTAATCCTAATCTCAACTCCCTAACCTAAACCGGATGCTAAACTTGAAAACCCAAACCTAAAGCCGATCCCGAACCCGAACCCGATTTCCAAAACCTAAACCTTAAACTATTCTCAATTCCCTAAATCTATAACCTAAACCTAAACCAAAACCTATAACCATAACTTAAACCAAAACCTATAACCTAAACCTTAACCTAAATGTATTCTCAAATCCCTCAACCTAAACCTACACCTAATCCTAATCTCAACTCCCTAACCTAAACCGGATCTAAACTTGAAAACCCAAACCTAAAGCCGATCCAGAACTCGAACCCGATTTCCTAAACCTAAACCTTAAACTATTCTCAATTCCTAAATCTATAACCTAAACCTAAACCAAAACCTATAACCTTAACTTAAACCAAAACCTATAACCTAAACCTTAACCTAAATGTATTCTCAAATCCCTAAACCTAAACCTACACCTAATCCTAATCTCAACTCCCTAACCTAAACCGGATCCTAAACTTGAAAACCCAAACCTAAAGCCGATCCCGAACCCGAACCCGATTTCCTAAACCTAAACCTTAAACTATTCTCAATTCCATAAATCTATAATAACCTAAACCAAAACCAAAACCTATAACCTTAACTTAAACCAAAACCTATAACCTAAACCTTAACCTAAATGTATTCTCAAATCCCTAAACCTAAACCTACACCTAATCCTAATCTCAACTCCCTAACCTAAACCGGATCCTAAACTTGAAAACCCAAACCTAAAGCCGATCCCGAACCCGAACCCGATTTCCTAAACCTAAACCTTAAACTATTCTCAATTCCCTAAATCTATAACCTAAACTAAACCAAAACCTATAACCTTAACTTAAACCAAAACCTATAACCTAAACCTTAACCTAAATGTATTCTCAAATCCCTAAACCTAAACCTACACCTAATCCTAATCTCAACTCCCTAACCTAAACCGGATCCTAAACTTGAAAACCCAAACCTAAAGTCGATCCCGAACCCGAACCCGATTTCTTAAACCTAAACCTTAAACTATTCTCAATTCCCCTAAATCTATAACCTAAACCTAAACCAAAACCTATAACCTTAACTTAAACCAAAACCTATAACCTAAACCTTAACCTAAATGTATTCTCAAATCCCAAAACCTAAACCTACACCTAATCCTAATCTCAACTCCCTAACCTAAACCGGATCCTAAACTTGAAAACCCAAACCTAAAGCCGATCCCGAACCCGAACCCGATTTCCTAAACCTAAACCTTAAACTATTCTCAATTCCCTAAATCTATAACCTAAACCTAAACCAAAACCTATAACCTTAACTTAAAACAAAACCTATAACCTAAACCTTAACCTAAATGTATTCTCAAATCCCTAAACCTAAACCTACACCTAATCTAATCTAACTCTCTTAACTCCCTAACCTAAACCGGATCCTAAACTTGAAAACCCAAACCTAAAGCCGATCCCGAACCCGAACCCTAACCCGATTTCCTAAACCTAAACCTTAAACTATTCTCAATTCCCTAAATCTATAACCTAAACCTAAACCAAAACCTATAACCTTAACTTAAACCAAAACCTATAACCTAAACCTTAACCTAAATGTATTCTCAAATCCCTAAACCTAAACCTACACCTAATCCTAATCTCAACTCCCTAACCTAAACCGGATCCTAAACTTGAAAACCCAAACCTAAAGCCGATCCAGAACCGAACCCGATTTCCTAAACCTAAACCTTAAACTATTCTCAATTCCCTAAATCTATAACCTAAACCTAGACCAAAACCTATAACCTTAACTTAAACCAAAACCTATAACCTAAACCTTAACCTAAATGTATTCTCAAATCCCAAAACCTAAACCTACACCTAATCCTAATCTCAACTCCCTAACCTAAACCGGATCCTAAACTTGAAAACCCAAACCTAAAGCCGATCCCGAACCCGAACCCGATTTCTAAACCTAAACCTTAAACTATTCTCAATTCCCTAAATCTATAACCTAAACCTAAACCAAAACCTATAACCTTAACCTAAACCAAAACATATAACCTAAACCTTAACCTAAATGTATTCTCAAATCCCTAAACCTAAACCTACACCTAATCCTAATCTCAACTCCCTAACTTAAACCGGATCCTAAACTTGAAAACCCAAACCTAAAGCCGATCCCAGAACCCGAACCCGATTTCCTAAACCTAAACCTTAAACTATTCTCAATTCCCTAAATCTATAACCTAAACCTAAACCAAAACCTATAACCTTAACTTAAACCAAAACCTATAACCTAAACCTTAACCTAAATGTATTCTCAAATCCCTAAACCTAAACCTACACCTAATCCTAATCTCAACTCCCTAACCTAAACCGGATCCTAAACTTGAAAACCCAAACCTAAAGCCGATCCCGAACCCGAACCCGATTTCCTAAACCTAAACCTTAAACTATTCTCAATTCCCAAAATCTATAACCTAAACCTAAACCAAAACCTATAACCATTACTTAAACCAAAACTTATAACCTAAACCTTAACCTAAATGTATTCTCAAATCCCTAAACCTAAACCTACACCTAATCCTAATCTCAACTCCCTAACCTAAACCGGATCCTAAACTTGAAAACCCAAACCTAAAGCCGATCCCGAACCCGAACCCGATTTCCTAAACCTAAACCTTAAACTATTCTCAATTCCCTAAATCTATAACCTAAACCTAAACCAAAACCTATAACCTTAACTTAAACCAAAACCTATAACCTAAACCTTAACCTAAATGTATTCTCAAATCCCTAAACCTAAACCTACACCTAATCCTAATCTCAACTCCCTAACCTAAACCGGATCCTAAACTTGAAAACCCAAACCTAAAGTCGATCCCGAACCCGAACCCGATTTCCTAAACCTAAACCTTAAACTATTCTCAATTCCCTAAATCTATAACCTAAACCTAAACCAAAACACTATAACCTTAACTTAAACCAAAACCTATAACCTAAACCTTAACCTAAATGTATTCTCAAATCCCTAAACCTAAACTACACCTAATCCTAATCTCAACTCCTAACCTAAACCGATCCTAAACTTGAAAACCCAAACCTAAAGCCGATCCAGAACCCGAACCCGATTTCTAAACCTAAACCTTAAACTATTCTCAATTCCCTAAATCTATAACCTAAACCTAAACCAAAACCTATAATCTTAACTTAAACCAAAACCTATAACCTAAACCTTAACCTAAATGTATTCTCAAATCCCTAAACCTAAACCTACACCTAATCCTAATCTCAACTCCCTAACCTAAACCGGATCCTAAACTTGAAAACCCAAACCTAAAGCCGATCCCGAACCCGAACCCATTTCTAAACCTAAACCTTAAACTATTCTCAATTCCCTAAATCTATAACCTAAACCTAAACCAAAACCTATAACCTTAACTTAAACCAAAACCTATAACCTAAACCTTAACCTAAATGTATTCTCAAATCCCTAAACCTAAACCTACACCTAATCCTAATCTCAACTCCCTAACCTAAACCGGATCCTAAACTTGAAAACCCAAACCTAAAGCCGATCCCGAACCCGAACCCGATTTCCTAAACCTAAACCTTAAACTATTCTCAATTCCCTAAATCTATAACCTAAACCTAGTAACCAAAACCTACAACCTTAACGTAAACCAAAACCTATAACCTAAACCTTAACCTAAATGTATTCTCAAATCCCTAAACCTAAACCTACACCTAATCCTAATCTCAACTCCCTAACCTAAACCGGATCCTAAACTTGAAAACCCAAACCTAAAGCCGATCCCGAACCCGAACCCGATTTTCTAAACCTAAACCTTAAACTATTCTCAATTCCTTAAATCTATAACCTAAACCTAAACCAAAACCTATAACCTTAACCTAAACCAAAACATATAACCTAAACCTTAACCTAAATGTATTCTCAAATCCCTAAACCTAAACCCACACCTAATCCTAATCTCAACTCCCTAACTTAAACCGGATCCTAAACTTGAAAACCCAAACCTAAAGCCGATCCCGAACCCGAACCCGATTTCCTAAACCTAAACCTTAAACTATTCTCAATTCCCTAAATCTATAACCTAAACCTAAACCTAAACCAAAACCTATAACCTTAACTTAAACCAAAACCTATAACTAAACCTTAACCTAAATGTATCTCAAATCCCTAAACCTAAACCTACACCTAATCCTAATCTCAACTCCCTAACCTAAACCGGATCCTAAACTTGAAAACCCAAACCTAAAGCCGATCCGAACCCGAACCCGATTTCCTAAACCTAAACCTTAAACTATTCTCAACCCTAAATCTATAACCTAAACCTAAACCAAAACCTATAACCATAACTTAAACCAAAACCTATAACCTAAACCTTAACCTAAATGTATTCTCGAATCCCTCTAAACCTAAACCTACACCTAATCCTAATCTCAACTCCCTAACCTAAACCGGATCCTAAACTTGAAAACCCAAACCTAAAGCCGATCCCGAACTCGAACCCGATTTCTAAACCTAAACCTTAAACTATTCTCAATTCCCTAAATCTATAACCTAAACCTAAACCAAAACCTATAACCTTAACTTAAACCAAAACCTATAACCTAAACCTTAACCTAAAAGTATTCTCAAATCCCTAAACCTAAATCTACACCTAATCCTAATCTGAACTCCCTAACCTAAACCGGATCCTAAACTTGAAAACCCAAACCTAAAGCCGATCCCGAACCCGAACCCGATTTCCTAAACCTAAACCTTAAACTATTCTCAATTCCATAAATCTATAACCTAAACCTAAACCAAAACCTATAACCTTAACTTAAGCCAAAACCTATAACCTAAACCTTAACCTAAATGTATTCTCAAATCCCTAAACCTAAACCTACACCTAATCCTAATCTCAACTCCCTAACCTAAACCGGATCCTAAACTTGAAAACCCAAACCTAAAGCCGATCCCGAACCCGAACCCGATTTCCTAAACCTAAACCTTAAACTACTCTCAATTCCCTAAATCCATAATCTAAACCTAGACCAAAACCTATAACCTTAACGTAAACCAAAACCTATAACCTAAACCTTAACCTAAATGTATTCTCAAATCTCAAAACCTAAACCTACACCTAATCCTAATCTCAACTCCCTAACCTAAACCGGATCCTAAACTTGAAAACCCAAACATAAAGCCGATCCCGAACCCGAACCCGATTTCTAAACCTAAACCATAAACTATTCTCAATTCCCTAAATCTATAACCTAAACCTAAACCAAAACCTATAACCTTAACCTAAACCAAAACATATATCCTAAACCTTCACCTAAATGTATTCTCAAATCCTAAACCTAAACCTACACCTAATCCTAATCTCAACTCCCTAACTTAAACCGGATCCTAAACTTGAAAACCCAAACCTAAAGCCGATCCCGAACCCGAACCCGATTTCTAAACCTAAACCTTAAACTATTCTCAATTCCTAAATCTATAACCTAAACCTAAACCAAAACCTATAACCTTAACTTAAACCAAAACCTATAAACTAAACCTTAACCTAAATGTATTCTCAAATCCCTAAACCTAAACCTACACCTAATCCTAATCTCAACTCCCTAACCTAAACCGGATCCTAAACTTGAAAACCCAAACTTAAAGCCGATCTTGAACCCGAACCCGATTTCTAAACCTAAACCTTAAACTATTCTCAATTCCTAAATCTATAACCCAAACCTATACCAAAACCTATAACCATAACTTAAACCAAAACCTATAACCTAAACCTTAACCTAAATGTATTCTCAAATCCCTAAACCTAAACCTACACCTAATCCTAATCTCAACTCCCTAACCTAACCCGGATCCTAAACTTGAAAAACCAAACCTAAAGCCTATCTTGAACCCGAACCCGATTTCTAAACCTAAACCTTAAACTATTCTCAATTCCCTAAATCTATAACCTAAACCTAAACCAAAACCTACAACCTTAACTTAAACCAAAACCTATAACCTAAACCTTAACCTAAATGTATTCTCAAATCCCTAAACCTAAACCTACACCTAATCCTAATCTCAACTCCCTAACCTAAACCGGATCCTAAACTTGAAAACCCAAACCTAAAGCCGATCCCGAAACCGAACCCGATTTCCTAAACCTAAACCTTAAACTATTCTCAATTCCCTAAAACTATAACCTAAACCTAAACCAAAACCTATAACCTTAACTTAAACCAAAACCTATAACCTAAACCTTAACCTAAATGTATTCTCAAATCACTAAACCTAAACCTACACCTAATCCTAATCTCAACTCCCTAACCTAAACCGGATCCTAAACTTGAAAACCCAAACCTAAAGCCGATCCCGAACCCGAACCCGATTTCCTAAACCTAAACCTTAAACTATTCCCAATTCCCTAAATCTATTACCTAAACCTAAACCAAAACCTATAACCTTAACTTAAACCAAAACCTATAAACTAAACCTTAACTTAAATGTATTCTCAAATCCCTAAACTTTGAACCAACACCTAATCCTAATCTCAACTCCCTAACCTAAACCGCATCCTAAACTTGAAAACGTAAACCTAAAGCCGATCCCAGAACCCGAACCCGATTTCCTAAACCTAAACCTTAAACTATTCTCAATTCCCTAAATCTATAACCTAACCTAAACCAAAACCGATAACCTTAACTTAAACCAAAACCTATAACCTAAACCTTAAACTAAATGTATTCCCGAATCCCTAAACCTAAACCTACACCTAATCCTAATCTCAACTCCCTAACCTAAACCGGATCCTAAACTTGAAAACCCAAACCTAAAGCCGATCCTGAACCCGAACCCGATTTCCTAAACCTAAACCTTAAACTATTCTCAATTCCCTAAATCTATAAACTAAACCAAAACCAAAACCTATAACCTTAACTTAAACCAAAACGTATAACCTAAACCTTAACCTAAATGTATTCTCGAATCCCTAAACCTAAACCTACACCTAATCCTAATCTCAACTCCCTAACCTAAACCGGATCCTAAACTTGAAAACCCAAACCTAAAGCCGATCCCGAACCCGAACCCGATTTCCTAAACCTAAACCTTAAACTATTCTCAATTCCCTAAATCTAAAACCTAAACCTAAACCAAAACCTATAACCTAAACTTAAACCAAAACCTATAACCTAAACCTTAACCTAAATGTATTCTCAAATCCCTAAACCTAAACCAACACCTAATCCTAATCTCAACTCCCTAACCTAAACCGGATCCTAAACTTGAAAACCCAAACCTAAAGCCGATCACGAAACCGAACCCGATTTCTAAACCTAAACCTTAAACTATTCTCAATTCCCTAAATCTATAACCTAAACCTAAACCAAAACCTATAACCTTAACTTAAACCAAAACCTATAACCTAAACCTTAACCTAAATGTATTCTCAAATCCCTAAACCTAAGCCTACACCTAATCCTAATCTCAACTCCCTAACCTAAACCGGATCCTAAACTTGAAAACCCAAACCTAAAGCCGATCCCGAACCCGAACCCGATTTCCTAAACCTAAACCTTAAACTATTCTCAATTCCCTAAAACTATAACCTAAACCTAAACCAAAACCTATAACCTTAACTTAAACCAAAACCTATAACCTAAACCTTAACCTAAATGTATTCTCAAATCACTAAACCTAAACCTACACCTAATCCTAATCTCAACTCCCTAACTTAAACCGGATCCTAAACTTGAAAACCCAAACCTAAAGCCGATCCCGAACCCGAACCCGATTTCTAAACCTAAACCTTAAACTATTCTCAATTCCCTAAATCTATAACCTAAACCTAAACCAAAACCGATAACCTTAACTTAAACCAAAACCTATAACCTAAACCTTAAACTAAATGTATTCCGAATCCCTAAACCTAAACCTACACCTAATCCTAATCTCAACTCCCTAACCTAAACCGGATCCTAAACTTGAAAACCAAACCAAAGCCTAAAGCCGATCCCGAACCCGAACCCGATTTCTAAACCTAAACCTTAAACTATTCTCAATCCCTAAATCTATAAACTAAACCAAAACCAAAACCTATAACCTTAACTTAAACCAAAACGTATAACCTAAACCTTAACCTAAATGTATTCTCAAATCCCTAAACCTAAACCTACACCTAATCCTAATCTCAACTCAACTCCCTAACCTAAACCGGATCCTAAACTTGAAAACCCAAACCTAAAGCCGATCCCGAACCCGAACCCGATTTCCTAAACCTAAACCTTAAACTATTCTCAATTCCCTAAATCTAAAACCTAAACCTAAACCAAAACCTATAACCTTAACTTAAACCAAAACCTATAACCTAAACCTTAACCTAAATGTATTCTCAAATCCCTAAACCTAAACCTACACCTAATCCTAATCTCAACTCCCTAACCTAAACCGGATCCTAAACTTGAAAACCCAAACCTAAAGCCGATCCCGAAACCGAACCCGATTTCCTAAACCTAAACCTTAAACTATTCTCACCCCTAAAACTATAACCTAAACCTAAACCAAAACCTATAACCTTAACTTAAACCAAAACCTATAACCTAAACCTTAACCTAAATGTATTCTCAAATCACTAAACCTAAACCTACACCTAATCCTAATCTCAACTCCCTAACCTAAACCGGATCCTAAACTTGAAAACCCAAACCTAAAGCCGATCCCGAACCCGAACCCGATTTCCTAAACCTAAACCTTAAACTATTCCCAATTCCCTAAATCTATTACCTAAACCTAAACCAAAACCTATAACCTTAACTTAAACCAAAACCTATAAACTAAACCTTAACTTAAATGTATTCTCAAATCCCTAAACCTGAACCAACACCTAATCCTAATCTCAACTCCCTAACCTAAACCGCATCCTAAACTTGAAAACGCAAACCTAAAGCCGATCCCGAACCCGAACCCGATTTCCTAAACCTAAACCTTAAACTATTCTCAATTCCCTAAATCTATAACCTAAACCTAAACCAAAACCGATAACCTTAACTTAAACCAAAACCTATAACCTAAACCTTAAACTAAATGTATTCCGAATCCCTAAACCTAAACCTACACCTAATCCTAATCTCAACTCCCTAACCTAAACCGGATCTAAACTTGAAAACCCAAACCTAAAGCCGATCCCGAACCCGAACCCGATTTCCTAAACCTAAACATTAAACTATTCTCAATTCCCTAAATCTATAAACTAAACCAAAACCAAAACCTATAACCTTAACTTAAACCAAAACGTATAACCTAAACCTTAACCTAAATGTATTCTCGAATCCCTAAACCTAAACCTACACCTAATCCTAATCTCAACTCCCTAACCTAAACCGGATCCTAAACTTGAAAACCCAAACCTAAAGCCGATCCCGAACCCGAACCCGATTTCCTAAACCTAAACCTTAAACTATTCTCAATTCCCTAAATCTAAAACCTAAACCTAAACCAAAACCTATAACCTAAACTTAAACCAAAACCTATAACCTAAACCTTAACCTAAATGTATTCTCAAATCCCTAAACCTAAACCAACACCTAATCCTAATCTCAACTCCCTAACCTAAACCGGATCCTAAACTTGAAAACCCAAACCTAAAGCGATCACGAAACCGAACCCGATTTCCTAAACCTAAACCTTAAACTATTCTCAATTCCCTAAATCTATAACCTAAACCTAAACCAAAACCTATAACCTTAACTTAAACCAAAACCTATAACCTAAACCTTAACCTAAATGTATTCTCAAATCCCTAAACCTAAGCTACACCTAATCCTAATCTCAACTCCCTAACCTAAACCGGATCCTAAACTTGAAAACCCAAACCTAAAGCCGATCCCAGAACCCGAACCCGATTTCCTAAACCTAAACCTTAAACTATTCTCAATTCCCTAAAACTATAACCTAAACCTAAACCAAAACCTATAACCTTAACTTAAACCAAAACCTATAACCTAAACCTTAACCTAAATGTATTCTCAAATCACTAAACCTAAACCTACACCTAATCCTAATCTCAACTCCCTAACCTAAACCGGATCCTAAACTTGAAAACCCAAACCTAAAGCCGATCCCGAACCCGAACCCGATTTCCTAAACCTAAACCTTAAACTATTCTCAATTCCCTAAATCTATAACCTAAACCTAAACCAAAACCTATAACCTTAACTTAAACCAAAACCTATAACCTAAACCTTAACCTAAATGTATTCTCAAATCCCTAAACCTAAACCTACACCTAATCCTAATCTCAACTCCCTAGCCTAAACCGGATCTAAACTTGAAAACCCAAACCTAAAGCCGATCAGAAACCGAACCCGATTACCTAAACCTAAACCTTAAACTATTCTCAATTCCCTAAATCTATAACCTAAACCTAGACCAAAACCTATAACCTTAACGTAAACCAAAACCTATAACCTAAACCTTAACCTAAATGTATTCGAAAATCCCAAAACCTAAACCTACACCTAATCCTAATCTCAACTCCCTAACCTAAACCGGATCCTAAACTTGAAAACCCAAACCTAAAGCCGATCCCGAGCCCGAACCCGATTTCCTAAACCTAAACCTTAAACTATTCTCAATTCCTAAAATCTATAACCTAAACCTAAACCAAAACCTATAACCTTAACCTAAACCAAAACATATAACCGAAACCTTAACCTAAATGTATTCTCAAATCCCTAAACCTAAACCTACACCTATTCCTAATCTCAACTCCCTAACTTAAACCGGATCCTAAACTTGAAAACCCAAACCTAAAGCCGATCCCGAACCCGAACCCGATTTCCTAAACCTAAACCTTAAACTATTCTCAATTCCCTAAGTCTATAACCTAAACCTAAACCAAAACCTATAACCTTAACTTAAACCAAAACCTATAAACTAAACCTTAACCTAAATGTATTCTCAAATCCCTAAACCTAAACCTACACCTAATCCTAATCTCAACTCCCTAACCTAAACCGGATCTAAACTTGAAAACCCAAACCTAAAGCCGATCCAGAACCCGAACCCGATTTCTAAACCTAAACCTTAAACTATTCTCAATTCCCTAAATCTATAACCTAAACCTAAACCAAAACCTATAACCATAACTTAAACCAAAACCTATAACCTAAACCTTAACCTAAATGTATTCTCGAATCCCTAAACCTAAACCTACACCTAATCCTAATCTCAACTCCCTAACCTAAACCGGATCCTAAACTTGAAAACCCAAACCTAAAGCCGATCCCGAACCCAAACCCGATTTCCTAAACCTAAACCTTAAACTATTCTCAATTCCTAAATCTATAACCTAAACCTAAACCAAAACCTATAACCTTAACTTAAACCAAAACCTATAACCTAAACCTTAGCCTAAATGTATTCTCAAATCACTAAACCTAAACCTACACCTAATCATAATCTCAACTCCCTAACCTAAACCGGATCCTAAACTTGAAAACCCAACCCTAAAGGCGATCCAGAACCCAAACCCGATTTCTAAACCTAAACCTTAAACTATTCTCAATTCCCTAAATCTATAACCTAAACCTAAACCAAAACCTATAACCTTAACTTAAACTAAAACCTATAACCTAAACCTTAACCTAAATGTATTCTCAAATCCCTAAACCTAAACCTACACCTAATCCTAATCTCAACTCCCTAACCTAAACCGGATCTAAACTTGAAAACCCAAACCTAAAGCCGATCCAGAACCCGAACCCGATTTCCTAAACCTAAACCTTAAACTATTCTCAATTCCCTAAATCTATAACCTAAACCTAAACTAAAACCTATAACCTTAACTTAAACCAAAACCTATAACCTAAACCTTAACCTAAATGTATTCTCAAATTACTAAACCTAAACCTACACCTAATCCTAATCTCAACTCCCTAACCTAAATCGGATCCTAAACTTGAAAACCCAAACCTAAGGCCAATCTCGAACCCACCCGATTTCTAAACCTAAACCTTAAACTATTCTCAATTCCCTAAATCTATAACCTAAACCTAAACCAAAACCTATAACCTTAACTTAAACCAAAACCTATAACCTTAACTTAAACCCAAACCTATAACCTAAACCTTAACCTAAATGTATTCTTAAATCCCTAAACCTAATCCTACACCTAATCCTAATCTCAACTCCCTAACCTAAACCGGATCCTAAACTTGAAAACCCAAACCTAAAGCCGATCCAGAACCGAACCCGATTTCTAAACCTAAACCTTAAACTATTCTCAATTCCCTAAATCTATAACCTAAACCTAAAACTTAAACCTAAACCTAGACCAAAACATATAACCTTAACCTAAACCAAAACCTTTAACCTAAACCTTAACCTAAATGTATTCTCAAATCCCTAAACCTAAACCTACACCTAATCCTAATCTCAACTCCTAACCTAAACCTAAACCTAAACTTGAAAACCCAAACCTAAACCCGAACCCGAACCCGAATCCGATTTCCTAAACCTAAACCTTAACCTATTCTCAATTCCATAAACCTTAAGCTAAATGTATTCTCAAATCCCTAAATCTAAACCTACACCTAATCCTAATCTCAACTCTCTAACCTAAACCTAAACCTAAACTTGAAAACCCAAACCTAAACCCGATCTTGAACACGAACCCGATTTCCTAAACCTATACCTTAACCTATTCTCATTTCCCTAAACCTTAACCTAAATGTATTCTCAAATTCCTAAACCTAAGCCTACACCTAATCCTAATCTCAACTGCCTAACCTAAACCTAAACCTAAACTTGAAAACCCAGACCTAAACCCGATCCTGAAACCGAGCCCGATTTCCTAAACCTATAAACTAAACCTTAACCTATAACTTATAAACTAAACTTATAACCGATAACCTAACCTATGGATTTTGCTATAGTTTAGAAGATTTGTAGGTACATTTTTTATTTCTTTATATATAATTGTTTTTTTCCAGCTCTTTTTTTTTGGTCTTTCTTCCTTTTGAGATGCGTACAAAGGCATGCTTGTTTGATTGTGTCTGCAATTGTTGTTTTATACAGGCTGACAAGCTAAAGAAGTTAGTGGATAATGAAATTCATTTTCTCAAGGGAAGGGTTTTGAAACTTGAAAGTGATATTGTGTCGAAGTCTACAGAAGTTACTTATGCGGTTTCAAGGAAAGAAGAAGCTGTATCTTCTATGTTTACTGAACTTGACCGTCTGAAGAAAGAAAATTCTGTAAAAGCGCGAGCATTGTTTAATGCATGAGGGCACGCCTTAGTTGTAATTCTTATGATAGGTTGAGCAAAGTGAAGTACTATTTATTTAGAAATGTGAATGTAGGATGCATTATAGATTCGATTGTTATTGTAACAAATGCATCATTTTTTTTCTTTGATTGCATTAAGCTTAGATGAGTTATCAATCATAGCAGGTTCTTGCAATGAAAACAGGGAAAATAGCTACGAAATATAATCCGTAGCGGTAGCAATTACTATCTATAGCTACGGATATAATTCGTAGCTATTGGTATATAGCTACGGACTATATCCGTAGCTATTGGTATGTAGTGCCGCAAATATCGTGAACATTTGTATCTATTGCTACGGATTATATCTGTAGCTATTTCTGTATAGCCGTAGCTATTTCTATCTATAGCTCGGAGAATATCCATAGTGAATTGTGTATATTGCTACGGACAAAATCCGTAGCTAATTGTATCTATTGCTACGGATATTATCCGTAGCTAAATGTATCTATTGCTACGGACAAAATCCGTAGCTAATTGTATCTATTGCTACGGATATTGTCCGTAGCTAGATCTTTAGCTACCCCACCAATTGCGACGGACATGCCACGGACCAGATCCGTAGCAAAAGGGCTTCTGCTACGGATCTAGTCCGTAGCCTTTGCCCATTTTTCTTGTAGTGACACCTAATCCGAATCTCAACTCCCTAACCTAAACCTAAGCCTAAACATGAAAACCCAAGCCTAAACCCGATCCCGAACCCCAACCTGATTTCTTAAACCTAAACATTAACCTATTCTCAATTCCCTAAACCTAAACCTACACCAAATCCCAATCTCAACTCCCTAACCTAAACCTAGGCCTAAACATGAAAACCCAAGCCTATACCCGATCCCGAATCCCAACCCGATTTCCTATACCTAAACATAAACCTATTCTCAAATCCCTAAACCTAAACTTACACCTAATCCTAATCTCAACTCCCTAACCTAAACCTAAGCATAAACATGAAAACCCAAGCCTAAACCCGATCCCAAACCCCAACCCGATTTCTAAACCTAAACCTTAACCTATTCTCAATTCCCTAAACCTAAACCTACACCAAATCACAATATCAACTCCCTAACCTAAACCTAAACTCGAACTTGAAAACCTAAACTTGATCCGAACCTCAACCCGAACCCAATTTCCTAAGCCTAAACCTTAACCTATTCTCAATTCCTAAAGCTATAACCTATAACCTAACCTAAACCTATAACCTTAACCTATAACCTAAACTTATAACCTTAACCTTATCTTAAAACCAAAACCTAAACCTATAACCTAAACCTAAACCTATACCTAAACATTAACCTATTCTCAAATCCCTAAAACTAAACCTACACCTAATCCCAATCTCAACTCCCTAACCTAAACCTATACGTAAACATGAAAACCAAGCCTAAACCAACCCGTACATCCGAACCCGATTCCCTAAACCTAAACCTTAACCAATTCTCAATTCCCTAAACCTATAGCTTATAACCTAAATATAAACCTTAACCTTAACCTAAACCTAAACCTTAACCTAAACCTATAACCTTAACCTAAACCAAAACCTATTACCTATAACATAAACTTATAACCTATTACCTACCATTCACCTAAACCTAAATCTTAAACCTTAACCTATAATCTAAGACCTAAACCTAAACCTAAAACCTAAATGTATTCTCAAATCCCTAAACCTAAACCTACACCTAATCCTAATGTCAAATCACTAACCTTAACCTAAGCTTAAACTTGAAAACCCAAATCTAAACCCGATCCCGAACCCGAACCCGATTCCCTAAACCTAAACCTAAACCAATTCTCAATTCCCTAAACCTATACCGTATAACCTAAACCTAAACCTGAACCCTAAACTAAACCTAAACCCGATCCCAAACTCGAACCCGAACCTAAATCTATAAACCTAAACCTAAAGCGATTCTAAAACCTAAACCTATATCTTTTAAACCCTAACCTAACCCTATAACCCATAGCCTATAACCTAAACACAAATCCCTAAACCTTAACCTATAATCCAACCTAAACCTATACTTAAAACCTAAAACTATTCTCAAATCCTAAAACCTATAACCTGAACCTAACCTTTCCCTAAACCTATAACCTACACTTATAACCTTAACCTTAACCTATAACCCATACTTACAACCTTAACCTAAACTTGTAACCTTAACCTAAACTTAATTCCCTAAACCTAAACCTATAACCTAAAGTTATAACCTAAACTATACCTATTATCAAATCCTAAACATATTATATAACCTAAACCTATAACTTAGCATAATCTTAAAGCAATTTTCATAAACTGACTTTAGTCTTTTCATTGTAGACATGGATAAGAGTTGGATGCGAGCTAAGAACAGATTTGGCCTAGAGTATAAACAAAGGGTTGAAGAGTTCATGGAATTTGCGCGAAATCGGGCAAATTCAAAGAATAGGATTAGGTGTCCATGTCGAAAATGCAAGAACATGATATTTAAGACTTTAGACAAAGTAGATGACGATTTGTTCATAGTTGGGATTGACCAGGGTTACACTTGGTGGATCTATCATGGGGAAGATATGACCCATAGAGTTAAGCCCACTGAAGTCATTGCTGATCCAATTGTGTTGGATGACAAGGATGAAGACGTTGACGAAATGCAAGATATCATAGGGGATGTGTTTAAGGGAACAACTGCGGATACTGATTTTGCAGCGACAAGCAGTAGCCAAGATATTCCACAAATGGGTGATGTCGAATCAGAAAAGTTTAATAGGTTGTTGAGGGATGCGCAACGTCCACTTTATCCGAGGTGTAAGAACTTCTCCAAGTTGAATTTTCTTACAAAGTTACTTCATTTGAAGACAATAAATCGTTGGAATAACAAATTGTTCAACATGTTGCTAGAGTTGTTGAAAGAAGCATTGTCGGACGGTGATATATTGCGTAAGTCCCATTTCGAGGCAAAATTCTTGATGCGAGACTTGGGCCTTGGATATGAACTCATACATGCATGTATAAATGATTGTTTTTTATATCGAAAAAAGCATAAGGATGCTGGAGAGTGTCAAGAATGTGGAGAGTCTAGGTGGAAGTATGGCAAAGCCAGGGATAAGAACATCCCGCGAAAGGTGTTAAGATACTTCCCATTGAAACCAAGATTGCAAAGATTGTTTATGTCTCGTAAGACGGCTGAAGATATGAGGTGGCATAAGGAGAAACACATTCATGATGATAGTACACTGAGGCACCCTACAGACTTTGAAGCTTGGCAAAATTTTGGCAAGCAACATGACTTGTTTACAGAGGATTCTCGCAATGTTCGACTAGGTCTTACAAGTGATGGTTTTAATCCATTTGGTAATATGAGTAGCTCGTAAAGTATGTGGCCAGTGGTATTTATGCCCTACAATTTACCTCCTTGGTTGTGTATGAAGGAGTCATTTTTCATGATGTCATTGCTTATTCCTGGACCCAGGTCACCTGGGAATGACATTGATGTGTACTTGCGACCGTCAGTAGATGAGTTAAACGAGTTGTGGAGTCAAGGTGCACACACGTATAACACATTTCGATTGCATGCAGCGATCTTGTGGACAATAAATGACTTTCCCGCATATGAAAAATTTTCTGGGTGGAGCACGAAGGACAAGTTGGCTTGTCCTACATGTGGTATTGAGACTTGTTCATTGTCATTGAAGCATGGTAGAAAAACATGTTATATAGGCCATCGTCGCTTCCTTTTGAGCGATCATAGTTGGCGCAAGAAGACGATGATCTTTGATGGCAAACAAGATCATAGGCCACCCCCGAAAGAGCTATCTGGAGAAGATGTGATGTAACAACTGAGTAACATTGGAGAAGTTAGATTTGGTAAGGCATCGCACTTGAAGAAGAGGAAATGTACAGTATTGGACTATAACTGGAGGAAGAAGAGCATCTTTTTTAAGTTGCCCTATTGGAGTGATCTAAAATTGCGACACAACTTGGATGTCATACATATTGAGAAAAATATATGTAACAAGTCTTCAAAATAGTGATGAACATATAGAAGAAAAAAAAAGACAGTTTCAAGGCTCGATTGGATCTACAAGAAATGGGTTTAAGGAAAGAGTTGCACTTGCAACCATATGAAAATTCGTATACTATACTAGTAGCCTGCTACACGTTGACCAAATTAGAGAGAAAGCGTTTATGTGAATGATTGAGATCGGTGAAGTTTCCCGATGGGTATGCGTCAAACATATCTCGGCACGTAAACGTTACGGATTGTAAGGTAACAGGAATGAAAAGTCATGATTGTTACGTCCTTCTGCAACGCCTACTACCGGTTACGATTCATGGATTCCTGAGCAAGGATATCAGTGCGACGCTGATTGAGCTGGGGATATTCTTTACGGATTTGTGTTCAAAATCATTGAATGTAGATGTTATTAAAAGACCAGAGAGGGACATTGCCATAATCCTTTGCAAACTTAAAAGAATATTTTCACCTGCATTTTTCGATGTCATGGTACACCTAGCGATTCATTTACCGCATGAGGCGAAGCTTGCAGGCCCAGTACAATATCGTTGGATGTATTCAATCAAAAGGTGGTAGAACCTGTAGAAATTTTTATTCATTCCATAAACTGCATATATCCATGTTTTCATACATATAACACAGTGGTTTTGTGTACAGATACCTTCACACACTCAAACAATTTGTGAGGAATAAGGCACGACCGGAGGGGTCGATAGCTAAAGCGTACATTGATAATGAGTGCCTTACATTTTGCTCTATGTATCTTCGTCGCATAGAGACTAGATTCAACCAAGAAGATCGGAATGCCGATGAAGGGCAGGAGCATGAACAAGGACTCATATCTATATTTGCACAAAACATTCGTCCTTTAGGATCCCCGACGTTTCAGGATATGGACCTTGGGGATCTAGAAAAGGCGCGATGGTATGTGTTGCACAATTGTGAAGAAATAAAGTCGTACTTGGAGTAAGTCTTCCCTCAATTATTGTAATTCCTACATACGATGATCTTAATGTTTCTTGCTGACGACGTGTCATTTATGTGTAGTGAACACATAGACGAGATGAAGTCCAAATTCCCCACAAATTATGATCGGATGCATCTGGATCAGTTTCCAGAATGGTTCGCCGAACGTGCAAGATTTCACATTGTATCTCACCACACTTAGAATTTCCGTTGTATTGCACATTATTTCAACCTAAGAAAATCACTAAACAATTATATTTTGTACATGATAATAGATAAAGACGTTGCGCACAAGCAACTCTGCAGATGTGTCTGATGCACTATACTCACTGGCGTGTGGCCTTGATAGACGTGTATCTAGATATACAGGTTATATTATAAATGGGATTCGGTTCCATACTGAAGAACGTGAGAAGTACAGGACCACGCAAAATAGTGGGGTAGTTGTAAAGGGAACAAATGAGGAGGATGAAATTGACTTTTATGGCATTTTGACTGATATTATTGAGCTGAGTTATTGTACGAGAAAGTGGGTGTACTTATTTAGATGTGATTGGTGGGACATTGGAAATAAGAAGTTGGGAATACAGACTGACAACTACTTTACGAGCGTAAATTTATCTCGAAAGTGGTTTAAGGACGACCTATTTGTCCTCGCCAGTCAGGCTAAACAAGTATTTTACCTCGTTGACACTAAGTTAGGCGGCTCTTGGCACGTGGTGCAGAAAATAAAGCCCAAGAACGTATTTGACGTTCCCGTACCAGAAGTTGAAGATAGTGAGGATGGGAGAAATGACACGTCTAGGGTTGAACAAGCATATCAAGAAGACATGCCATCTAGGGATATAGGGACTGATTCAAGTATTGATATTGATGTGGTGCAATTAGACAGAGATGATGTGCCACCTGATCATGTTGATGCCTCATTAATACAAGATATTGTTAGAGATGATACAGGTTTCATTGATGACAACGTTGGAGACTATGAGGAGGAAATACTAATCAGTGATAGTGATGGTGAAGAAGAAATAGCCCTAAGTGATAGTGATATAGACGACGATTATTAAATGTACACATGATTTACATGTCATTTTTCAATTCAAATAATTTATGTATTCCATGTATACGTGAAAATTACAAGTCATGATTAATTCCTTTTATTGACTTGTTTATAATTCACATTTACAGTTGAGACAATTTCTGATCATGTCATCCTCAAACCAGAGTATAGCAGAAGCACGCAACGTATTTTATCAGTTGTTGCAAATGGACATTTCGGTCCTGTCTTCTTCTGGTAGGGCCATAGAGATACCCGGCCTGGTCGATGAGTGTAGAGTGGAATATATCGACGATGACTCAGACGAAAGATTATACAATCTTAAAAAAATTCTGGAGCTGATGGAGATATATAACCGTGGGAAACGAGATATGGAAGATGCGACTTTGTCACTTGCACATCTGAATGGAGTCCCGATAGATCAAATTTCTCCTATTGTGACTGTCATGTTGGCTATAAAAATGTCCAATGCTTCACACAGGATGACATACACTTCTGAAGCATACGATAACTTACACAGGGAGTACTTCGGATAGTTTACCTCATAGTTGTTTCATATTACAACAAATATCTGTATTTAATATACAATGACAATGTGTAATGGAATTTCCAATGGTTATAGATTAAAGTTTACAGTTTTATTATATTATGATTGCATTATAATGTAATGGTCTAATCATATTTTATTCATCTCTAAGCATAAGCACAAATGCATTATACCATCAACACTACTTGTATAATGTTTTAGTATATTCCACTTGTATTGAAATTGTTTAAATTTCATAGTTCGCACATATTCAGTGATGGCACTAGGTGGGAGAGTACGTCGTTCGCGCACTGGATCTACCCCTTCTACCCGTGATGCGACGGAGCCAGCATCTCCATCGCATATTGCATCACAGGCGTCTGATCCCTCAGTCGCCCATACACTAGGCACTGCATGTAAGTTTAGACATATATTTCTTTTAATGATTTCTGTTTATGTTTAGACTTACATAATTCTGTTGCAACAGCGTCGTCGACCAGCCAGCAAGGACGTGGACCCACGCATGGGTTACTTTTAGAGCGACTTATGAGTGAGAGTATGGTGACGGTAGAGTTCCCACAGGACTGTATTAGACCTGTTGGGAACAATGTCATGTTGTTTACGTCAGAGGTCGGTGTCTTATACTGATCTCTGATTCCCCCCGACCACCCTTTGAGAGACGTGACAGATGATGTTCGGCAGCTCATCCGTCAGCGTCTTCAGGTAAATTTTAGTCAATTAAAATTTTTTTTATAAATGTTCATTTATGGTTAAGTTATTTTCTTAATAAGTTTATTGCCTTAATCTATTATTTACGAAACTGCAGGATAAATTTGACTTTGATTTGAGTGTTCCGCACATCTCCCATGTCGTTGACGACATGATGAAGGAGCGGTTCAAGGATTACCGCACTAGGTTACACCGGCAGTACAAGCGGTGCATGAGCCATGAGGAGGCCGTACAGTCCGCACCGCTGCACGTGATCGATGGGGACTGGCGGATACTCTGTGATAGGTTTTTGTCTGATTCTTTTCAGGTAATATTTACATATTTACGATATCTTAGCGTAATAATTAATTTCATAATTAATAACAATGTATTATAAATAATGTGTTCAGAAAAGGAGCAAAATAAATTCTGACAACAGAGGAAAATTAGAAGTGAACCATGTAGCTGGTTCAAAGTCATTCGTATGACTTCGTCACGACATGGTAAGAAATTACTAGTAATTATTATGTTTATATATTTTTTTCATGCATTTATATTAACTTTATCATCCTTTCGATTGCGCAGCGAGATTTCGTCACTGGCCAGGAGCCCGGACCAGTAGACTTCTACAAAGGGACTCACTGTTGGCAGACGACGGGATCTTGGGTACATCCCAGAGCAAGCGAGATTTGGGTAAAAATCCTTACATTGTATAATTTAATTGCATTAAATTATAATCATGTCATTTATTATGAAAATTCATATGTTTTTATTATAGGAGGAGATGAACACCTTACGCAGTCAGCCCACTCCCGATGGTACTCAACAGAGTGAGCCAAAGATCCTGAGTCAGGTGCTTGGCACCCGTTCTGGATATGTGTGTGAGTTTGGCCATGGTGCCAAGCTCATGGCACCCGCTAGAGCTGCCTCCAGCCGATCCATCGTATTTGGCGAGAGCACCGTACGCCGAACTGATACCGCAGAGAGAGAGAGAGGTTCAGCAGCTACGGGTCGTCGTCGATAACATCAAAGATCAGCTGGACAAGCAGAGGGAGGAGCGAGAGAGGAAGATGATGGAGGAGCTGGCGAGGCAGAGGGAGGAGCAGGAGAGGAAGATGGAGGATCAGCTGGCGAGGCAGAGGGAGGAGCAGGAGAGGAGGATGGAGGATCATCCGGCGAGGCAGAGGGAGGAGCAGGAGAGGAGGATGGAGGAGATGCGGGTGGACCATGAGCGACGGATGATGCAGATGTTAGAGGCTTTCGCTGCACGCTTACTTACCAATGCTCCACCACCTCCGCCTTCATCTTTGTGATTTTTTTGTATATTTGTTTATTATGTTAAGTTTATATGTATTAATGCATGAATGAATGTGTTTGAATGAATGTAGTTTATGTTTGGGTTTGGGTTTGGGTTTAGCTGGATGTGAATGTGAATATGATGAAATATATTATATAACAGGTGTATATTATGATGAATATGATGAAATATATTGTTAACAGGTGTATATCAGGAATTTTGTGTGGAATTTTGGGCTGTATATTGAAAAAAAAAAGACTTTTAGCAACGAAAATTTTCGTCGCTAAAAGTGGAACGATTTTTTCGCAGCGAAAGTTTTCGCTGCTAAAAAATCTTGGAAATTTTTTTGGCGGCGAAAATTTTCACTGCTAAAAGTCTTAGAGATTTTTGGGCAGCGAAAGTTTTCGGTGCTAAAAATTCTTGGAAATTTTTTTGGCGGTGAAAATTTTCGATGCTAAAAGCTTGAAAATTTTTTGACGGTGAAACTTTTTCATGCTAAAAATTCTTGGAAATTTTTTTGGCAGCGAAAATTTTTGTTGCTAAAAACTTAATTTTTGCTGCTAAAGAGTCTTGCATATTTTGGAAAATAGTTTTTGCAGTGAAACTTTTCGCTGCTAAAAGTCATGTAAATTTGTTTTGCAGCGAAAAGTTTCGCTGCTAAAAAGTCCTGGATATTTTTTGGCGGCGAAACTTTTCCCTGCTAAGCATCTTGGCGGTTTTTTTGGCGGCAAAAATTTTCGCTGCTAAAAGTCCTGGATATTTTTTTTTATGGTGAAAATTTTCATTGCTTAAAAGTCTTAGCGATTTTTGGCGAAAGTTTTATTGCTAAAAGTCTGGATATTTTTAGCGGCGAAAATTTTTTTGCTAAAAGTCTTAGCGATTTTTGGCGGCGAAAATTTTCGCTGCTAAAAGTCTTGAAGTTTTTTGGCAGCGAACGTTTTCGCTGCTAAAGGTCTAGGAAAATTTTTTTAGCGACGAAACTTTTCGTCGCTAAAAAGCTTTCATTTAGCGACGATTTGAATTTTTCGCTGATAAAAGCCTTGTACATCGGTCTTTTAGCGACGAATTTAGCGACAAAAATTTTAGCTGCGAAAAGTCGACTTTTAGCGACAAAAATGTTCATCGCTAAAAGTGGTGTTTCTTGTAGTGATTCTTTCCTTTTCCTTTGATGACATAGTAGTGGTTATTTGTGCGAAACCCCTCATTACTATTTTTCCTGATAAGTCTGAGATTTCGCATTCGTCTTTGTTGAATGTAACCACATGCTTATTGTCACAGATTTCAGATATACTCCGTAGATTATGTGTCAATCCTTTTATGCAGAAAGCATTCTCATTTTTGAGCGAATTAATTCCTTTGATGATTCCTTGTCCAATTACATTAGCGGTGCTTCTGTCTCCATAGGTGACTATCCCATCATTAAGATCTGAATAGTTTAAAAGAGGGGATTTGTCACCTGTGACATGTCTTGAAACCAAACAACCAAACAATTCTTCTTTTCTTTTGGAACCCATTTTTTGACAGGATTT
The DNA here is from genome assembly GCA_030180095.1 of Magnolia changhungtana. NCBI lineage: Eukaryota > Viridiplantae > Streptophyta > Magnoliopsida > Magnoliales > Magnoliaceae > Magnolia > Magnolia changhungtana. The sequence continues at coordinate 3,628,898 of JASAUF010000336.1, forward strand.
TTGACGGTGGTAGATTTTGTGTTCTTGTTTAATTCGACCACTTGATTCAATACCTCCTTATTAGACATTTTAGGTGGTGATGAATGTGTTTTTCTTCTATCCATATTCCTAGATGGACTCCTGACATTTTGCATTTCTCTGGTTGATTTGAGTTTACTCATATGATTCTGACCAGAGCTACGATGGGTCCTCCTAGGTGACATGCATTCGAACTTATAATGACCAGAATCACCACATAAATGACAAACTGGAGTAGTTCTTGTGTTACTTCCTGAAGCAATAGATTTTTCAGCCATTTGAGTTGCATTTCCAGATTTTGATTTAAAATTTTCATATCCTAATCCTTTCCAGGTCTTCCCATGCCTAAAAGTTTTTCTAATTTCTCACCACTTTGGGAAAACTTATAGTTTAGCTTAGCAATTTTTCTGGATTCTTCTAAATCAAACAGGAGTGTGTGATTCTCATTTTGAAGGAGCATGTTTTTATCTTTTAATTGCTCAACGTGTTTGTTTAGTTTTTCAAACTCTGTTTTTAGGAAGGAATTGATTCTTCCAAGTCTATCATTATCTGAATGATATTGTTATAAGTCATTGATTAGATGTGTATTAATTTCCAGAGTTTTATCCAAGTCTTTTTGCATCAATTCCTTTTTGTTTTCAAATATACCAAGTTTTCTAACAATGTTAATGCTATGAATGTAAAGTTGATTATAGGCATCTTGTAGTTTATTCCGTTCTTCCTCTTCTTCTCCTCCAGTTTTCTCATTATTAGATGAAAATGATTCGGTGGCTTGTGGTTCCTTCTCATTTTCAGTTTCAATGGGAATGATTGGAGTAGTGGAGACTATAAGAATTTTTAAGGATTTTTGGTCACCATCGCTCTCTGAGTCAAAAGATTCTGAGTTTGACTCTTCAGTATCATCCCATGTGGCAGCCATTGCTTTACCCTTAGTTTTTCTGTTTGGGCATTCAGTAGATAAGTGTCCATACTTCTGAGAGGCATAACATTGTGGTTTTTGGTCTTTTTACTAAATTTGCCCGCAGAAGGTTTGTTATCCACTTTTCTCCTATTAAATGGACGGCCACGATTTCTTTGAAAGAACTTTCTGAATCGTTGTGCCAGCAAAGCCACTTCCTCATCATCATCTTCTATTAGATTGTTGGGTTTGTTTGAAGTGTAGTTCAAAAATTTATAGGAAACCTACCAGTTCTTTTACTTTCATTTCGTTTATATTCCTACACTCTTCAATGGTTGTTACCTTAGGATTGAACCATTTCAGTAGTGATCTTAGAATTTTCCTACAGATTTTTAGTACTGGAACTTTCTCTCCTAATCCACCCATGGAGTTACAAATGATATTCAACTTAGTGAAAAACTCCATAAAGGTCTCATGCTCTTCCATTCTGAGACTTTCAAACTGTGAAGTCAGGAGTTGAAGTTTAGATCTCTTCACAGTGCTTGTGCCTTCATAGGTTGTTTCCAATAGATCCCATGCTTCTTTGGATTTTTCACACATACTTATTTAATTGAATATATCTTAGGACACGGCATAGTAGATGACGTTCATAGCTTTATCTTCGGCAGTTTGTCTTTCTTTATCGAACGTTGTCCACTTCTCTTTAGGTTTGGGTTTTGTGATGGTTGTGCCATTGTCAAGTATAATTTGTTAAGATGGTGGCACATATCCACTTTCAACTATATCCCAAACATCATGATCTAAAGATCTCAGAAAGTAGTGCATTCTAGCCTTCTAGTATTCATAATTTGAGCCATCAAATACTGGAGGCCTAGTGACTGATGAGCCCTCTCCTTTGGCCATATTCCCAACTTCAGTCAAGATCACTCTCTAAGCTGTGAAGCCCTAAAAGAGAGACCAACTCTGAAACTAATTGAAATAGCGGTGAAGACCGCTTTAGTTAAAGTAGGAATATGCCAATATATCCTAAAGGGGGGTGAATAGGATTTTTTAAAGTTTTTATGGTTAATTTAAAATCCTATTACACTAATCCTAACAACAAGTACATATTAGGATTACTTAAAAGTAACTCTACTGGCTTCCAAGCCCGGTAGAGGATCCAATCACAGACTATTTAAGAAGAAAACAATATGCAAACTAGTTTATGATGGATATGACTGTGTATGTGTGTGAGATGTGATCTCAGATATTCAGATATGAAAATATTAAAGAGAATCACATAAACCAAAGAATAGCAATCTCAAACACAGTCATTTTTATAGTGGTTCGACTACTGTCTACACCACTCCCGGTAACCGCACTCAACCCTTGAGTGTACCGAATTTCACTAAGGAGGTTTCATAGCGGTTCACCTCAAACCTAAGGTTTTAAATCAGGTTCATCTTCAACCTTTACAACCTACACCTAGGTTGACTGTTTATGCTCCCTAAGCAAGGGTCAACACATAGCACCTGGTTTTAGGCACACTGGCCAATGATCCACACAAGGAACCTCTATTTATGCTCCCTGAGTAAGGGTCAACATATAGCACTCGATTTTAGGCACACTGGCCAAGGATCCACACAAGGAACCTACATGTTTATACTCTCCATAGAGCAAGGGTCAACACAATGCACCCACCATGTACACTCCCCCCGAAGGCCTCCTACGAGGGCTTACAAGGGTGAGAAATACCTTAGACCCAATCCTAAAAAGGAATGATCACAAGTATCCTCTGAACTCTAATAACTTACAAATAAGTGGATGAGTCCCATTCAACACGTTGACAAAGATCTTCTCCTTGTTGATGAAGAATCTTTGGCTTCCTTGATCCGCAACACATATGATGTACCAATACTAGGCTTCGGGTTGGGTCAAGTTTAAGACGGAATCTTACTCTATAAAATGTTTTCCTATAAGGAAGATAGGGTGATTCTGATTTTCCATTCAAGGCATCCCAGCTTAATGATTTGCCAATAAGGTACTAGCTAGAGGATTCTTGAATGAAGAAATTCATTCCCCAATCTACTCTATTGAATAACAATGATGAGGGTGGATTGGAGGATGAACTTCCCTGAGAGACAGGGCTTTGGGTATATGATCTAAGGTAAAACACTCAGAAGCACTCTCTTCTTTCTCTACTAGCAACAATAGACAAGTCATCTTTATATAGGCAAAAGGTTCCAACGAATATAAAACGGTCACATTTATGTGATATCATCGAGCGGGTTCGATATCATAGAGCGTATACTCTCGATAGCATCGATGGTCCGCTCGATAACACAAACTCAAATGTCATACGCTATTGAAACCTCTTGCCAACTGGTCAATGGAATCGAAACAGGTGTCGATGTCATTGGATTTCGAACTCCGATTCAATCAATATTAGTGTTGATTCATCGACATTTGAAAATGAGAGAGACTTGACTTGAAATATTTCAGGTTTACAAGAATGATCGAGGGACCTTCGAGATCATCGGAATTTGAATGTCGATGATATCGATAACTGTGTCGAGGCATCGATAAATCCAATGGATTTCTCATTAAGCTTGCTGGACAGTCTATGTCCTTATTCGATGCCATCGAAACAATACCGATATCATCGATATTTGAATATCGATTTTATCAAGTGACCCTCGATCATAGATAAACTATCCTGAAATATTTTATTGGAAAACTTGGTACCCAAGACTGATATCATTGAGAGCCTTCCGATATCTTCGAGATTTGAATTTTAATGGTATCGAGGAGGCTTCGATATATCGATGCACATATGATATTCTTAAGAAAAAAACAGGGTCACCGGAGATCCGCCTGTCAATATTATCGAGTCACTTTCGATGGACTCGAGATTTGAATATCGATGATATCGATAGTATATCGATGCATCGATAAATTCATCCAGATGTACATGTGGTTGCTGGACACTTTTGTCCTCATTTTGATGGAATCAATTTATCATCAAGGACATCGACAGCGTTGGTCGTTCATATCAAGATGTGTTTCGATAAAATCGACAAAGTAAGAAAACTTAGAGATTTTCTGATTTTGAAAAAATTTTCTTAACTTAAAACCCTATGATGTTTTAACTTGTTTTAAGGGTTTTATTTACCTGGTGTTTTAGGACATGGGATGTGAGCCTTAGATTTACCTGTGGTGAGCTTGTACATATCCGGTTGATGCAAACGTTTTGAATTGATCTTCCTATGAGGCTTTTTAGTCTTGCTGACTCAACATTCACACTAATTGACAAACTAGGGCACTTTCACCCTAGTCCTATGAAAGCAGGAAAAAATTACTGAGTCATGCTGCGAGGTACCTCTTTCGGCCAGTATCTTAATAAGTTTCTTAGTAAGTTCCTCAACAAGATCATCCAAAAGCCTTTTTTGCAATAGGCTTTGATACCGTGGAGCATGACTTTTCAGAGAAACTTATGTACCTCATAATAAATTTTTCGTTGAATTCCTTGAGGTATCCAGAGTATATACGATCAACCTGTGACAGAAGAAGTTTCAATGTTAGTATCCCATGGTGAATCAAAGACTACAAGTAGATAAAGTTCAGAAAAATTCTCAGAAAGTGGTGTAGTCTCAACATATTCCAAAGTGTCAAACTTTGGTTCCATTGTCAGCTCCTTCTCCTTTAATGCTAAACAGTGAGGATCTGGGGAGGAAGAGGCTTCAGAATAAGGGTTCTCTTGGTCCATGACAACTACCGAGATGTTGTCTTGCGAGACATTCACTATGTCTCTTATCATGGGATCATTTGAATCTGCAAAGTATGCCAAGTAATTGCCTAAAGAGTTGGGACATTCAGCTGAGAGTGACTCATTTTTCACATTGAAGTGTGTGATGATCTGCCTAAGGATTTCATCGTCTTTAAAAGTAGATGGAGGTATGCTCTCTTACTCCAACCCTGCGCAGACAAATTGAGGGTCAGTAGACGAAGTATTGATCTGCGAACTCTATTCATTGATACTACTAAGAAGAGGCATTGAATCGTCAAAACTCAACAGTTCAGATGGTGGCCTCAACTAGGTGGTTTTAAATTCCAGAGTCGTATCGAGCAACTCATCCATCTCCTGAATCATATCATCACGCAATTCAGGGGAATCATCCAAACATGTCTCATAAGAGATAGAAGGCTCAGTTGTAATGAACTCATCTACTTTTAAATTAGACTGGTTAGATGAGTGGAGCAACTCGTTATAACCGCTCACTTCGTATACTTTTTTATCATTGACTTGGACCAAACTTGAAATTAATTCTAGGGGAACTGGGGTTGCACATTCATGATCATCATCCCAATACTCATCATATTCAGTTCAGTGCAGTGCACACTTGGGATGGGATCGCTTTCCTCACATTTTGTTCCTAGATTAGGTTGAGGTTCACATAAACTAGCATCTTCCTTCTCATTAAACTCGAGTGTGTCATCATCATTATATTTAAAAGACACCCATGTCTCTTTACCATTCTTTTGAACAGTCATCGAGATCGACTCATCGGAAAATTGAACCGTATGCTCATTAATGGAATCTAACTCCTCATTCCAAATTTCAGAATTCTCCACAATCGCATCATGTGAACTCCCCTGTTGAATATCTTTTATAAGTTCTTATAGTCTTTGGAGCGTATTTTGTTGGTTAAGCTCTAGAGTTTGGAAGGAATTTTGAATTGAATTCTCTTGGATCGTTTCTGGTTGGATTTTAAAGGTAGAGGACCTAAGAGAATTATCGCTTGAAGTAAGTGCTTCCAAAGTTTTTATAGTTTTTGTAAAACATTCCATGTTATGCTGAAATGAATCCTCTTGGATCGTTTTTGGTTAGATCTCACTAGTAGGGTATCCAAGAGAATAATCATTATAACATGTTGTTGGCTCATCTTTCCAATTTTAATGTTTCCACTGGTTATAGTCATACGGATCATATGTGGAAGAATATGATAATTGATAATAATCCTCATTCCCATAATGATTGTATACGGACCTATTAACCGATGAAACATAATGTTCTAGTCGATTCTCAATGTCGGTTCTCGATAGAGAAAAATCTTAAGGTATACGTTGAATTCCAAAACCCTGAGGTAATCCTCAAAACTACTTATCCATCTCAGCATAGACACGTACCCAAGCTTCCATGGTGAACCCTAATTCTGAGTCTAATCCTAGAAGAAAAGAAAAAAAAAAAAAATTCCTGCAGCAATAGAGAAAGTAAGAGGAGAAGTTAGAAAGGTGTTACCAAATAAGAAGTTCCTATGTTAAGCTCCTGCAAAAGAAAACAAAAGAAGTTAGTTTCTCGAAAATAGGACCTAATATAAAGAATAGAGAAAGTAAAGAAATTAGGACGAAGTTACCAATTGAGAAGATCTATCAACAACCCTACAAAATAGGAAAGTTAGTTCTAAAAATCAAATAGAAAGAAAAGGCTAAAACTAAAGTTAGTACAATCATAATCTTACACTAATTCTAAAACCAATTAATTTCAGAGAATCGTAGCCGTCAGTCTCCGTTAACGGCGCCCAAAACTTGTTCACTTCCCAAGTATAGGGTTGTGATGTAGTAATAAACTCGATGAGACTGAGGTCGAATCCCAAGGGACTGAAACCTGTACGTAGTCTGACACTAAATAGAACTAGAACTAGATTAAGATGAAATCTAAATCATATATAATTGAGGGAATAATGATGAAATATTTATCTAAAACTTAGAGAATTCAGACATAGGAAACTAGGGTGCCAAGGATCCACTTGTAGTAATTGGGAAGTTACTTTGTATTGATTCAGGGACACAACTGGAATCAGAGTCCTATCTTATCCAGTTGGTAAGAAGAGATTTGTCAGATCTCTGAACTTCTCGTGGATCTAATCATCAACAGATACGATTGGTGCCGATTTGGAAGTGATCCCGTCACCAAACCATTAAAACTAAAAACATTCCTTATAATCAACTAGACTTCATGAGAGTTCAATAACCATGAATCAAAGCAAAGCTACCATCCTAATCACGCTACAGTCTTCACCTCTTAGCCCTAGCTAAGAGGCTTAGTCCAACATGATTGGATTAGATCATACGAAATTAATTATTAAAAAAATAGCAAATAAAAAACTCTAAAACAAACTAATCATATTGTCTTCCTCGGCCTTCACGGCTGCATAGCTCCTGGCCTGAATGTCCCCTTCTCTCTCCGTTTTTTTTTTTAAACAGCAAGGAAGTCGGTTGTTTGTAGATCCTCCTGGAGTCGGAGAAGTGACCTTCTTTACGCAGCTAGCAGGTCGGTTTTCACAACCGACCTTCTTTCGCGGTAAAAAATCAGACCCAACTTGCATCGGGTTGCTTTTTGAGTGGCTGATTACCCCAGCCTTCTGATATGGCTTCATAGATAGGGTCGGTACCACCTCCTCGAGGCTTTGGACGGCCAGGATCATCAGTCCGATCCTGACCATGATCGGCAAATGGCCCACAGCGACTGCGTTTCACGGGCGCAGAGCCTACTGCGTAAATCAGTTGGCGCTGATGCTTGGTGGGGCCCATGATTGAAGTCGGTGGAGAAATCCACGCCGTCCGCCGGATGTGCGTCGAAAGACCAGTTGGAAATGCATGGCTTCAGATTACAGAGTTTTTCATACTGCCGTCCATTTTATGTTTAGACAGTTGAAATCTGATACCTGCTGTCACCTAAAATTTCATCCCCTAGGCTTTTGTAAAACAGACCTTGGGATTCTAATGGACGGTCCGGATCGGACCTTTAGATCATCATGGTGGCCCACAACCGTCCGTCCGTAACTCCCTGTTCCGGGTTTCGCAGCAGAAGAAATGGGAAACAGAGACCTTTCATTTTTGGATTCTTACGGTCAAACATAGTTTGACCGACTCTCTTAGTAAGGTACAATGCCAGTGCACCTTTGTGCGTGCACGCTCATGATCGACTGTGGGGTCCAAGTGATGTTTATGACGAATCTGCGCCATCCATCCATTTTGTCTCCCCAGTTAAGGGGTTGAGACTAAAAGTGAAGTACATCCAGCTATCAGGTGGGCCCCACATCAGGGATATGGGGGCTGATCTATCCGTTGGGCCATTTCTAGAGGGATCCAATGGATGAAATTTGATGTGTACGGTTAATTTATGGACCTCAGGCCATATATGAAGTTTTGAATTGAACGGATGGTGGGAACCCTATGATCTTGTATTCTAGATGACTTTCAGGCCACTTGAACTTCAGCTTCTCGATTTTCTCGGATCTCTAGCATGTAAATTTGTTGCTCTTGGTCCCCTAGGGTCTGTCCCTTGCCTTGGTGACTCATGAGTATTAAATCCATATTTTTAGCATCCTATTTCAATCCAAGCTCGTAAATACACCCTGCATCACAAACACGATTAAATCGGGCTGTTAAACAGTACTATGTTCGTAAATCCAGGCAATAACTGAGGTCTAATATGCAATATTTGACCCTCAATAGTGGAACATAGTGCTTTTGTCTAAGGTAGAAGCATAGCGGAAAGTGGTGCGCTAGTCCAAGAGATGTGTAGAGACATTGACAGGCGGGTGAGAGGGGGTAACATATACATCAAGCTAGGCGGGTGAGAGGGGGTAACATATTCATCGAGCTGGATATGAGAAAAGCGTATGATAGACTGGATTGGGGTTTTCTTTTGGTGGTTTGAAAGTACTATGTTGATAAACCCTAAGTATTGTCAAATTTTGGTATGTCAAACCAATTCAAGTTTGTATCTTGATTTGTATCAAGCTTGTGCATTTGTTCACATTGAATCTTCGACATTCATTCTATTCATGCTGAGTCTATCTTGCCTATATCTATGATGAACTTACCAAGATCTTCAAACCAGAAGAAAATGAAGACTTTCATATATTGAGTGAAGACTTAGTTTTTAAGAACATTGCGATTCAAGATTTAGAACTAGAAAAGTCCAAGAACTCAAGACCTAGTGGAAGATTATGTTTGGTATGACAAGTTCAAACTTTGAAGATCGCAAGAATTAAAGCTACTGAAGTTATCAATATATTAAGTGTTCAATGTTTTATCTCACAAGTAAGGTATGATTGACCTAAATTAACCTTAGATCATGATTAAATCATTTTATACTTTCGGTCGATTATTTTGGTCATTTTATAAGTGTAAAATTATGTTCTTTCGACTAGCCCTAACACTGGCTCGACCAGTCCTAGTATTTCCTTGACCTGTCTAGGATTTGTTATGAATTTTTAGAATTTTTCTGTTGGTATATGACCAGTCCTGGAAACTGCTCGACCACTCATGTGAATAATGTTCGACTAGTCATGCAGTGCTCGACTCATTTTCTAGCGTGTAATCTTGACTCACCCGACCAGTCGAGTAGGCCACTTGACCAATGTGGGACCCACAAGGCCAGCCGTGCAGATGAAAAATCTTATCGCGCCAGAATTTCGAAAATCTGTTTGGATAAGGCCAGTCGTAGCTAACCAAAGGTCAGTCGTGTGAACTGATTTTTCACCTATAAATAGTGCTCGAATTTCAGAATATTCTATTCAATTCTTATCATTCTTAAGCAATCACTCTGAGTTTATTTTGAGTACATTCTAAGCTATTTTGTACATATTTTAAATTCTTTAAAGTAGCTCTTGTAATTTGATTTTGAATCTCTCTTCCATTCTTATATTGAAAAGGGATATTCGATTTACCCTTTCTTGAGATCAAAATCAATACAAAGCCTTTGCTGATTTAATTAAAAATCATCTAGACTTAGAACCTTATACACTTATATGACTGAACGTTGAACATCTACGTCGTCATCAAGTCGGTTCTACTGAGCTGCTTCAGAATCGTCATACAGATAAGTTTTTGGTTTTTCTGTAATTCAATTTCTTTTTAGTTTGTGAGATTGTTCTAGAAAATCTCATTTTTGGCTTGTCTGAGGTGATCTAAAAAACTCAGATTGTGGGGTTTTTGAATTGTATAAGCCAACTTGAAAGACACAATTGTGAAGGTTTTAGGTGAACCTTGAAAAACCTATTTTGATTAGTGAACACTAATATTCAGAGGGAGTGGATATTAGGAGTGGAGTAGTTGTGTGGCTGTTGTTTAACAATTGGTGTACACACAAGTGAACCACTATAATTCTTTATATTTGGTGGATGTGTGATTTATTTCTTTATCTTTTATGATTTAAGATTATGGGATGTATTTGTGGATGTGAATGTTGTAATCTTTAAATTTCAGTATTGTATAGTGAATGTTGTAATAGATTAGTTTCTATTTCTTTCATTTCCTCTTCAGTTTGAGTTTTTGATACTGACCCATGTTCTAGTAAGGTTGTCCTGCCATAAACCATTGGTTTTTGGTGTTAGGTTGTCCTTAGAACCAAGCTTGTATCAACCTCTCAATATTTGATTTTTGAGGTTGTTATTTCCTTTGGTTATTTACATTTTATTTGGCTATCTGTTATCTTTATTCCGCTTATTATTTTTTTTATTTGGCATAGTCCTATTCAAGCCCCCCCCCCCCCCCCCCCCCTTAAAAGTGGTATCAAACCCTAATAGCTTGTTTATTTGGATTTAATTCCTGAGCTAACCGATCTGAGCTTTTAAGATGTTAAATTTTCATAGCCTTTCTATCATTAGGCCTCCACCTTTTGATGACTCTAATTATGCTTATTGGAAAGCTAGAATGAGAATATTTTTGATGTCCATTGATGAGAATGTGTGGCAAGCCACAATAACTAAATGGATTCCACCTACTATTGAAGTTCTAGGCCTTGATGGAACTAAAACTCTAAAAGTTGCTCCTTATAGCACTTGGACCACTCTTCAGAGAATTGAGAGTAGTGCCAATGCCAAGGCTTTAAATGCAATTACTTGCATACTATCACCAGATGAATTCAAGAGAATTATATCTTGTGATACTGCAAAACAAGCCTGGGATATCTTAGAAATGACACGTGAGGGTACGACTACTATTAAGAAATCTAAACTACAAATCCTCACCACTAGGTTTGAGGAAATACGTATGGAAGAAAGTGAAACATTCATGGACTTCTATACTAACTTGAATGACATAGTCAACTCTATGTGGGATCTTGGAGATAACATCCCAGAAAGCAAAGTCTATGCAAAGATACTACGCTCATTACCTGAAAGGTTCAATTCGAAGTCACAACTATTTAGGAACTTCATAATACAGACCATATGTAAGTTGAAGAACTGGTTGGTTCTTTACAAACCTACGAGTTAAACTTTAAAGCTCCGAAAGGTAAATATATCACCCTTAAATCTTCTAACAGTATTTCTCATGAAAATAACAACTCTGATTTATAAACTTCTGAAGATGATATGACCCTTCTAGTTAAAAAGTTTTATAAGATTTTCAAAAGTAAAAAGAGGGTTGATGTTCAAAAACCTGTTGAAAAGAAAAGATCAAGATCTAAAAATTGGAAATCTTTAAAAGACAGCCAATGCTACAACTGCCATGAATATGGGCATCTAGCAAATAAATGTCCTAAAAAGGACAAACCTAAAAAGAAAGGTATGTTGGCTACATGGGATGAATCTTCCTGCTCTAAAGCCTCTTCTGAGTCAGAAGATTCTGAAATCGCGTCGGGTAATGATGTTAAAGCCCTAATGACTATAGCTAAGTTCACTTTCTTAGATAATGATACAACCAGTGAAGAAAATCTGGAAAGTGATCATGAGAATGAAGAAGATCTTCATGATGCTTATAATGCCCTATACAGGGAAGGTTGTAAAATAACTGTTAAATTAAAACTTCAGAAAGAAAAGTTTTTAAAATTGAAAGAGAATTTTGATAATCTGGTTTTGGAAAAATCACACCTTTCAAATTGCTTTGAAAAGCTAAGTGTGACTTCGATTTCAAAACATCCCAAGTTGAAAACTTAAAATCTGAAAATGAAAACCTAAAACTAGAAGTCTCTTCACTTTTGAGTTTGAAGGACACATGGAGGTATGCCCAAGGTGACCCTAAATTAGAAAAACTTATATCTTGATCCAGAAAATATGGTGATCGATCTGGATTGGGCTACGATAAAAATACTCCTCCAAAATATATGAATACTCCCCCTAAATTTGTTAAAGGAGAGTCTTCTAACTCAAAAGGGAAAACTCTGAATCAAAATTTTACTAAAACGACTAAAACTTTTTAGTCCTTAAATCTTAAAAAGAACCATATCAATTATAAAAATCAGAACCGTAAACATTTAGCTGAGAAAATTGTAGACTTGCTTAAGGAGCTCTTAAAATCTAACTCAGTGGGTAGGACGTATAACAATTATAATTAGAAGAAGACCAATTATGTTCCTAAACCCAAAACTGTAATGAAATGGGTCCCTAAGGTTGTTTGTTTGGTTGCCCACATCGCATTCAAGTCCACGAGCCATTCAAAGTGGTATCTGGATAGTGGTTGCTCCAGACATATGACAGGTGACAAAAGTTTGTTCACCAGTCTTAAAGACATGACTGATGGTTCAGTCACATTCGGTGATGGTAGCAACTGTAAAATTGTTGGCCAAGGTACAGTTCAACTCCCTAACCTCCCTTTATTTGAGAATGTTTTATATGTAGAAGGTTTAAAACATAATTTATTAAGCATTTCTCATATTTGCGATAATAATCACAGTGTAAAATTTTCAAACCAAAAGTATGAAATCTTAAATAAGAATGGTTCTGTAATATTAACTGGTCACAAAACTTCTGAGACTATATAGTTAGTGACTCAAGCTCATCTAAGCTATCGTGTTACATGGTCCATACCGATGAGACCGAACTATGGCATAAACGACTAGGACATGTACACTGCCGCAACTTGTATAAATTAAGCAAAAGTGATTTGATAAGAGGTCCACCCAAAATAAAGAAAGTGGATAAGATATGTAGCGAGTGCCAAATGGGTAAATAAACCAGGAGTTGTTCACTCCCCAAGTGCAGGGTTGTGATGTAGTAATAAACTCGGTAAGACCGAGGTCGAAACCGTAGGGATTGAAACCTGTACGTTATCTGAAAATAACCAGATCTAGAACTAGGCTAAGATGAAGTGTAAACCAATTGTGAATTGAGGAATAATGGTGAAATAATTAAACTAAAATTTAAGAGAATTCAGAAGTGGGAAACTAGGGATTCAGAGGATCCACTTGTAGAGATCAGGGAGATCTACACTTGATTCATGAAAATCAACTGAACTTCCTTTGATGTAGTTTTGAAAAGATGAAAGGTATATGAATTAGAATGGATTCCATCACCAAACCATGCCTAGGAGACAAAGTAAACAATAGAGTTAAACTAATTGTTAACCAATCAATGTATGAAGGTTAGGAAGGGTACCGTCATCCGACCATGCCCAGGAGACGATGGTGAACAACAGGGCTTCCTGACGTCATAAACATAAAGAGGAAAACAACATGCTCAAAGCCATCGCAGACCTATTGTAATTTCAGTCACAACAGACCGTTAAAGACTAAAAACATTTCCTTAATAAAAAAAATAAAAATCCATTCAATCTAAATAAAAGGCACAAGTATAAATCCTCCCATCACGCTACAAGCTTCACCTCTTAGCCCTAGCTAAGAGGCTTAGCCACACATAGACATGGTGGACTCAAAACTCTTAGAAAACAAAATCAATTAAAAAAAAAATGGAAGAGAAAAAGAAGAACCCTTGAAGAACAACCGGCCGATCCGTTCTCTCTTGCCTCTTGCTCACATTCCCCCTTTCCCAGCCGTCCTCCTTTCTTTCTTTTATAATGATAGGAAAGTCGGTCAGATGGCCTGGAGTTGGCGTTCGGCTGGGAGAGTCTGTGCGTAACTTTTACGCAGCAACAAAGAGAGATGTCGCAACCGACCTGCGTTTCATCAGTTTTGTCGGCCCATGGACGTCTCATATGCGTGATCCGAGCCATTGAGGCTCTTTGAGCTTGGTCGATGGTCCCCTGGGATGGATTTGGATGGTCAGAATCGTCGGATCGATCCTGTTAGTGGTCGCTGAATGGCCCAGATCATTCGGGTCTCGGACTCTGTTTACGCAAGTATCGCAGGTCGCTTGCGCTGAAGCTTGGTGCGGCCCAGGATCAAACATCAGACCATAGATCCATTCCGACCATTGGATTTTTTTCACAAAACCGGTCGGAATCGATGTTGTTTGGGCCACATTCAGTGTGGTCCATCAAGAGTATCATTCTACCGTCTGAACTGCATTTGATCTAGATTCTTCTGAGTGTGTGTGCATGGGTTTGGAGAAACTCCTTTTGTACGGTTGGTTCAACCTTCTGGTGGGAATGGACGGTCTGGATTGATCGATTGATCAAAGGTGGTGGCCCACACGGTCGGTCCGCAAGCTCCGTTGCAAAACAGAGCTTGCGCGAGCTCACTGTGATGTTGGTGGGACCCACGGTGGTTTTTTTATGCGAAATCCACACCGTCCACGGAGTTCAGATCGAAAAACCCATCGGGCAGGACCCATTTTGGAGCAGCTTTTCTGTGGCCCACCAGAGTTCCTCTTCCACCGTCCGACCTGCGTTTAACGGACAAGATTCTCCGAGAGCTTGCATGGGGCAAAACCGACACCTAGGAGAGGGCTTAGGCCATCCTACAGATCGAGTGGACGGCTCTGATCTTTTAGAAGAACGATGCGTGGGGCCCACAAGCAAGACCCGGCGTCAGCTCGAAGACGCTGTTGCGTCTTTTAAAATTTTTTTGAAATTATATCGGTCAGCGTAATGCTGAACGATGCGTGGGGCCCTCAAGTACGGATTCTACTATGATGCTCATGTGAAATCCGTTCCGTCTATCTGATGTGCCACTTGTTTCAAGGCATTGATACCAAACTTGAAGCATATCCAGATGTCAAACGGGCCCCAAATCAAGATTTTAGGGGCTGATCTGTCCGTTGAGCCACTTTCACTGGGATCCAATGGTTGAAATTTGCCGTGTACGGTTCATTTGTGGTCTTCAGGCCATATGTGAAGTTTCGAGCTAAACGGATGGTGGGAACCCTGTGATCCTGCATTCTGGCTGACTTTCAGGCTACTTGATCTTCAGTTCCTCAGCTTTCTTAGATTTCTGACGTTGATCTTGGTCCTCTGGAATCCGTCCCTTGCCTTGGTGTCATAAGAGCATTAAATCCCAACTTTAAGCACCCTTTCTCAGTCCCATCTCGTAATTACACCCTGTATCACAAACGAGATTAAATCGGACCATTAAACAGCATCATGCTCGTAAATCCAGGTAATAAATGGGGTCTAATATGCAATATTTGACTCTCAACAGGAGTGTTCACAAAAAGATAAACTCCAATGCCACATCTAAACCACTCAAACTTCTCCACATGGATCTTATTGGACCAATTAGAGCGGAGAGTCGAGGTGGCAAGAAGTATATTCTGGTCATTGTATATGACTTTACCAGGTATAGTTAGGTAGTCTTCTTAAGAGAGAAATCTGAAACTCTCAATGATGTAAAAAGGGTACTTAAACGTATCCAAAATGAAAAAGAATTACAAGTCACTAAGATCCGTAGTGATCATGGGTTTGAGTTTGAAAATAGCAGTTTTGAGAAATTTTGTAGTGACCAAGGAATATTACATGAATATTCTACTCCCAAAACACCACAACAAAATGGGGTAGTGACCAAGGAATATCACATGAATATTCTACTCCCAAAACACCACAACAAAATGGGGTAGTGACCAAGGAATATCACATGAATATTCTACTCCCAAAACACCACAACAAAATAGGGTAGTGACCAAGGAATATCACATGAATATTCTACTCTTAAAACACCACAACAAAATGGGGTAGTGACCAAGGAATATCACATGAATATTCTACTCCCAAAACACCACAACAAAATGGGGTAGTGAAAAGGAAAAATAGAGTGCTTCAAGAAATGGCAAATGTAATGTTAAATAGTATGAAGCTTCCTAAAAATCTCTAGGCTGAAGCCATAAATACTGCATGTTATATAATTAATCATGTTTATATTAAAAAATCAAATAATAAAATGGCTTATGAGATGTGGTTTGATAAGAAGCCTTTTGTCAAATACTTTTGAGTTTTCGGCAGTAAATGTTATATCTTGTGTGACCGAGAACATCTGGGTAAATTTGATACCAAAAGTGATGAAGGGATATTTTTAGGATATGCTCTGAATAGTCAAGCATATCGGGTACTTAACAAGAGGACCGGTGTAATACAAGAATCTATTAATGTGGTCAATGATGATCATTTGAATACACCTCTCTCAAGTTCAGAAGATGATAAGGCTCTTCTAATTGATAAACCAGACTCCTCATCTAATCAAAATAATACTGAGCTACGAATAAATTAAGATCATCCTACTAATCAAATCTTTGAAAATCCCCTCACTGGTGTACACACTCATAAACAATTAGAAGATGTGTAACTACGTGTGCTTTACATCTCAGATGGAACCGGCTAATGTAAAAGAAGCCCTTACTAATGAAAACTGGATTATAGCTATGCAAGAAGAGCTCAATCAGTTTGTAAGAAATGACGTTTGGTATTTAGTTCCAAGACCAACTGATAAATATATTATCAGAACAAAATAGATTTTTAAGAATAAGTCTGATGAACTTGGTAACATAATTAGAAACAAGGCTAGGCTGGTCATACAAGGATACACCTAAATTGAAGGTATTGATTATGATGAAACCTTTGCCCCAGTAGCTCGTCTTAAATCAATCAGACTATTTATAGCCATTGCGTGCTTTAAAAAATTAAAAATATATCATATGGATGTTAAGAGTGCATTTTGCATGAAGAACTATACATTGAACAACCAAAGGGCTTTGAAGACCTTAAGCATACTAATCATGTTTATCGCCTAAAAAAGACACTCTATGGTCTGAAACAGGCTCGCAGGGCAGGGTACGAGAAATTAACTAAATTCTTGTTAAGTCATGAGTTTGTTATGGGGAGTGTAGATAAAATATTATTTGTTAAGAAACATAAAGATCATATTTTAATTGTGCGAATCTATGTTGATGACATTATCTATAGATCTACTTATGCTAACATGTCTGTTGAGTTTGCAGATCTTATGAAGTCCAAATTCGAAATGAGCATAGTTGGAGAACTAAATTATTTCCTAGGGTTGCAAGTTAAATAGCTTTCTGATGGATTCTTCATCTCTCAAACCAAATATGCTCTGAACTTAGTTAAAATGTTCGGATTTGAGAGTGGAAAGAATTTTGATACCCCAATGAGTACCACCCTGAAACTCTCGAAGGATTTAATAGGTAAGGGTGTGGATCTTAAGGTATATTGCAGTATGATAGGAAGTTTGCTTTATTTAACAGCGAGTTGACTGGATATTGCTTCTAGCGTTGGAATTTGTGCCAAATATTAATCGGACCCTAAAGAGTCCCACTTGATTGCTGTTAAGCAAATTTTGCGATGTCGCTAGTTTAGCTAATCTTGGTCTCTGGTATCCACATGATACTAGTGTGCAATTAGCTGGTTACATGGATGCTAATTGGGCTGGTAACATTGATGATCGTAAATCAACCAGTGGTGGTTGTTTATATGTCGAGAACTGTCTAGTTTCTTGGCTAAGTAAGAAACGAAGTTTCATATCGCTTTCTACTGCTGAGGCTGAATATATTACTGTAGGTAATGCATGCACTCAACTTGTATGGATGAAGAGAATGCTAAGCGATTACGGAATTGCACAAGAATCTATGATATTATATTATGATAACACAAGCGCAATTAATATATCCAAAAATCCTATTCAGCATTCACGAACTAAGCACATTGACATTTGGTATCACTATATTCATGAATTGGTGGAATAAAAGATAATTTCATTAGAATATATTCAGACTGAGAATCAACTAGCCGACATATTCACAAAATCGTTTGACAAAAGTTGATTTGCAAAATTGAAATTTGATCTTGGTTTGCGCAATATGAACTGATGATTTGTGTTCATTTGTATCATAATGTATGTATATATTATTTTACATTTTTTAATATAAATATATGTAAAATTGTATATTTTCTGTGTTACACAACCAGTCGAGTACACACTCGACCAGTCGTGGCACGACCGGTCGAGTATGTACATGACTAGTCGTGAAACACGTGAATTGGGTTTTTATTTGGGAAAAAGTCATTTTTCTTCATTTCTTTCTTCTTCTCCATCAAGCCTAACCACGACCGGTCGAACCCATCTCTAATTACTTAGTGCTTCATTTTTTATTTTCTTCTGGATTAAAGTTCTTTGATCATCCCTAATCTTGATTTTGCTTCTTCTTTCAAGATTTATGGTGGTTTGAAAGTGTTTCTTCCTTAAAATCTGATTTGCTTGGAATCTTTTCATTCCTTTTTGTAAACCTTTGTTTTCTTGTTTTCTTGTGACAATGGAAGGAATAAATAGGAAGAGAACCACTCGTGGTCCCTCTTCTTCCCGTTCCTCACCCATTACCATGCGTCACCTTCGGCCTCCTGAAGAGGATCTCGAGAGTATGTAGGATTTCCATCTTAGAAATGTTATTATTGAGCGTGTTGTCATTGTTGATCATCTTGAGCACTTCAACATTGTCCCTCTCCTTTAAGCTGTAGGATGGGAAAACATACTATCTTGGGGCGGTCCTGCATACCGATCCATTGTGCAAGGCATGTACACTTGCATTACTGAGTTCTTTCAAGATGATTTAATATTTATTGTGTCAACTAGAGAAGGTCCAATTAAGGTAGACTGTCATTTGATTTCAGCAATCATAGATATACCTGTTGTTGACGACGGTGTACCCATATCCACTTTGCAAGCTAGACCTTATGAAAATGCTAAACAATTGATTACGAGAGTTCTCTATAACATGAATGCAGAATGGAACCGTGGTACTGCGCTCAGTTCCAAATATATGTTGCCCAGATACAGGGTCTTGCATCGAATTTTTATTTCGAATGTCTATCCTCACTCATGTACCAAGATGAGCTGACTTCTTTTATGGCCCGCATTATGCATTCTGTTGTAATTGGCATCCACATCTGTCTTCCTTCTCTTATCTGTTATTATATTATTCAGTTTTATCTCCATCCTAGTCATAGCGATATTCCTTTTACTTATCTTATGACTGTCTTAGCTAATCATGCTTTGATAGCTATGCTTGTTGGAGAAGGTTTTATTAATCTTCATCCATTTAATAACTCTAATATCAACAACATGAACCTGGACTTGGTACCTGGTCAAGTTGATGGGAATGCTGGAGGAGATGAAGAAGTTGAAGAAGCTGATGCTTTACCTCAAGAAGTCGTTAATATGGATGATTTATTTGATGAACTTGAATCAGATTCTGAAGCTAGCCCTGATTATCAGCCTTCTGGTTTTGCTAAGAGGTTGCGTACTCTTAAGGAACAGGTGGCTCAGATTCATGTAACCTAGGATTCTCAATTTGCTTATATGCGCAAATATATGAGGCGCATTAATAAGGGTTTACATCAAATTGATTCATCTATTCCTGCTCCCTCTTCAGGATCTGATTAGTTTCATTTTGATTTGATGGTATCTGTAATAACTTTATTCTCACTCTTTTCCCAATGACTGCTTGGATAATGTTATTTAAACTATTATCTATTCAGCTCAGATACTTTGTTTTATTTGATTTGTATAAGTAGTTATTAATTTTACTTGCTCTCTTATTATCTTCCTTTATTATTATTCGCTTCCTTTATCATGTTGTGACAAAAAGGGAGAGAACATTGTTGAATGATATGAGCATAATGATATAATAATAATATATAAGGATAATGATATGATATGAAATGTGGCTAATATTTTTTTTACAGAGAGTAGTGGATTAAGGGGGAGAGTTGATTATTGTGCATGATATCATAATATGTTTGTGCAATGTGTTGTTTGAATATCTATTGCATATTATAATTTTAGTTTTGTCACAAATTTGACAAAGGGGGAGATTGAAAGTGCTATGTTGAGTGAATCTATCTTACCTATATCTATGACGAACTTACCTAGATCTTCAAACTGGAAGAAAGGGAAGACTTTCATATATTGAGTGAAGACTTAGTTTTCAAGAACATTACTGTTCAAGATCTGGAACCAGAAAAGTACAAGAACTCAAGACATAGTGGAAGATTATGTTTGGTATGCCGAGTTCAAAGTTTGAAGATCGCAAGAATTAAAGCTACTAAAGTGATTGTGTAACATGCCGAATTTTCACGGCCAGGGTATGTACTCGTGCCCGAGGAAACCAGGCGTTAATATTTTAAAGGGAGAATGTCTCAGGAACTTGCCCTGAGATTTTCTCCCATCGATCTCACATTCATTTACACTTTAAATGGAAGCCAGCCACAAGAATAAAATTAACTGTCTTTCTTATTCCAAAAGAAAATAAATAAATTGTCAAAGGCTCTCACAATGAGAGCACAACATAAATTCCATTAATAACGGAGACATAAGAAAACTAAATCCTATTCTCTACTTTATTCGTCATGTTCTTCCTCAAGTCGATGGTCCTCAAGTTCTTCCATTTGTCCGTCACCTGCATCATTTATATGGTTAGGAGAGGGTCAATGCCCTACTCATAGTGAAGGTTATCCTGTAAGATTAATAATAATCCCAGAGATTTATAGAAGCAATATAAAAGGGTTCTAATAAAAGTAACGTAAGGGTACTGATGCGTCTTGTACTCCACTAATACATGAGACATTAGAATGTGTAACAACCTATATGAGATGCATGCTAGCATAGTGTGTACGACTCATCATACATAGTGATCGTCACAATGTGGAATATAGTTTATTGAAAATTTGGCTCGACCCGCATCCCATAACTACAGATATTCATCGGCATGGCCAACGCTAACGTGGATTTATGCGAATATCTTAAGGCAACACAACACGCGGTTGGGGGATTTACGTAACACGATGTGTTCATGGAGCAACTATTTGCGAACTTCCAATCTAGAAAAGTTGATGTAACACGTATGTCGATTTACATACATCGATTGTGCACCATGCCAACCAACCCACGGAATTACGTGCTGACTAAGAGGGCCGCTACCCGTAACATATTACGTCCATGATAGGATAATTGATTCACTAGTTGTGATACCTCATAACACATCACTTACACTTGTAAAGAATATAACTGAATCATGAAGAGTATAATCTAAATCATGAAGAATATAAACTGAATCATGGAGAATATAAAATAAATCATGGAGGTTTTGGAATGACAAGACACA
Source organism: Magnolia changhungtana (assembly GCA_030180095.1). NCBI lineage: Eukaryota > Viridiplantae > Streptophyta > Magnoliopsida > Magnoliales > Magnoliaceae > Magnolia > Magnolia changhungtana. Next base: position 3,650,084 of record JASAUF010000336.1, read on the forward strand.
TGCCCATGCCTTTAAAGATAGACGACACAAGGCCAATATAATAAGAGAAGAGTAACAATAGTCAACTCAACAAAAGTGGTAATGGCCAACATAATAAGAGAAGAGTGACAATGGTCAACTCAACAAAAGAAGAGTGGTAGAGCCAACTCAAATAAAAAGGCAAGTGGCAGAGCTAACTCAAATATAGAGATGAGTGGCAGAGCCAACTCAAATAAAGAGATGAGTGGCAGAACCAACTCAATAAATTTGATAAGGCATAGGCAAGGCTTGTATCCATGGCCTCACATAATTTCAGAGAATTCACTTGTATTTGACATCATGTCATAATCCCAAAAGGGCCAATAGTTGTAACGATATTAACCAAATAATTCTTAGAAAACATGTAAACATGAAAGATAAGATAATTCATATCGTAAAAGGCACGAAAGAGGCCAGATGAAATAATAGGAATATGGGTAAAGGGCAGAATAAATAAATCGACTTAAATTACTGTAAGCTTAAATGATAAAACTCTCACCTTTCGAGTAGGACTTCACTCTTAATATATATGTGTTGTAGTACCCCAAATCTAGCAATATTAACATGATTCATATTATTAGTCTTCCACGTCATGGAATTGTTCAACACCTTGCCCAAGATATAGCTTTAGAGTAGTTCTATCTTAATTTAGAATTCTTATTTGAATAATCATGATTATCTGTCTACTTAGTTCAGCAACCATCCTTATTCTCATAATTCTCAAGGTTAAGCGAGTCTCTATGCGGAGTCGACTCGGTGTGACTCACTAGCTAACCAATCCAACCCGAAATAAAATCTAGTGCATGATCTAAACTAAAAAGAAATTAGCAGGGAAATCTTACCCTTTAAGAAAACTGATTATGACTAGGCTCGTGACTGGACTCAATGATTCCACTGAGTCGACCCAGAATCCTCTTCTCTCTCGTTCTTTCTTTCTCTCCTTCTCTAAACTCGGACCGCGACCTCTCCCTCTCTTTCTTCTTCTCCTTTCCAATCATGATCCAACCACTAGATAGCACGCCCTTTTATAGGGTGGGGTGCTCATTCGAGACTCTTCCAGCAGGGCCTCTTACGAAATCCGTTTTATGCTGCTATGTTCCTACACAGCAAAAACGTGGAGGTGTTGCATTTGAACCGAGTTTGGTGGGAGGGTCCATCCAATCCAACCTATCCGACCTCATGGGGATGATTGAAATCACATTTCTCGAAGCTTGAATGGTTTAGATCATCGTATTGATCCCGGGTTTAATCACCCTTCACGGCAGATCGTCCGGTTTTCCCGGACGTCTGTTCTTTATGCACGGTCAGCTACGGTGAGCTCCGTGGTCCCATATTCTCTTAGGTTTTGAGAAATCAACTCCTTCCATCAGTTCTCCCTTGGAATCTTGGCCCAAGAAGCTGCGTTCTTGATCCAAGTTTGGTGCGGCCCGTGGAGTTAAACCTACTATGACTGTTCTGAACGCAGTAAAATGGGTCTTCTTGTGACCGTTGTATCCAACACGTGCGCTTGCAGGAGTGCACGGGGTCAACATGGGTTTGACCAACCCAAGCTCCTCTACAAGATAGATGGCTTAGATCATCCACGTGGGCCATAATGATGGCCCACAACCTTTCCCAAGACGGATGTAGTCCATCAATTACGCAGCAGAGCCCGTGTTCGAGTAGGAGTCGGGTCAGAGCATGCTAACCGACTCTCCTGGTTTGGTGCACGATGGTAGCACCACGATAGTGTACGCGTAACTCTCGTGTGGGGTCCGCTATGATCTCTGTATGAGAGATCTACACTATCCATTCATTTATCTATCTAATTTAAGGGGTTGAGTCCGAAATTGAAGCATATCCAAAGATCAGGTGGGCCCTAAAATCGACGGTCAATGCTGATTTGCTCTTTGAGTCAATTGTATCATGATCTAAGGGCTGAAATTCGTCGTGTACGGTTCATTCATGATAGATAGGTTCGGTATAAATTTTCACATGAGTCGGATCATGGAAACTAGGTGTTCTGTAATTTAAGGGTCTAGGGTAATGGCATTTTTGTAATTAACACTGATCTATGAGTTCTGGGGAATCCAATGGCTCCACCCGGTTCTAGGCACATTTCTAAGGGTTTCTTACAAACGAATGTGTATCTACATTATTATGGATAAAGAGCTATTCATTGTTTTAGTCAAGGGAAGGTACATATATCAAACTACATGATCAATGGTCGGATGAGTTGATACATGGATGAAGATCGTTCTCAATCAGTCAGACTCACGTTGGAGGATGGATGTAGGGTTTAGCTAGATCGGTCTCGTACATGTGCAAATGTTATATTTCTTTTCACGGTAATGCTCGAGGACTTTCAAAACTCAGTATTGGAAAGTTTGGGGCATTACAAATCGATATATTAAGTGTTTAATGTTCTATCTCACAAATAAGGTATGATTGACCTAGATTGACCTTAGATCATGATTAGATCAATTCATACTTTCGGTCGGTTATTTTGGTTATTATATAAGTGTAAAATTTTGTTCTTTCGACTAGCCCTATCATTAGCTCGACCAATCCTAGTATTTTCTCAACCCATCCAGGATTTGTTATGAATTTTTAAAATTTTTCTGTTGGTCTACGACCAGTCCTAAAAACTGCTCGACCAATCGTGTGAATAGTTCTCGACCAGTCGTGCAGTGCTTGACTTGTTTTCTAGCGTGTAATCTGGACTCACATGACCAGTCGTGTGGTGTCCACGACCAGTCGAGTAGGCCACTCGACTAGTCGCAGGACCCACAAGGCCAGTCGTGGGGCTGAAAAATCTTATAGTGCCAGAATTTTTGAAAATCTATTTAGATAAGGCCAGTCGTAGCTAACCAAAGTCCAGTCGTGCGAATCGATTTTTCACCTATAAATAGTGCTCGAATTTTAGAGTTTTCTATTCAATTCTTATCATTCTTAAGCAATCACTCTGAGTTTATTTTGAGTACATTCTAGGCTATTTTGTCCATATTTTAGATTCTTTAAAGTAGCTCTTGTAATTTGATTTTGAATCTCTATTCCATTCTTATATTGAAAAGGGATATTCGATTTACCCATTCTTGAGATCAAAATCAATACAAAGCCTTTGCTGATTTAATTAAAAATCATCTAGACTTAGAACCTTATACACTTGTGAGACTGAACATTGAACATCTACGTCGTCATCAAGTTGGTTCTACTGGGCTGCTTCAGAATCGTCATACAGATAAGTTTTTGGTATTTCTGTAATTCAATTCCTTTTTGGTTTGTGAGATTGTTCCAGAAAATCTCATTTTTGGTTTGTCTGAGGTGATCTAGAAAACTTAGATTGTGGGGTTTTTGAATTGTGTAAGCCCACTTGAAAGACACAATTGTGAAGGCTTTAGGTGAACCTTGAAAAACCTATTTTGATTAGTGAACGCTAATATCCCAAGGGAGTGGATATTAGGATTGGAGTAGTTGTGTGGTTGTTGCTTAACAGTTGGTATACGCACAAGTGAACCACTATAATTCTGTGTTTGGTGGATGTGTGGTTTATTTCTTTATCTTTTATGATTTAAGATTGTGGGATGTATTTGTGGATGTGAATGTTGTAATTTTTAAATTTCAGCATTGTGTGGTAAATGTTGTAATAGATCAGTTTCTATTTCTTTCATTTCCTCTTCAGTTTGAGTTTTTGATACTCACCCACGTTCTGGTAAGGTTGTCTTGCCATAAACCATTGGTTTTTGGTGTTAGGTTGTCCTTAGAACCAAGTTTGTATCAACCTCTCAATATTTGATTTTTGAGGTTGTTATTTCCTTTGGTTATTTACATTTTATTTGGCTATCTGTTATCTTTATTCTGCTTATTATTATTTTTATTTGGCATAGTCCTATTCACCTCCCCCCCCCCCCCCCCCAAGGACATATTGCTCGGCCTTTTCACGGTTCTCTGTTGTTTGGGATTTGCAGAGAAGTGGATTGCTATGGTTGAAAAATGTTGGTCGAATTCCTAGTTCTTAGTCTTGGTTAATGGAAAACTTGCGGATTTTTTCATTCAACCAGAGGCCTTCACCAAGGATACCCAATTTCGCCAGGACTTTTATTCTGGCAGCCGAGGTTCTTAGTAAGGGTTTCAGAAATCTAATGCCCAGCGCGACCTATCAACCTTTCAAAACTCGTAGGAACTGCTCAATCATTTCCCACTTGCTATTTACAGACGACACGCTGCTGCTAGTGAATGGGGGCCGTAAAACCATGAATCAAATCAAGACTTAACTGGATGATTACCATAGGACCTCGGGTCATAGATGAAATGCCCGTAAAAGTTTTTTCATCCTTTTAGCCCATCAGTACGAAATTAGATGTAGAGCGGTCCAGAAAATTCTGGGCTTCAACAGATGTGATACTCTTTTCACCTAACTGGGCCTCCCTATTTTCAAAGGTAAAAGTAAGCGAACTTATTTCCAGCCCATCCTGGAAAAGATCCTTTAGAAGATCGCTGGCTGGAAATCGAAGTTCCTTACTCAAGTGGGGAAAATCACTTTGATCAACCATATTCTTAACAGTATCTCGGTTCACACATTGGCAGCCACTGATATATCGCGCTCAATTCTGGGTGACCTGGAGAGATCATTTGCAGAGTTTTTCTAGGGCAGGGAGAGGGACAGAAAGCACTACCACTAGGTCAGCTGGAAGTGGATTTCCTGCCCAAAATCAGAGGGCGATCTGGGTGTTAGAAGCTTGTGTAGTGTCATGCAAGCATGCAAGATGAAGATGGCGTGGACCATTTTAAACAGGGGGTTTATGTTGGGGTATAAAAAATGCACGAGTCAATATGAGTTTGGGTTGTTGCGTATCAAGGATCCAAGATAGGCAGCCCTGCCCATTTCACAGCCCTCTCTCTATCTCCCTGGATCTCTCATTGCACAACATTCTCCCATTTGTGTGACCCTCTCTCTATCACCCCTCTCTCTGGAAAATCTATTACGCGTGAATAGTTGCGTGATGAATAGTGTCATGTGGTGAATAGTAGTGCAATGAATAGTGGAATAGTGTTGCACAGAATGGGACTTAGGGCACGTAAATTGATGCCTAACACATGTGAATGCCTATAAATAACCCTTCCCCTCTCATTTGCATAATGAGCAGTTCCAGAGAGAGAAGGAACCTCGTGAATAGTATTGCGTGTGAATAGTGTTGCGCAAATTTGATGGGTATGTTGCGCGGTTGCTCAATAAAAGGCCTCTACAGCCCTATGCTTTGTAGTTTCGTAGGTTCTCTTCGTAATTCAATTTTTGATGCATATACATCTCAAGTGTTAACTTAAATCAAAAGATCTTGGACCCACACAACCCCTCTATCACTCTGACGGACACCAAATACGCCGAAATGCTGCCGAAATTGCTATTGAATTTATTACCCTTTCTTTCATTGCACATATTCATTGTACTTTGTTTCAGAATCAAGGGAAACATGATGATGTAATTGAAACTCAGAATTAATGAAATCAATGATGATGAATGTTCTTTTATTTTCTTTGTTCCTATTGAATGATAATTCCCCTATTGAAATACATTGATTTCTTATCAAAACAAAATGGCGACTCTGCTGGGGAATAACAAATCATTCAATATTAACTTAGAAATTATTTGAAGAATGGTTATCATCAATCGACGCTGTAATGGCGCCAAAATGGCAACTCTCAATGGAAAAATCCTCCCCTTCATCTCTAAAATAAAGTACAATTTTTTCATTAAAGTAACTGATGCTCTATTTTGAATAACAGGTATTATTTCTTTACATAACCGCAATAACTTTTATCCCAACTGATGTAGTTGTTTACTTCACACCTAATGGATTCGTTGTGGATTACATCAATAACATTGGATCACTACTACGAAAAGTACCAGAGAAGGTTAAATCAGTTGCAATCAAGGATAGGTAATGTTAGGTGATGTCCGGGATGGTTTCCACTTCATTGACAGCACAACAGGACAATGAAGGATAGATAGTGGTGACATCTAAAAGACAAAGGGTTCGATCTCCTTTCATAAGAAGTATCGTCCTGCCAAGTATAGTTAAAGGGTCGATTATGCGAAATGTCGTGAAACGCAGTTTTACCTTAGTCACGTAATCATTTCATTCAAGAAGGATTGAAAAGCCCATCACTCCCAAATATCTTCCGGTTCCACCAACTACAACTGTAAAGATATCTTCCACAGAATCATTACGAATTCAGAAGAATAAAGGGAAAGCCATTGTGACAATCGAATGTTCTCTTACGACACCCCCTTAAAGAATTTAACACGAACTCATGCACCAAAGATATTGCAAATAGAGTCAATTAGTCCTTCAAAGCGGCAATACGATGGTTTCGAATCAAACAACAACTCATCTTCCTCAATAACATCAACAATGCAGTGCTCACTTTCACCAATATCAAGACAATCGTACGTGGCTGAAGAAGTCCCTAATCTTCCACAGCGATTATTGTGAGCAACATTAAACCACAAGCAGAATGGCCACAACCACAAGTAGTTAGATTTCATGGACCGATGCCTAACATTGTTCAAATCATAATGCAAGGATAAATCTGACAGATGGTCACCAAAACCATTCATCTAAAGAAGGAATGAAATCAAAATAAAAGGTTTCGATATCAGACACTGTATCCCCCTCGAATAGAAGAAATGTCATTTCTCATTGATTTCAAACATCCAGACTTTCAGAAATTTATTGGGGACAGGGCACCAGAAGAACATATGATGCACTTCATAAAAATGATGGGAAATTTCTCTAAAATTCCTCAATATTGTTTGCGATTATTCAAGTCGTCTCTGACAGGAAAAGCCTTTAGATGGTATTTAGCTTTGGATCCAGGGTCTATTCATACTTGGGAACAAATGGAGAGTATTTTTATGGAAAACTTCTTCTCGTCCAATAGAGAAGTCGGTTTGACTAAATTAGCCTCTGCTTGGCAATGAGAAGGTGAATCAGTTGACAAATTTATCAGTCGATGGAAAAAATTTGGGGGCATCATGTTAATGTCTTTCGAGAAAATCAGATCAAGTTAAGGTATGCTTGGAAAACATAAGACCAGAAGTGACATGCAACCTGATTAGCGCAGATATACAGACCTTTCGTGATCATGCTATCAAGGCTCATACTCTTGAGAAGATGGTTGAAAAAGTGTCTACCTTTTACATAAAGTCAGTATATCAGAATCTTCATGAAACATCAGCAAATGCCGTTAACAAAGAAGAAAAGAAAGAAGATTATTGAAATGAAGAAAGAAATAGCAGTGAAGAAAATTGGAAAGGTTATACGATTGGGATGACATATGAAAAATGCAGACAATGTAAGACCCGAAAGAAATGGGCATTCGTAAAAGAAGATATACTTCTTATGATGAATCAACTATTGGTTAGAGGGAAAATTTAGCTACCTCAGTCAAAGTATCATAAAAAAATAGACAAGTGGAGAGCAAAAGGATATTTTCACTATCATCATATGTTCGGGCATCAGATTGTAATCAAAGATATACTCTAAAGGATGATCGACAATGGTAAAATTGTTATGGAAGAATATGATAGAAAGAGAAGAATGACAAGTCAATATAATTTCCGTTTGAAACATGGTATTGACAACTCCTTATGAAATAAGACGTGATTCTAGTAGTGGCATGGTCTATTATTCACTACCCCAAGTATAGGGTTGCGATGTAGTAATAATCTCGGTTAGACCGAGGTCGAATCTACAGGGACTGAACCTTGTACGTAATCTGAAAGTAACTAAAACTAGAACTAGAAGAAGATGTAATCTAAATCAGGTGAATATGAGAGAATAATGGTGAATGATTAAACTAAAAACTATAAATTTAAAGGTGGTAACTAGGGTGTCAAGGATCCACTTGTAGAAATTGGGTAGCTACCTTGCATTGATTCAAGGACACAACTGAAATTAGAGTCCTATCCTATCCAATTGGTAAGAAGAGATTTGTCAGATCTTTGAACTTTTCATGGATCTAATCATCAATATATAAGAGTGGTGAAGATTTGGAAGTAATTCCATCACCAAATCATGCCCAGGGGACAAGGCAAACGACAGCAATTTTCCAAACCCACAACCAATCATAAGAGAATTGAGAAGATTAGGAGGATTCCATCACCCAACCATGCCCATGAGACGATGGTGGACAACGGGATTGCCAAATTTCACAATCTCAATACAGAAAAGAAGATATTCAAAGCAATTGCAGATCCATTATAATTTGAGTCACAACAAACCATTAAATATTAAAAATATTCTTTAATAATCAAACTAGAATCCATAAGGTTCAACAAGACATGAATCAAAGCCAAGCAAACAACCCAATCATACTACAAGCTTCACCTCTTAGCCCTAACTAAGAGGTTTAGCCAATTATAGACATGATTGACTAAGTCTCAAAGGAAAGCATTAAAGGAAGCAAAAAACTAAAGAAGAAAATGAGAAGGAGAAGAAAACTCTATGCTGGCCCGCTACACGTCTTCCTCTCTCTCTCATTCCTGTCTTTCTCTCCACGCCTCCACGGCTGCCCGGATGATCCTCCCACGTCTTGATGAATCCATCCCTTCCCTTTCTCTCTCCCTTTTATAGACAAAGTAGGGTTGTTAGTGGAGAAGCATGGAGTCGGTGCGTGCTCTCTTATGTAGCACTGTTCGCAGCACCTTTCACAGCGAAAGGAGACGCAACAAGTTGCATTTGGGTGGGATTTTTGGCTAAAGGAAGCGTCGAAAACCCATTTTCTCTCCATGGGTAGGGTCGTGGCCCCCTGGTGCGTCGTCTAAATGGTTCAGATCACCCAACCGATCAATGATCGTGGCCCACAACTCCCCACAAATCCTTGATGCATCCATATGTCCGTTTTTAGAAGATTCTTTCGCTGAGATGCTTAGTGGGCCCCACAGTGATGTTTTCAGAGAGATCCACCCCATTCATTGGATTCCTGGCACGATTTCAATCGAAAAGGAGTGGTTTTGGTCGAGTTTTGGTGCAGCCCACTATATCAACTCACCTCGCTGTTCATCCTACATTTTCTATCGATCTACGTGTGTACACATGCATGGGTCCAAGAGGATGCCTTGGCTAGGGTCGGTCCCACGTCCTGGATGCAATGAATGGTCCGGATCATTCATATGGTCCACGGTGGTGGCCCACTACTGATCACAGGGCAAACAGCGTCCGCGCGCTACCCGTTTATGCGGAGAAGATTCGGGTCAACCCGACTTTGACCGGGCTGATCATCTAGTATGGTGCGGGAGTGCACTATACTGTGCACTCGTACGACCCCAGGTGGGGTCCACTATGATGTATATGAGAAATCCACTGTATCTATCTATTTTGCAACCTCATTTAAGGGGTTGAGACCAAAATTGAAGCATATCCAGATATCAGGTGGGCCCCATATCAGAGATTTAGTGGCTGATCTGTCCATTGGGCCACTTTCAAAAGGATCCAATGGCTGAATTTCGAAGTGTACTGTTTATTTTGGGTCCTTGAGTCAGATATAAAGTTTCGAGCCAAACAGATGGTGGGAACCCTGTGATCTTGCATTTAGGATGACTTTCAGGCCTCTTTATCGTTGATCACTTTATTTTTTTGGATCTCTGGCGTGTAAATTCTTCGATCTCAGTCTCCTGGGATCCGTCCCTTGCATTGGTGATTTCTGAGAGTTAAATTCATGCTTTTAATACCATTTTTCAGTCCAGGCTCCTAAATTCACCTTGTAATACAAACACGATTAAAATAACACGTTAAATAGTATCATGTTCATAAAATCAGGCAATAACTGGGGTCTAATATGCAGTATTTGACCCTCCACACAATCCCCAACCAGTATTTTGCTAGTCACGAGCAAAGTATGCGAAAAAAATAAGTTGAGAACCATAGGATAATTTCTATAAACTCGAGCGATTTTTGAAAAAGCAATAGGATTCCAAGATATATCAATGTTGGGCATTACCTTCTTCTAAACTCAAGTGCACAGTAAACTTCATAGCCAAGTTCAAATTATTAATCCATCGATTAGAACAATTCTAAACATTGAGTTCCATGGGTGCATAGTGCAACCTAACTTATCACAGTTAAAGGTTCAATTCTCTATTTCATGATAACATTGATAATCAAAAGAGTATTTATGATAACTATAACCTAAACCAAAACTTGCCTTACAGTTCAACTTTTTATTCTTTCAGCTTTTGATTTTTTCATCAATGGCTTTTACGCTATGTCAACATTTTAAAAGATCTTTAATATGTAGCCCTTTTCTACGACAGCTATTTTTTAGCTAGATATTCTCTTTTTCTCTCTTTTTTTTTTCAATTCCTCTTATTGAACATGATGGACAAATTCCCCAGGTTGGCTCCTTCGATGCTTAGTGATTACCAGGTTAACAATTCAATATCGAACTAAAGCTTTAATGTGTAAGCTAAGTGTGACATGTGAAATCATGACTCAATCAATGTTTAAGACTTCTAATCATGAATTACTAATTCGAACTTAACTGTATAATCTAACAAGCAACTGAATCCAAAAGTCATAAATCACCAACATTAAGTATCTCATACTTCTAAATCAAGAATATCTTTCAAAATCACTTCAAATTTAAACGAATTCCCAGAAAAAGATTTCAAAAATTTTTTACATTTTTTGCTCAAGACTAAGAAAATACTGATTAGGTAACTTAATCTCCCATCCCCAACGTAAAATTTATATTGTCCTCAATGTAAAAGATATAAGCATGCAATACATGTGAGAGAACAAAATTGAAGGAAAAGTGATGGAAAGATAGTACTTGATGACGGAATTAAGAGGCTTTTTCCAAAGAGATTTCAGCGTGAGAGTGGGTCAGCATAAGAGTGAAACCAACAAAAACATACTATCCTAAAACGACTGGAAAACAAACTATCCTAGCGGCATAAAGCCGACTATCCTAGAACGACAAAAAGCAAACTACCCTAGTCCTATGAAAGTAGGGGAAAAGCTACTCAGTCATGTCACAAGGTTCCTATTCCGACCAATATCTTGATAAATTTTCCAGAAGTTTTCTCAACAAGATCATCCAAAAGCCATTTTTGCAATAGGCTTGGATTCCCTGGAGCATGAATATCCAGAGAAATTGATGGAGCTCAGCAAAAAATTGTCATTGAATCGCTTGAGGTATCCAAAGTATATATGATTCACCTGTAACAGAAAAAGTGTCAACGTCAGTATTCTATGGTGAATCAGAGACTACACAGATGAAATTTAGAAAAATTCTCAAAAAGTGATGTAGTCTCAACACATTTCGAAGTTTCAGACTCCAGTACAATTCTTAGCTCCTCCTTTAATGATAAATGTTCAGGATCAAGGGAAGGAGAGGATTCAGAATAAGGGTTCTCTCAATTAGTAACAACTACCGAGATATTCTCTTGTGAGGCATCCACTATTTCTTTAATCATAGGATCATTTGAGTCTGAAAAGTGTGCCAAAAGAGTTAGGAAATTCAACTGAGAGTGACTCATACATTGAAGTGTGTGATGATCTGTCCAAGGATTCCATCGTCTTTGGAAGTGAATGGATGCATGCTCTCTTGCTCTTGCCCTACACAGACAGATTGAATATCAATAGGGGAAGCATTGATGTGAACACTTTATTCATTGAAGCTACTCAATAGATGCATTGAATCGTCAAAAGTGTACAGCTCAGATAGTGGCCTCAACTGGGTGGTTTCAAATTCCAAAATCATAGCGAACAACTCGTCCCTTTCCCAAATCATATCATTATTCAATTCAGGGGAGTGGTCCAAACATGCATCACAAAGGTTGGAAGGTTTAGGTGAAAGTGGTTCATCCTCCACGTTTAAATTGGTCATGTTAGATAGGTGGAGTAGATCACTAAGGTCGACAACTTCCTGAACCTCTTTATATGGGCCAAACTTGAGATTGAATCTCAATACACATCATCTTCCAATTCAGTGCAGTACACACTTGGAATGGGATCGGTTTCCTCACATTCTGTTCCTAGATTGGGTTAAGGTTCGAATAAACTAACCTCTCCCTCATCATCAATTGTGTCATGTGAGTGAGGTGTGTCAGAATCGTTATATTTGAAAGACACCCATGTCTCTTGATCATTCCTTTATATCTTCATTGAGATCGACTCATCGAAAAATCGAACTATATGCTTATTAATGGAATCTAACTCCTCATTCCAAATTCCTAAATTCTCAACAAACGAGTTAGGATCACTCTCCTCACATTGTGCTTTTGGACTGAATTGTGGTTGAGACGAACAAGCCTCCAATGTCTTATCGATGCGTAATGCAAGCGCTTCTATCATTTTTCTAAGGCCTGAAAAATCAAATATGTCACCCTAAAGTGACTCCTCTTGGATCATTTCTGATTGGGTTTCAAAGGTAGAGGACCCAAGAGGATTATCACTATGATGCATTGTTGATTCAACTTCCCAATTTTGATATTTTCACTTATCATAAGTAGGGAGTTGAGAATGAAGAATTGGATTGGGTTGAGGCTAGGGTGAACTAGCCTCCATTAGCCTATCGAAGCGTGACTCAAGTGCTTCTAATAATTTCCTCATGTCAGTAACATAGTGTGTGTAATTCGGAGGTGATTCCTCTTAGATCGTTTCTAGTTGAAATTCAAAAGTGGTTGATCCAAGAGGGTTTTCACCATAATGTTTTACTGACTCAACTTAGAAATATTTTTGCTTCCACTGATCATAATCATACGGGTCATAGGTCGGGAGTTGATATGCGTCATCATTTCAATAATCACATAACTTTTCTTAACTTGTGGGGTGCAATTATTCTCTTGCAGATAATCACCGAAGGACTTCTTAATTGGTGGAGCATCATATTTCGATTGGTTGAAGAAATTTTTAGAAAATATTTGAGGCATAGGTTGTTTCCCATTATAATCATCATACATCATTTCCCAAGAGTTCTTAGCTATCTCAGCATACACACGTTCTCACTCTTGCATGGTGAAGCCTTAACTCTAAATCTAATCCTAAAAGAAAATAAAAGAAAAATCCTATAGCAATAAGAGATCTAGATAGAGGAGAAGTTAGAAAGAAGTTACCAGATTGGAGGAGATCTATGTTAGAATCCTTTAGAACAAAACAAAACAAGTTAGTTTCTAAAACTAGAAAAGGGAAAGTTTCTAAACCTAAAAATAGAAAACTAAGTTAGCTTCTAAAGAAAAAAGGAATCCTAGAATTCGAAAGTTTCTAAAAATATAAAACAAATCGTAATATAGAAATAGAAAGGAAGTAAAAATAGGAAGAGATTACCAAATCAGAAGTTTCTATGTTAGGATCCTACAAAACAGGAAAGTTAGGTTAGTTTCTAAAATTAAAAAAAAATCCTAAACCTAAATAAATAAATAAATAAATAACCTAATCTTAAACTAATTCTAAAACTATTTAATCTCAGAAAAATGCAATCGTTAGTCCCTGGTAATGGCGCCAAAAACTTGTTCACTACCCCAAGTATAAGATTGAGATGTAGTAATAATCTCGGTAAGACCGAGGTCGAATTCACAGGGACTGAACCTTGTACGTAATATGAAAGTAATTAGAGCTAAAACTAGAATTAGAAGAAGATGTAATCTAAATCAGATGAATATGAGAGAATAATGGTGAATGATTAAACTAAAAACTATAAATTTAAAGGTGGTAACTAGGGTGTCAAGGATCCACTTGTAGCAATTGGGTAGCTACCTTGCATTGATTCAAGGACACAACTGGAATTAGAGTCCTATCCTATCCAATTGGTAATAAGAGATTTGTCAAATCTCTAAACTTTTAATGGATCTAATCATCAATAGATGAGAGTGGTGAAGATTTCGAAGTGATTCTTTCACCAAACCATGCCCAGGGAACAAGTTAAATAATAACAATTTACCAAACCCACAACCAATCATGAGATAATTGAGAAGATTAGGGGGATTTCATCACCCAACGATGCCCGTGAGACGATGGTGGACAACGGGATTGCCTAATTTCACAATCTCAATATAGAAAAAGAAGATATTCAAAGCAATCACAGATCCATTGTAATTTGAGTCACAACAAACCATTAAATACTAAAAATATTCCTTAATAACAAACTAGAATCCATAAGGTTCAACAAGATATGAATTAAAGCCAAGAAAACATCCCAATCATGCTACAAGCTTCACCTCTTAGCCCTATCTAAGAGGTTTAGCCGATCATAGACATGATTTACTAAGTCTTAAAGGAAAGCATTAAGGGAAGAAAAAAGTTAAAGAAGAAAAGGAGAAGGAAAAGAAAACTCCACGCTGGCCCGCTACACGTCTTCCTCTCTCTCTCGTTCCTGTCATTCTCTCCACGCCTTCATGGCTGCTCGGATGATCCTCCCACGTCTAGATGAACCCATCCCCTCTCTTTCTCTCTCCCTTTTATAGACTAAGTAGGGTCGGTCAGTGGAGAAGCTTAGAGTCGGTGCGTACTCTCTTACGCAGCACTGTTCGCAGCACCTTTCACAGCGAAAGGAAACGCAACAAGTTGCATTTTGGTGGGATTTTCGGCCAAAGGAAGCATTGAAAACCCATTTTCTCTCCATGGTTAGGGTCATGGCCCCCTGGTGTGTTGTCTGAATAGTTCAGATCAACCAACCAATTAATGATCGTGGCCCAAACTCCCCGTAAATCCTGGACGCATCCGTACATCCGTTTTTAGAAGGTTCTTACGTTGAGATGCTCAATGGGCGCCACAGTGATGTTTTCAGAGAGATTCACCCCATTCATTGGATTCTTGGCGCGATTTCAATTGAAAAGGAGTGCTTTTGGTCGAGTTTTGGTGTGGCCTACTATATCAACTCACCTTGTCATTCATCATACGTTTTCCATCGATCTACGTGTGTACACATGCATGGGTCCAAGAAGACGCCTTGGCTAGGGTCGGTCCCACGTCTTAGACACAATGAACAGTCCGAATCATTCATATGGTCCATGGTGGTGGCCCACTACTGATCACACGGCGGACAACGTCCGCTCGCTACCCGTTTACGCAGAGAAGAGTCGGTTCAGCCTAGATTTGACCGGGCTGACCATCCGGTGTGGTAGGGGAGTCCACCGCACTGTGCACTCGCACGACCCAGGTGGGGTCCACTATGATGTATACGAGAAATCTGCACTGTTCATCATTTTGCCACCACATTTAAGGGGTGGAGACCAAAATTGAAGTATATCTAGATATCAGGTGGGCCCCAAATCAGAGATTTACTGGCTGATCTATCCATTGGGCCACTTTCACAAGGATCCAATGGCTGAATTTCGACGTGTACGGTTAATTTAGGGTCCTCAGGCTAGATATAAAGTTTCGAGCCAAATAGATGGTGGGAACCTTGTGATCTTGGATTAAGGACGACTTTCAGGCCTATTTATCATTGATCACTTGATTTCCTCAGATCTCTGGCATGTAAATTCTTCGATCTCAGTCTCCTGGGATCTGTCCCTTGCCTTGGTGATTTTTAAATGTTAAATTCATGCTTTTAGTACCCTTTTCAGTCCAGGCTCCTAAATTCACCTTGTAATACAAACACGATTAAAATAGGACGTTAAACAGTATCATGTTCGTAAAATCAGGCAATAACTGAGGTCTAATATGCAATATTTGACCCTCAACATCCATCATGCTTATGTGCAAGAAGGAATAGAAGAATGACTATGCAATATGTGATAAGACAAGCAATATTCCGATCATATGTCTTCATAAAGAATAATCAAGGAATAAAGAAATCAAATAAAGATACAATTTTTGAATATTTTTCTGAACATCTGTGCGAAATTCCTAATCTACCTAATCCTGAAAGTGGTAATTATTGATTTCCTGATATGATAATTGTCGATATCAATTTTTGTAGGTCAACACAGGGGCCAGAATTATTACTGCGATTGAGTTATTATATATCGACACTAGACCACGGGGTTATTATTGTAATTGGATTATCGATGAGACCTTTAAAAGTATCTTCAAAATTATATATTCTGAAAAGGCTATCGCGAAATATTTCCCAGATTACCGTCAATTATCTCTAAGCCCTGGCCGGTTATCTGCAAGATTTATGAAGCAACAACTATATCAAGATTATCAGCAATTATCAGGCCTATAATACTAATTAAAACACGAAGATATTCAATATATATTCTTTAAGAAAGATGATATACTAAGATTTATTAAAGGTCACTTACAAGACCGAGGCCAAATTTAAATCCTAAACGAGATAATCAATATATTATCATTGAAGATTATATCAACAGAACTTATCAAGCCAGGGATCAGATTAAATAAGGCATCAAAATACCTGTAGATATTTATCCTATCAAAATTATTGTTCTCGAAAGGTAAATAAGTTTTGATTATAAAGATTCTCAAAGAAAATCCCATCCAATCAAAATGGGGCAAATTAGGCAACAATTATATAATAGCCGCAATAAGCATATTATCGCCTGAAGATTTATCAAAGTAACACCCATATTATATCTTCAGTAAGCGACAATTATTGGCAACAAGACGATAGCCACCTTATATCATTCTTCATGACATAATATTATATCGGTCAATCGGCAGAATCATTCTTATAAACTGTTAAAGAACTATCGCCTTATATACATTACAAAGTATTGCCGATTATCAAAATATCGTTGGTCATCACTGATATCGCCAATGATAATTGGTTATGAAAATTATTACAAAGCATCGACGATTGCTAAGACATCATCTATTATGAAATATTATTACAGATCATTATTGATATTGCCATGATTGCTGCCAAGTTGATATTATCACCTCGACAAATTGATGTTATCAACAATGACGATTCATTTCTATACGGCAACGGTAATCGCCCGAGCAGGTCAACCACGCATGAGACCTATATACAATGCTCTAACAACTTAAGAGCCTAAACGGTGAATGTTCCAACAACTTAAGAGCCTAAATTGTGAATGCCCAACAACTTAAAAGCCTAAATGTGATGCTTCAATAGCATAAGAGCTTAAACTGTGAATGCTCCAACAACATAAGAGCCTAAACTATGAATGGTCCAATAACTTAAGAGCCTAAACTGTGAATGGTCCAACAACTCAAGAGCCTAAACTGTGAATGCTCTAACAACTTAAGAGCCTAAAACTATAATTGCTTCTTGAGCCCAACTCGAAATCAACGATAAACTATAATTGCTCCTTGAGCCCAACCCGAAATTGGCGGTAAACTATAATTACTTCTTGAGCCCAGCTCGAAATCGACGATAAACTATAATTGCTCCTTGAGCCCAACTTGAAATTGGCGGTAAACTATAATTGCTCTTTGAGCCCAGTCAATTCAAGTCTAGTTAAAATATGTTCGGTCCAAGTTATATTTGCTCCAACACCTCAAGAACTTAAACTGTGACCCAAAGATTAGCATAACTAAAGCAAAGAATACAACAAATGCAATGCAAAGCACGCTGACAAGCACAAAGATGAAATAACAAAATTATTGTCATATTGAGAATATTGCAAATAAAGAGTACATTGCGAATAAAGAGAATATTGCAAATAAAGAAATATTACAAATAAAAGGAACAATGCAAATAAATGGAACATGCAGTTCAAATCATTATACATTCTAATTACTTCAAAAGGATTCAATACATTATTCTGAATCTATATTTTAAATTTATCAATACTTCATGAAATTGAATTGTGAAATTGCGAATATTCTAGCACACTAATTTTGATTAATTTAATAGGAAAGATTATCATTCAAAATCCTGAATTATGGCCGACCACAAATAAAGGAGACATTCTCAAAGATTGTTACAGCAGAAACAACATTAAAGAACAATTCCCTAGCCACGAAGCTCAAAGAAAGAGTTGTTGAAGTTGACCAAAGAGATTGTTGTAGCAGGAGCAGCATGAAAGGATAGTTCTCTGATCAAGTTCTCAAAGATGAAGTTGACACAGCTGTTACGGCGGCAAGTTTCGAAGAAAAGAGAATTGCGTGAATAAGGGAGTTAAAACTATGAAGGAAGTAATTACGGCCATGTTAATAGAAAGGCATTATATTTGATTAATTGCTATGAAGACAGAGTGCTTTCGTTGCCGCCATTATCCTCCCTATTGAAGCACTCACTCGGTACTTCTGATTTGGGGCATTCAGTCTTTTCGTTTGAGCGCGATCATTTAGTTTTCTGTTCGAGTGCGATCATCCAATCATCCTTCAACCGCAATTCATTCGAGCTCGATTCCTTTGACCGTGATTCATTTGACAACAATCCATTCGAACAGGATTCCTTCGAGCTTGATTCTTTCGAGGTCGACTCTTCAGTTCTCCGTTCGAGCGATCTTTCTCCATTATGCGACCAACTCTATTTTCATAAAGAACCCTTCTCCGACGTGAAAGGATCTTTATACAGAAGGAAGATCGATCCTCCATTTGATTTCATAAATCAATCAAAGAATGATTGAGGGGGCATCTGTTGGGGCACAAAAATGCATGAGTCAATAGGAGTTTGGCTTGTTGCCCATCAAGGATCCAAGATAGGCAGCCCTGCCTATTTCGTGGCCCTCTCTTTATCTCCTTAGATCTCCCATTGCGTAGCATTCTCCCATTTACACGATCCTCTCTCTATTATCCCTCTCTCTGGAAAATCTATTGCGCGTGAATAATGTTGTGCGTGAATAGTTGCATGATGAATAGTGTTGTGTAGTGAATAGTGTTGCACGGTGAATAGTTGCGAGGTGAATAGTGTTGTGCGGAATGGAGCTTATGGCACATAAATCGATGCCTCACACATGTGAATGCTTATAAATACCCCTTCACCCTCTCATTTGCATGATGAGAAGTTCCATAGAGAGAAAGAACCACGTGAATATTGTTGTGCGTGAATAGTGTTACGTGGTGAATAGTGTTATGAGTGAATAGTGTTGTGCGGTAAATAATGTTACACAGATTTGATGGATCTGTTGCACGGTTGCACAATAAAAGGCCTCCACAGCCCTATGCTTTACAGTTTTGTGGGTTCCCTTCGTAGTTCGATTTTTTATGCATATACATCTCAAGTATCAGCTTGAATCAAAGGATCTTAATCCCACACAACCCCTCTATCACTCTGACGGACACCAAATACACCGAAATGCTATTAAAATCACTATTAAATTGATTATATTTTCTTTCATTGCACAAATTCATTGTACTTTGTTTTAGAATCAAGGGAAGCACGAGGATGTAATTGAAACTCAAAATTAATGAAATGTATGATGATGAATATTCTTCTATTTTCTTTGTTCTTATTGAATGATAATTCCCCTATCAAAATACATTCATTTTTTTGTCAAAATAGTCTGATAGCAGCTGGGTAACATTTATGAAGGCGAAATACTCCTCAGACATTAGATCCAAGGGTTGCGCCTCCCTTCCTCCCCAGGCTTCGCCGTTGTGGAGACACATACGCAAATACTTCAAGGCAGTTGCTACCAATACTCATTAGATCACTGGTAGAGGGGACTACAATTTCTGGTATGACGACTAGATTGGGTTGGGCCCCCTACTCGAATGGAAGTTATAGTCTTCAGCCAAGCTTTGCCTCTCTCCGTCGTCGGCCCAGCATCTATAGCCAGTCCAACTCTTCATCGGTCTAGATGGCTGGAGGGATTCAGCTATGGCCAGTCGCCTTCTTCCCTAAGTCGTCCTTGATCATGTTTCGGATGAGGGAATATGTACATCAGAGTCAAAAGATAAGAAGATTTGGGTGAGCACTTCCTTAGGAGAATTTAGTGTCGAAACGGCTTAGCATATGGCTAGACAGCCCGAGTAAAACAAAGCATGGGCCACTTGGTTCTGGCACCCAAAGCTTCCTCCTAAGCTGTCGTTGCTTACCTGGAAAATTATTTTCAAGGCCATTCCACTTGACGCTAGGACCCAAGCCAAAGGAATCCACATGGCTTCCAAATGTGATTGTTGCCGGGCCCCGATCCCAAACCATTCGGAAAGCATTGACCATGTCTTCTCATCATGTCACCTTGCATCGATAGTGTGGAATCACTTCCAGCCCCTTTCCCAAGCCCACACTATCCCCATCGATTCATCTATAGGAAGGGCCTCTATATGGTGGGCGTCGGCCTCGCTAGCTGATTGCCCACATATTTTAAGGGGCCTTCTTCCCATTCCGATCTTCTATGAGCTTTGGATGTCCAGAAATGAAGCTAGATTCGATGATGCCACACCATTTGCATCAAGAGTTATTTCCAGAATTTAGCAATAGATCTATCGAATCGGCCCCACCCTCCCACTAGCAAACAGAGCTCTCCTTTCAGCTTTATCGGGGCTTCATATGGTTAGCAACACTCCTTACAGGAGGACAATTTAGGTGATTGGGTGGACGAATCCCAAGAGGGGATGGATCATGATAAATGTTGATGGCTCGACTCGAGGAAATCCTAGCCCGTCAAGAGGAGGTAGCGTGGCTAGAGATTGTACAGGTGCGTTCCTTTTCGCATTCACCTCGGGAAATGGATTCAAATTGAATTCCTAGGCTAAAATCAAGGCGGTATGGGAGGGCTTGTCCCTTCGCGTGGAGCGGCGGTTCTCTAAGGTGGAGGTGGAAAGCAACTCCAAGGCAGTGGTTAAATTAATCCAAGGGAAATCCTCCCCCTCATGGAACATGTGCTACTGGTGGGCAAGGATCAAAAACCTCATGAGTCATTTAGAGGTGTCAATAATGCACTGTCCTAGGGAGGCAAATGGAGTGGCCAATGACTTGGCGCATAGGGGTAGTAAATGGTCAAGCCCATTCTTTGATTTTTCTCATCCACATGCCTGCCTCAGATGGCTAGAGGACTATTATTTCTTGATAGAGTGGGGCTAGGAAATCAGAGGGAGGTTTGATTTCTCACTTTCCGTTGTGTATGTTTTGTATTTAATCTTCTCTCATGATAAGCAGGCCTTTCCCCTTTTTGTTGTTGGGCCTGCTCGAAGTTATGTAAAGCCCTTTGTTGAATGAAAAATATATTTTATAGTAATAAAAAATAAAAAATAAAAAAGCAATGCCGGTGGATCCGGTTCAAATGAAGGTGATAACTCTCTTGTCGGCTGGGAAGACGTTCCTCATATGAATCATATTAACAAGTTGTTGATGAATATCAAGTGTGTCTAAGATTTTGTAGTAACAAATCTTTTTATGTTATTGCTTGTTAATTTGTAATAACTTGTTATACACTACCACTGCACCTACCTCAATTCTAACAATCTTGATTTAATTATTTTAATGATTTTATTACAATTTTTAAAATAATACTAAAAAAAAACAAATCATATAACTCAGACTCGAAAATATCCTCCGCTCAAACTAGCAAGTTTAGGTGAGTTAGAGGGGTGAGTTCATAGAATAAGTCGAGATGAGCTTGAGCTTGGGTCCTGTGGTCAAGCTAAGCCGAGCTTCGCATAGCTCCACTCTAACTCTACTTGTGTTAAACTCTAGTGTCTCGTAGTTTTCTCTCTTTATTTACTTCACAATACTGGAATCAAATTTTGAATTTTAAAATTAGAGGCAAGAGTACCACAACCTTTCGTACACTAACATCTTTTTTTTTTTATCAACATGGCTCCTGATTAAAAATTAGTACAATGAAAACGATCTGCCCAACCGTGAAGATCACTAGCCGTGAAAAAACCCACTGATCCACTCGTTGGGCTACACCTATATCATAAGTGGCCCATTTGATGAACGTACCAGCCTTATGTTTTGTGCAGGGAGATCTTTGTGGTGCGACCAACCTCTTTAAGGGGGTGTTTGGTGCATCGTATATATTAGATGGAATTACGTGGGATGGAATCACATTTGGTCTGGTGCAAATTTATCTGAAGTTTGGGGAGGATGCAAAAGGTTGGGATTAAGTGGGATGGAATTGCATGTGGCCCCATGCGGAAATATCCACTACACATGTGGCTCCACATTGATGCATATTTTTATCCATGTCGTCCATTAATATACACCCTTTACACCTGATATTAGGGTTATATACATATGTACTAGTGATCCACATTCCTTGTGGATTTGGTTAGTCGATTACAATTCCATGATCCACCAGTGGTGTTAATTGTCCAATAATGGTGTTAATCTCATCTAATACAATTCAATACCATTTAATCCGGTGAACCAAACACGCCCTAATGGTACTCCTATGCAATCGGTATCTGGCAAATACGGTACGGCACTACAAGCTGTGGCTCTTGCCAGTACGTGAACAGTTCTCATTAACCAGGGGTTTTAAGGGCAAAATCCGCCATAAGAGACGCATGAGAATAGATTGTCTTTGGAGATTATCTCTGGAGAAATTTGATACTCCGGAAGAATGTGATGAATGATACGTAGGCACTTAGAAATTGAATAGGTTGTGTACAATTAATTCAAACTAACTGTCCAACTTATGAGCACAGGCATAACCAATAAATTATTTCTTTTACTTGGTTAGATTGCTGGACATTTATTGAACGGCTAAAATGCAAAATTATCCAATGGTCTAATTTCAAACAAGTGTCTATGATTCAGAAGTTAGGATTGATCAATTAATTTAATTTTTAGAATGTAACTTAGTGACAGTAGGCTGTACAATGTAGTTGCTTTAATTTGAGTTAATATATATATATACCAGGTGTACCATTTTTATGTGCCTATGTATCAAGCGTCACACCCAGCTAAGAGCATCAAATTACTCCCCTTTCTCCAAATAAACATGTTTTTTATTTTATTTTTCTTCCAATTGAATTAAGAGATGTTTACTCTTATGCACAAAATCGACATCTAACAATAATGATAGTGAAAATCCACCTCATTTTCTTATAAACCTGTATTTCGGTGATCGTTCTCATTCAAGAATAACATAAAGCAATGTTTTTCATGCACACGTGGAGAGAGTGAGAGTTTTTTTTTTTTTCCTTTACATCAACACACGTGCTGCAATGGCCACGATTACATGACAAAATAATCATGCACCGTTCATTGGTGGTGAACTTAAATAGTCTCATGCACATTCACACTTCACACTGGGAAGATTGAGGGCTCTCTCTCTCTCTCTCTCTCTCTCTCTCTCTCTCTCTCTCTCTCTCTCTCTCTCTCTCTCTCTCTCTCTCTCCATATGTATATATGTACGTATGCGGCCACATGCATACACATCACAGAGACAAGTATGCTGATGTCCTCACCCATGGAAATGTTAGAAAAATTGGGATAGTTCATTCGTTCGCATCAATGGAGAAAGTCATGGTAGAAAAATAAAATGTGCTAACAGGATGATCCTACCTGTGTGATCTCAGCTTGAAATGTGGACAATTAAAATCAAACGAAGAAACAAAATAGCTTCGATCATGAACTTGATGCATATATACTCAAAGGGGTCCACCATGGATTGATTATGTTGCCAAACAAGCACTTTGAGTTGTTGATCGGTCAGAATATATATTTGATAACCAAATATATAATATTGCGTAAATATGTAAATATAAAATTTATACAACATATAAATATATAAAAAAGACAAAACATATATCTCATCATCATCAACATCTAAGCCTTGGAGTCGGCTACTGAATCATGTTCTGCTATTTCACTCGATCAAAGCTTATAACTTCAATTAAACCATACTTATCAAGTTTGTCTTTTCTTAGTAACCTTATCAGATTGTCTTGGATCTTCTCCTTGCTTTTTTAGCGCTTTCAACATATATGAATTTTCTTTTTAACTTGTGTAGTTCATGTCTTTGTGGTACTTTGCCAAACCATCAAGTCTATTTTTCACATCTTATAATTTATTATTGGGACTCATAAGTGTTGAAAATCGGATGTTTCAAATCTATGCTGAAACAGGGGCCATTGACCAAACTGTCCGATTGACAAGTCGAAGAATATCAAAAATATTCAGTTTTTTTTTTTTTTTTTTTTTTGTAAAACTCTCTAAATAGTTTTTGAAGTTTTCGATGTTGAGATATAGAGCCACATCTGGACAGGGTTGCTCGACCAGTCGAGTGCCCTGCTCGACTAGTCGAGTGGCCCATTCGACCAGTTGAGGGCTGGCTCGACTCAAAGTCTTGCTAGCAGCAGTTTTTTTCAGTCCAAGGTACTCGACCGGTCGAGGCTCATGCTCAACCAGTCGAGGAGCCTGCTCAACCAGTCGAGGTTACGCGAATTCGTTTTGCGGATTTGACACGAACTGTGAAATTTTGAGGCAATTTCGCATGGGTGCGAAAGGGAAGTTGCCTAAACTATAAATAGGAGTCCCTAGGGCTATTATAGGGTTAAGGTGAGATATTCTAAAGTGTGGGCAAAGGGTTTTCTTTATACATCCAAAGAGAAAGGGTTAGTATATTGCTTGTAATCTCATTTTCTTCATAGTAGAAGTTTGCACCCATGGTTTTTTACCATTGTTTGGGGTTTTTTCACATATATTCTGTCTTGTGGTTTGTTTAGAATACTTTAATTTTTCTTCTAGATTATATATTTCTTCTTGTTTATCGTTTGTAGGTGAGATCGGAGATTGGATCTCGGTTCACTAATGTTGTTGGCGTGCTACGCAACAACTGGTATCAGAGCTATTGGTTTAGTTCAAGTGGGAGCGATGACAGAAGAAGGGAATACTAGAATTGAGAAGTTTGATGGTTCAAACTTTACCTTCTGGAAGATGTAGAAGGAGGATTATCTATATCAGAAGGACCTTTATATTCCTCTAGTAGGAAAAGAGAAGAAACCAGAGAAGATGACAGCTAATGAATGGTTTTTATTGGATCGGAAAGCTTTAGGAACGATCCGACTCTCTTTGTCTAAGAGTGTCGCCTTCAATATATCCAAGGCGAAAATCACAAAAGATTTAATGCATTCCCTAGCTATGATTTATGAGAAACCCTCAATGTCCAACAAGGTTCATCTCATGAAACGGCTATTCAACATGAAGATGTTAGATGGTGGGAGCGTGGCTGAACATCTAAACGAGTTTAATATAGCCATGAGCCAGTTGGAATCCACTGGCATTATTTTTGAGGACGAGGTCAGGGCGTTATTGATCTTATCCAGTTTACCAGACAGTTGGGATGGTTTGGTGATTGCCGTGAGTAATTCTTCAGGGTCAATAAAACTAAAATTCAATGATGTGACTGGTCTAATTCTCTGTGAAGAATCTAGAAGAAAGATATCGAGAGTTTCAGGGGATTCAAGGAATGATCTAAACGTTGAAGGAATAGGAAAATCACTAAACAAAGGAGACAATAAACACAGACGTTCTAAGTTGAGGAAGAAGTCCAAGGGATCGAAAGACAAAGACGGGTGTTGATATTGTGGGAAGAAGGGGCACATGAAACGCGATTGCAGGGCAGTTAAGAAATAAGAAGGAAGCTCTTAAGACGGGAAGGATTCGGTGAATCTATCTGAAGAAAGTGACACAGAGGCGTTGATCTTGTCTCTTAATATGAGGAATGAGTCTTGGGTCATAGACTTGGGTACTTCGTTTCATGCTACTTCGTGTAAGGAAGTTCTGCGTGATTATATGTTAGGTGACTTCACGAGAGTCTACCTAGGTGATGATGAACCGTGTAGTATTGTTGAAAAGGAAGACGTTCATATAAGTCAGATAGATGGAACGGCTTTGAAATTGAAGGATGTCAGACATGTACCGAGTTTGAAATGAAACTTGATCTCAGTGGAGCAGTTAGCCGATACCGGATATATGACGACTTTCACTAGTGATTCCTAGAAGATCACAAAAGGTGCCTTGGTGATATCTCGAGGTAAGAAGGAAGGTACTTTGTACGTGACTTCAGAATTATATAGTTCACTCGCAGTCGAATTAACTGGAGTGAATGGGCAGTTATAGCATTAGAGGTTAGGACATATGAGTGAGAAATGAATGAAAGTATTATTATCAAAAGGGAAGCTACCAGGGCTGAAGTTTATTGACTTGGAATTCTATGAGGACTGCATATATGACAAGTAGAAGAGGGTAAGTTTTAAGAAAGACGCGTTCCAAAGACACATCTGTTGGAGCTTGTACATACTGATGTTTGGGGACCAGCACAGGTATCATTTCCTGGTGGCTCACATTATTTTGTTTCTTTTATTGATGATGCTAGTAAAAAACCTGTGGGTCTATTTCTTAATGTATAAATTTGATGAATTTGATGTATTTAAGAAGTGAAAAGTAATAGTAGAAAACAAGACAAGTAAGATAGTAAAATGTCTCAGATCAGATAATGGGGGAGAGTACTATGATAAGAGGTTTAAGGAGTATCGTGCAGCAAATGGAATCAAACATTAGAAAATGATTCTACGAACACCACAGCAGAACGGTGTGACTGAGCACATTAACAAGACTATACTTGAGCGTGCCAAGAGCATGAGGTTACATGCAGGGTTGCCCAAGATGTTTTAGGCAAATGCCATGAATACTGCCGCATATCTTATCAATAGAAGTCCCTCAGCAGCATTGGATGGTGGGCTAATAGAAGAAACGTGAACTAGGAAAGAAGTGAACCTTGCACATCTCAAAGTGTTCGGTTGCACTTCATACGTTCACATTGATGCAGAGTATAAAAACAAATTAGATGCGAAGTCTAAGAGGTACACGCTTATAGGATATGGGCAGCATGATTTTGGCTACTGTTTTTGGGATACATAAAACAGAAAAATCATTAGAAGCAAAGACGTAGTCTTCAATGAAAAGGTAATGCATAAGGATAATATTCAGCAAAATAAGGCCAAAGAGAAAGAATTCGTAGAGTTGGAAGAGTTACCAGACACGGGTGTTACAGTGTCATAGGATGATCATGCACAGGAGCGTTATGAGGTAGAGCCACAAACACCGATTATGAGGAGGTCACTCGGGAGAGTAGACCCACAATCCGATACTCACCCTCCTTACATTATCTATTGCTGACAGATAATAGTCAATCAGAGTGTTTTGATCAGGCATTACAGTCAGATACACAAATTAAGTGGGAGCAGGCCATGGATGATGAGATGGACTCTCTCGAGTCAAATCGTACGTGAGAGCTAGTCACTCTACCTACGGGTAAGAAAGCTCTTCATAACAAGTGGGTTTACAAACTAAAAGAGGAGCATGATAGTTTGAAAAGGTACAAGGCTAGATTGGTTGTGAAAGGGTTCCGACAAAAGGAGGGTATCAACTTCACTGAAATATTTTCACCAGTGGTGAAAATGTCTACAATTCGTATAGTCTTAAGTATAGTGGCTACAGAGAACCTACATCTAGAGCAGCTAGATGTTAAGATAGCCTCTCTTCATGGGGACCTTGAAGAAGATATATATATATATATATATGCATCAGTCGACAGGATACATGGCACCAGGAAAAGAGAACAAGGTGTATAGACTGAAGAAGAGTCTATATGGCCTGAAGCAGGCCCCGAGGCAGTGGTATAAGAAGTTTGACAGTTTTATGTTGGGAAACGGTTTTAGGAGATGTCATGCAGACCACTGTTGCTATTTGAAGAAGTTTGATATGTCATACATCATCCTTCTTCTGTATGTTGATAATATGTTTATGGCCAGATCAAATATAAAGGACATCTTAGATCTCAAAAGACAACTGTCTAGAGAATTTTCCATGAAGGATTTAGGAGCTGTAAAATAAATCCTAGACATGAGGATAAAGCGTGACAGGGAAAACAAGAAACTAGTTTTGTTACAGGCAGAGTATATAGCCAAGGTACTTGATCGATTCAGTATGAGAGGTGCTAAGCCAGTTAGGACTCCATTAGCCAACCACTTCAAGCTTTTTAATGAGCAAGGTGTAAAGACGTAGGAGGAATGGGACTACATGGCCAAAGTCCCATATGCGTCAGCTATTGGGAGTCTCATGTATGCTATGGTGAGTACGAGGCTAGACATTACTCAAGTAGTGGGAGTTGTTAGCAGGTTCATGAATAACCTCAGGAAGGAACATTGGGAAGCTGTGAAGTGGATCCTCAGATACCTGGTAGGTACTATGGATGTAGAGATGTGTTATGGAGGATCGAAAATCAAGCTACAAACTATGTAGATTCAGATTTAGCAGGAGATATCGACAGCAAAAGAAGCACTACAGGTTATGTCTTTACTCTGGGTAGTGCTGCAATCAGTTGGGTTTCTCCATTACAGATGATAGTATCTATCAGTACAACGAAAGCAGAATATGTTGTTACTACAGAAGCGTGCAAGGAGATGGTGTGGATACAAGGTTTCATGGAAGAGTTAGGTAAGAAGTAAGAAGATTGCAAGATGTACAGTGATAGTCAAAGTGCAATACACTTGGCTAAGAATTCAGCCTTTCATTCAAGGACCAAGCAAATTAACATCAAATATCACTTCATACGTTCGTTACTGGAAGATGAATCGATTGCTCTAGAGAAAATTTATACAAGTGAGAATCTTGCGGATATGCTGACCAAGGCGGTCACATGGGAGAAGCTGAAGCTCTATTCAACTTTAATTGGTCTTCAGGCTTGAAGACGGGGAGGTGGTGCACTCCGGATGTAGAAAACGAAGGTTTATGGTGATGTGTCTCCAAGTGGGAGATTGTTGAGATGTGGAGCCACATCTGAACAGGGCTGCTCGACCAGTCAAGTGCCCTGCTCGACCAGCCGAGTGGCCCACTCGACCGGTCTAGGGCTACCTCGACTCAAAGTCCGGCGAGCAATAATTTTTTTAGGTCCGAGGTACTTGACCGGTCGAGGCCCATGCTCGACTAGTAGAGGGTCCGCTCGACCAGGCGAGGAGCCTGCTCGACTAGTCAAGGTTACGCAGATTTGTTTTGCAGATTTGACACAGACTGCGGAATTTTGAGGCGATTTCGCAAGGGTGCGAAAGGGAAGTTACATAAACTATAAATAGGGGTCCCTAGGGCTATTCTAGGGTTAAGGTGAGATATTCTAAAGTGTATGCAAAGGGTTTTCTCTATACATCCAAAGGAAAAAGGCTAGTATATTGCTTGTAATCTCATTTTCTTCATAGTAGAAGTTTGCACCTGTGGTTTTTTACCTTTGTTTGGGGGTTTTCCACGTATATTCTGGCTTATGGTTTATTTGGAATGCTTTGATTTTTCTTCTAGATTATATATTTCTTATTATTTATCATTTGTGGGTGAGACCAGAGATTGGATCTCAGTTAACTAGCATTGTTAGGGTACTGCGCAACATTCGATAGGTCGAGAACTTTGGTTGAGAGGTTGACCTGACTAATCGACACGTCTCGACCAATTGAATTCTGTTTTACCTTTTATTTATTATTGTAATTTGGATTAGGGCATGGCCTAGATGTGCTTAATGGTTTGAGAGGGCTTTGGAGAGAGAAAACGCTAGGATTTTTTCTCGGGACTTTGAATCAATAAAGTTTCATCTCTTGTACTTCGTTATTCATAGTACATCATTGCTTTATGCCGTGGTTTTTCCCCACAAGGTTTTTCCATATAAATTCGGAGTGTTCTCTATTTGATTTGCTTGTGCAATTGTGATTACTTTATTTGATTCCTCTCTATGTGCTTCTGCAAGTCCCAATAACAAGTTATTTCCAATGTATTATTTGTGGGCTCATCTAATATAAATAAACATACCTAATATATAAATAAATACTTATCATATAATATATAATATATTAAAAACATTTGTGTACTCCTTATTAGCCATCTCGTCCACCACTTGCATGAATGCCCTAATGGGGTTTTCTCCCCAGGCTCGACCAGTCGAGGGTGCTGGTCAACCAGTCGAGGACTGGCTCGACTCTAACTCCAGCGAGCCTGGTTGGATTTTTTCTGTGGTACTCGACTAGTCGAGGGAGGTGCTCGACCAGTTGAGTGGGCCGCTCAACCGGTCGAGGACTCTGCTCGACCAGTCGAGCTTACGCAGATTCGTTCCGGATTTTGTACAGACTGCATAAATTTGAGGTGGTTTTCACATAGGTGCGGAAATGGGTTTCCAAATCTATATATATGGGTACCTAGGGCTATTCTAGGTAATGCAAGAGGGTTTTCTAAAGCTTTACAAGGGTTTGTTAAATGGTTTAGGGCTATCAAAGGTGTGTGTGTGTGTGAGAGAGAGAGAGAGAGGAAGCTTGTGAAAGTGAGGTTATACTCATAGAAGAGATCTATTGTGCACTCGATATCTCAGCGCTTATACGTCCTTGTAATCGATGAGATCTCTCTATTTTTCTTTATTCTCTTATTGTTCATCCACTCCGGCGTGAGTGAAGAAGGTTTGATCCAAGCGGTGTGTGCTTATGATCGGTTGTAACGTTCTACTTCATAGTGGATTGTTGATCTGGACGAGGACCCATGGTTTTTACCACTTTGAGGGTTTTCCACGTAAAAATCTTTTGTGTTGTGTGGTTTGTGCTTTGATTTATTTCATTGCTTTATTATGCCATAATTCTAGTGTTTTGGGGAGGCTAGATCCTAAGGTTTTGTGCAATAGCCCCCAACGAAGTGGTATCAAAGCTAAGTTCATTAAACGAAGTGGGATCGATTATGAATTATGGAAGGTGGCTCATCAAGGATGATCAATCACAATGGTTCTAACTGGACCATATGGAAGGCTAAGATGGAGGACTTTCTTTATTGCAAGGACTTGTATTCTCCAATTTAAGGCATATCAGCAAAGTCAAAGGATATGTTAGATGATGATTGGAAGAAGTTTGAATGGAAGGCAGTGGGGTTTATTAGACAATGGTTGGACGATTCCGTATTCGACCATGTGTCTACAGAGACCTCAGCCACTAGCCTATGGCTGAAATTACAAGGGTTGTATGCGAGGAAGACAGCCGGTAATAAAAATTTCTTGATAAGATGACTCATGAATCTCAAGTTCAAAGATGGTGGCTCTGTGGCTGAGAACATGAATGAAGTTAACAATATGTTGAACCATCTCTCCGCCATGAAGATGGTCCTGGATGATGAATTACAGGCTTTATTATTGCATAACTCATAGCCTGATAGTTGGGAGACATTGGTGGTGTCTCTAAGTAACTCCACGCCAGACAGAAAGGTGTCCATGGAACACATAACTTCAATGAGGAGACAAGGAGGAAGTTTCAGGGGTCTACTCAGCAAGAGGCCCTTATGACACCGGAACGGGGGAGAGGAAAGAACAGAAAAGGCAGGAAGGCCTGAGATAAATCAGGAGGTAAGTCAAGTACCAGGAAGGATGTTGAATGCTTGAATTGTGGCAAGAAGGGCTACTATAAGCATAAATGTCATAAGAATAAGAACGACAAGAAAGGAAAAGGAATGGAGAATGAAGATGAATCAGATTCCACTGCGGTTACTTCAGATGGCGACGTTGTAGTTATTCTTTCTATAGATCATGAAGTATGTCTCACGGCTACAAGTCAGGACACCGACTGGGTGATAGACTCGAGAGCCTAGTTTCGTGAGACTCCACGCAGAAAAATAGCATAGAGTTTCA
Organism: Magnolia changhungtana; assembly: GCA_030180095.1. Taxonomy (NCBI): domain Eukaryota; kingdom Viridiplantae; phylum Streptophyta; class Magnoliopsida; order Magnoliales; family Magnoliaceae; genus Magnolia; species Magnolia changhungtana. Next base: position 3,681,564 of record JASAUF010000336.1, read on the forward strand.
TTTGTTAAATCTGCTTCTCATGTTAATAAAGTGCATACATTTGATTTGGTTTATTCTGATATTTGTGGTCATATGAGGACAAAAATCTTGGGTGGGGCATTGTATTTTGTCAGTTTTATATATGATGCAACTAGGAGGGTTTGTGTTTATGCTTTGAAATCCAAGGATGAGGTCTTTGGTGTGTTTAAATTGTTTCATGTTATAATCAAGAAAGAGACAGGTAGATCATTGAAGTACATCCGCACTGACAATGGTGGTGAATACATCGGTGACTTTCATGAGTATTGTAAGTCCCTGGGTATACGGCATGAACAGATGGTTCCCAAGACCCCCAGTATAATGGTGTGGCTGAGCGAATGAATCGTACCATTATAGAGAGAATCAGATACATGTTATCCCATGCGAAGTTGCTCAAGACGCTCTGGGGAGAAGCAATGCACACGGCAGTGTATTTAATAAATAGGTCTCCATCAGCCCCGTTGAATGGAGAAGTGCCTGAGAAGGTGTGGACTGGAAATGATCCATCGTACAGTCATCTCAGGGTGTTTGGATGTAGGGCATCCGTTCACGTACCAAATGACAAGAGGTCCAAGCTCGATATGAAGATCAGACAGTGTGTGTTCTTGGTGTATGGTGATGAAAAGTTCAGCTACAGATTATGGGATCCGACTGAGAAGAAGCTTGTCAGGAGTAGAGATGTGGTTTTCTCTGAAGATAAATATCTAGAAGACATTGGTAAGCCAGAGAAGAACTATCCTAGTTCAGGTGAGCTAAAGGATATGAATCCGGTTATTTCTACCATGGTGCCTGATGATGGGGGAGTACAACAAGGTGCAGAGGATGAGTGTAAGGCCCGTATCATAGTCCATACTATTCCTTAGGCTTCCGCGGTCCTCCCGGTTAAATTCCAGTAACCCTTGACCTACATCAAACTTTACGCGTGATCCTAAGTCGAGTCCTACATATCGGAGTCAACTCGACTTGAAACTTATGCCCTAGCGACCGCACCGTCACCGCAGTTCTAACTCCATGACTCACGCACCGATCCGATACCTAGGCCAGGAGATGTGGGCCCGCGTTCATTCTGAAGAAATGCCGGACGTTGCGAGTTTCGAGAGAATCTCTACAACATGTCTCATCAATCAAGGAAACCCTCCATACCTCAATGCCACATCACCCTATCCCAAGTACAAGCACTCATTCCCTCTTTTCCCCAAGTTAACTCTCACTCTCTCTCTCTCTCTCTCTCTCTCTCTCTCTCTCTCTCTCTCTCTCTCTCTCTCTCCCCCACCCATTCCGCTTTTACACAATTTTCAATTAAACCCATACCTTCCCATCCTCATTCCTGATAACACCCATCCCACCATTCCTTATCAATCCATCATTCCTCTCTCTCTCTCTCTCTCTCTCTCTCTAATTCTCTAATAATTCTCTAACTCCCAAGAGCAAACACCCAACGTCCAAGCTCTCTCCCAAATCCAAGAGTGTGGCCCATTTTTCTATCCTCTCATCTCCCATCTCAACCATTCATTCATCATCAACCTCCATTAAAATTGAAGGTAAGGAGTAGAAGAGTTCAAGGAGCTAAGGAAGAAGGCCGATAGGTGGGTGATCCACCGTTAAATTTCAAATTTTTGGGCCCACTTGTTGTGGGACCCACTTGATGTATGCATTATAAGTGAGGGGCCCATAGTGGTGGGGTTCCTCCATCTCTCTCTCTCTCTCTCTCTCTCTCTCTCTCTCTCTCTCTCTCTCTCTCTCTCTCTCTCTCTCCTCCCCCCTTATGATGGAGTGGGCCCACCAATATGTGTTATATTTACTCCGTCCATCAGACGATATAGCCCACCACGTTTCAGGAGAGATCCACACCGTCCACTGTTGGGACGGTGGGAAGTCTCACACACTAGACCTGGTTCCATAATATTATATATTATATATATTACATATAATATATCATATTATATTACATAACATTAGGGTGGGCCACTTCCACATGGGACCCACCTTTAACCCATGTGAATCTGCACCGTCCAGATGGGTCTGGACGGTGGATCTCGGTAGCCTCCTGCCATGTTACATGTAATGTATTTTTACGTAATATATAATATTATACAATATATTATATTATATTAAAAATATATATTGTGTGGGCCACTCCCATGTGGGACCCATGTGGATCTGCACCGTCCAGATGGATCTAGATGGTGGATCTGGGCAGCCACTCTCCCTTAGATATATATATATATATATGTTATATTATATTTAAGTATATAATATATTATATTATATTATATGATATATTATGGTGGGCCCCACATGGGACCCACCAAATGTATATTTACTATACATATATATGTATGTTGCGATGGGGCCACATCCACGTGGGAGCCCACCTTGCTGCAAATATTCCAACCGTCCATCCCTTTTACATGCTGGACCATGTATATGGACCCCCACACTGATGTATGTGTTACATCTGATCCGTCCATCCATTTGGCAAGCTCGTTTCAAGGCTTGAGAATAAAAATAAGACAGATCCAGTTATTAGGTGGACCACACTACAGCAAACAGTGGATTTGAACTTCTACCATTAAAACCCCTTTTCGGGATTACAGAAGTCATGAATCAATATGATATTTGTTTTTCCTCTAAGATCAGGTCTTTATGACCTTATGAATAGACTGGATGGGAAATAAATGCTATGGTGGGCCCACTGAAAATTTAATTGTGGAAATTATTATCGCCACTGCCAATTGTGGTATGGTCCAGATGATCTTTTGATCCGATTCATTGTTTGGATAATGCTCTAAAAATGATCTCTATAGATGGATGAATGGTACAGCCCAAGTAGTGCAGCCTACTTGTTGTATTTGAGAAGCCTAATATGATGTATTCGGGGCCATGGGTTGAAGCCCATTGTGATGTATTTGGAGCCCATGGGTAGAGAGCTCACAGTGATGTGTATTATGCCCATTTGATAGGCCCAATTGATTCGAGTCATTTGTATCCGCCCATTTGATCAGCCCAATTGATTCGGGCCATTTGTACCAGACCATTTGATTTGGCCCATTTAATCAGCCCAATTGATTCAGCCCATTTGATGTAATTGAGGCCCATAATGATGTATATTAGGCCCTTGTATGAGGCCATGGGCCCATTATACGATTAGCCCTATAAGCATCATTCCTTGGGAGCAATGTTGGTTAAAGGTCTACATCGATGGGCAATGATGGTTGGACGTCCACATTGTGACCTTCGCTTAAGCCTTATTAGGCTTATTCTCATCATTCTCTAGTGGGTTAACCCAAATGCTTGGGCCACATTGATTTTAATTAATCCATCAATGGCCGTCCATCTATGGACCCCACCTTGTGTCGAGATTGATTATCGATGCCGATTGCTGATGCCGGTTATCGTTGCCGATGCCGGCTATCGTTGCCGATTATAAGTTTGTGATAGCATAGCATCATGATACATGCCCATATGCATCATCCGTATGTTTGTTATGAGATGTGATTGGCCATTGCATATGCCCTAGTGCAGGTGGTTTATGAGACTCCCTGATAGGCAGAGTTATCCCACATAAGCGCACGATATACGTGTGATTGATGCATGATTGGGCTGTGTGATTCATGCACTTTGCATTTGTATGCTTGTCATTACTGTATGCCCTACCGACATCAGAGCCGTTACCTCCACAGGCACATCGTGGATGGCTGGATTAGATACCGGAAATACTGTTTCTAGCATAGGGGCACCATAGATGTCCTTGGGTGAAAATTCTTAAACCCAATAGTACCAAAGGATGACTCTAATGTCGAGACTAAGTGGATACATGAGTGCACAAGGGCCGAATACTAGGGGTCGCATCTCTCACTGTGTCATGGTCGGTTGGAAAGGGGTGTGGCCTTACCCGCCTGAGAGCAGGGGGCATTGCTAGGCTGAGTCTGACCAGCTCGTGAATGGGTCCGCTATCGACTTACCGGATGGGTATTGGCAGACTATTGGTCAGGTAGATAGTGAGGTTTCTTAAGGTCACTTGGACTGCACGCCTGAGAAAGGGGCAATGTCATTTGGAGTATACTAAACCTCGGTGATTATCCAGAATGAGAACCATACTGATATTTGATGCTCTAGTGATTAGCTGCATTGATATGTAGATTGGCATGCTTGAGTTACATCTCGCATTGTATGATCTTGATAAAACCAATAGCATTCATGTCTTGCACCGGATAGCCTTGGTACGGCTTATTGCATTTATGTATTCATCAGCATAATTCCACATTACTCTGACAATGCATTCTGAGCACGCTCATGTTGCGCACACACTTATACCACCCTCTAAGCTTTCTATAAACTTATGCATGATTGATGTGTACTAGTAACGCTAGGATGCCAAAGCAGTGTTGAGATCGAGCGTATAGCGGACTTTTGGAGCTTTTTGATTTTATATATTGTATTTCCCTTTGCACATTGTACCTATTGTAGCTTAAAAGTTTTTTTATCATAGTGGATTTGCGATGATGTTGTTAGTTGTTGTTTGTGAGTTATGCTTATGGTTATGCTTATTATGAATCAAAATCATGTTTAAAATCCACCTTGTAAAATCCCAGGATCGAAACGTGGTGTATGGGTGCTGGGAGCCAAGAATAGGGTACTATGGAGGCTGTCGGTGCCAAATTTGGAGATCGAAAATTTCGTGAGCCCGGTTTCTGAGTTTGGGGCATGATAGTAGTTGGTATCAAAGCATAACTTGGAAACAACTCAGGACAACATCATATATCTAGTATGAGTTCAGGACAATTAGGTTCCAGTGCGTAACCTTCCGATTTAGTCCCCTAATGTGCCTTCGAGAGTTCTCAAGGGTTAATAGGCGCCTTTGTTCTTTTCTAGGATATGCCACCCAGGAGAGCGACCCGAGCGACTCCCGCTCCACTACCTAAGACTCCCGCTTACAACCTATGACTCCTGCTCTACCCCTAGAGATCCTTGCTCCCCAGCCTGAGGATGTCATTCCTCCACCTAAGAGCAGTGCGGATCCGACCGTACCTGTGAGTGCCTCCCAGTTACAGTAGATTTGCAGGCTGTGACGACTATACTTCAAGGTAGGCACCATGTTGTTTCGCCAGCCCGGGCAGAGTAAGAGTGCGCGAGTGCCCTTCTTCCAGAGTTCAGATAGCTCAATCCTCCGCGTTTCCAAGGCGAGCCAGATTCGACAGCAGCCAAGAGGTGGCGCTCCGATGTGGAGAAGATTTTTTATACTATGGCATGTACAACCTAACAACGGGTCCGGTTGGTAGTATCTCTTCTTCATGGTGAGGCCGAGAACTGATGGACCTCCGTTAGGCGTGTTGTACGCCCTGATTTTGTCTAGACATGGGAGGATTTTATAGACCGATTCGAGCAGCAGTACTTTCTTGACCACATTCATTGGTAGTGAGCATTAGAATTTGAGACCTTGGTGCAGGGATACATGTCTGTGGCACAATACGTGGCTCATTTTGTGGCACTATCGAGGTTTACACCATATTTGGTTAATGATGAGGGGCGAAAGGCCCGTCGTTTTGAGAACGGCTTGCGTTATGATCCTCGGGACCGTGTTATTGGGCATGAGCTCCCGACCTTTCATGCAGTAGTGCAGAAGGCTCAGATTTATGAGACTAAGTGGATGGGCACGTAGAGCGATCGAATCAGAGGAGGGGTCGGAAGAGGCAAGCCCCCTTCAGTAGCTCCCAGTAACATCGATGGCCATAGAGGCACAGGAGTCACCTATCTACCAAAGCACCAGCAGCACCTCCAGGCCACCCCAACAGTCGTTCACAGGGACTTATTATGGATGTGGTGGGACAGGGCACCGTGTGTATGAGTTTCCCTGCCCTCATCTACAGCAACCGAGAGGGTCACAGCAGCCAAGAGGGCAGCAGCGATCGTAGTAGCAGCAACGCCATCAGTAGCAACTGCAGCTACCTCAGCCGCCGATGCCCCAGCAGCAACAGAGACAACAGTATAGGTAGCTGCCGAGGCATCAGCAGCAGCAGGGACCTCAGAGGGGACAGGCACATCCCCGGCCAGCTCAGGCTAGGTTCTACGCAGCTCACCAGGACCTGCAGTATTCTGAAGGAGTCGTTGAGGGTATACTTCCAGTCTCTGCATGCATCGCTCGAGTTTTATTTGATTCTGATGCTTCGCACTTATTTATGTCCGAGGGATTCTATCATTCGACTAGATTGCCGACAGAGTCTGCTCGAGAGGGGTTGACCATGTTAGGCTACTCTGCCCTTGGGAAAGACTACAGTGTTAGGCCACTTCTGGTCGTCTTGCCCCGTGTTGGTGGGAGAAATTTTTTTACCCGCAGACTCGTACGTGCTGCCGATATCAGATTTCGATGTTATCTTGGGCATGGATTGGCTTGCCGAGTACCACGTCATCTTGGACTGTTTTGCGAGGACAGTCACTTTCTGTATACCAGGCTTGCTGCAGTTTCAGTTCGTTCTAGAGCCCCAAGGAGAGCCATTATCTTGTTTAATGTCCTTCGCCGTTGAGGAGTCTGTTGCCATATGTATTGATCAGTTGTCAATTATTTGTGATTTCCCCGACATGTTCTAGGAGATTTTGGGATTGTTGCCTCGTCGGCATATTAAGTTCCAGATTGATCTTGTGCCCGGTACTGCGCCCATCTCGAAGGCCCCATACCGTATGACACTAATGGAGTTACAGGAGCTGCAGCGGCAATTGGACGAGTTGCATGAGTTGGGATTCATTCGTCTGAGCAGTTTGCCTTGGGAAGTGCCGGTACTCTTCGTCAGGAAGAAGGATGGCTTGTTGAGGCTCTACATGGATTATCGAGAGCTCAACCAGGTCACAATCAAGAACAAGTATCCACTCCCGTTTGATCAGCTGCAGGGTACACAGTTCTTTTTTAAGATTGACCTGCGTTCCGGTTATCATCAGATTCGGGTCGGAGAGGGGGACATCCCGAAGACGGCTTTCAAGATGCGTTATGGTCATTTTGAGTTTCAGGTCATGTCCTTCGGACTAACCATGCGCTCACAGTATTCATGCAGCTGATGAACGAGGTCTTCCGTCCACATCTCGATCAGTTTGTTATGGTGTTCATCAACGACATTCTGATATATTCGAGGACCCGTGAGGAGCATGCGCAGCATTTGGAGATGCATTGCAGACCCTTCGTACCACCATCTGTATGTGAAGCTGGAGAAGTGCAAGTTTTGGCAGGAGAAGGTGAAGTTCCTCGATCACTTGGTGACGAGGGAGGGTGTCGCAGTGGACCCCTCGAAGGTTAAGGCAGTGCGTCAGTGGAACAAGCCCACGACTGCATCCGAGATCCACAGTTTCCTTGGTTTGGCAGGCTATTATCGACGTTTCATTGAGGGCTTCTCCCATATTATAGCCCCGTTGACCAGGTTGACTCGAAAGGATGTAGATTTTGTTTGGACTGACGCATGTGAACAGACATTCGTGGAGCTGAAGGACTGCTTAACGTCCACCCCTATCCTTACTCTTCCCTCTAGGAGTGATGGATTTGTTGTATTTATCGATGCTTCACGTATTGGCTTGGGTGTTGTCCTGATGCAGCACGGGAGACGAGTGGCTTACGCGTCTCGCCAGCTTAAGGTCCATGAGCTAAACTACTCCACGCACGATTTGGAGCTGGCAACAGTCATCTTCCCACTGAAGGTGTGGAGGCACTATCTTTATGGGGTCAGGTTCGAGCTCTTCTCCTACCACAAGAGCTTGAAATACCTATTCTCTCAGTTCGAGCTAAACATGAGGTAGAGGCATTGGATGAAGCTCCTGAAGGACTATGATTTTGATCTCCAGTACCACCCAGGCAAGGCGAATGTGGTGGCAAATGCCCTCAGTCGTCAGCCACGATGCCTGATGGCACACATGATGATTCAGGAACGGAGGATGCAGGAGGATATAGCAGAGTATGACTTCGATTTTGATCTGCAGTCTTCTATCATTCAACTATCGAGCTTGTCGATTCAACCCTCTCTTGTCGCGAGGGTGATCGAGACTCAACAGACAGACAAGTCATTACAGGCTTACCGAGCAGAGGCAGTATTCGAGAGTCAGTCAAATTGGCAGATTGGTTCTGATAGTGGACTTCGCTTCAGAGGTCGATTATGTGTCCCGGATATTCCTGATTTACACAGAGATCTTATGGCCGAGGCACATCGATCGCGATTTTCTATCCACCCTGGCTCGATAAAGATGTACCGTGATATTAGGCGACAGTATTTTTGGGCGGGGATGAAACGCCAGCTCGCTAGTTTTGTGGCCAAGTGTGACACATGCCAGTGTGTCAAGGCCGATCATCAGAGATCCCCTAGTCCATTGCAGTCATTGAGAGTCCCGACGTGGAAGTAGGAACACGTATCGACGGATTTCATTATGGGCTTGCCGAAGACTCAGCGTGGTTATGACGCTATCTGGGTTGTAGTGGATCGCCTGACAAAGTCGGCACATTTTCTTGCAATTCATGCGACCTGGTCTTTGGACAGGCTTGCGAAATTATTTATCGAGGAAATTGTGAGACTACACGGTATTGCAGTCTCGATCGTTTCTGACCGAGACCCGAGGTTCACATCTCAGTTTCGGGGAAGCTTTCAGAGAGCGATGGAGACTGTATTGCAGCTCAGCACCGCGTACCATCCGCAGATAGATGTCCAGATAGAGAGGGTTAATTAGATATTTGAGGATATGCTTTGGGAATGCATGATTGACATCGGGGGTAGCTGGGATGAGCATCTACGGTTGATTGAGTTCGCATACAACAACAGCTACCAGGCGACCATTAGCATGGATCCTTTTGAGGCGTTATATGGCAGACCGTGCAGATCTCCAATTTCTTGGACCGAGGTTGGAGAGCGGCGTCTCCTAGCTCCCGAGCTTGTGTAATAGACATCAGAGGCTATCAAATTATCAGGCGCACAGCTCAGGGTCGATAGAAAAGTTTTGTTGATCATCAGCGTCGTCCCTTGTAGTTCGATGTTGGGGATAGAGTGTATTTCAAGGTCTCTCCCATGAAGGGCATGATTCGATTCGGAATGAAGGGCAAACTTGCCCCGAGATTCATAGGACCTTTCGAGATCACTGGGCACGTTAGCGCCGTGGCCTATCGGCTTACCTTGCCATCTCAGTTGTCTGGCGTCCACAACATTTTTCATGTTTCTATGTTGAGGAAGTGTGGGTCAGACGTAATTCCTGGTATTGATTGGCATCATTAAAGGTTCGTGAGGACGCTTCTTACATTGAGCAGCCAATTCGTATCCTTGATCAGAAGGATCGAATCCTCCAGACCAAGGTCATCCCCTTGGTGAAGGTTTAGTGAGGTCATGATTCTGTTGATGAGGCGTCTTGGGAGCGCGAGGCTGAGATACGAGAGCGCTACCCCCTTCTCTTTGATGATTGACCATATATTGTATCTTATATGTTGTCTCTGATTTTATATGATGATACTTTGTTTCCTCTTCTATTATGAGTTATGTTTACTTGCAATGATAGTGTATATTTCGAGGACGAAATTTTTTATTTGGAGGGGAGATTTGGAAGGCCCATATCATAGTACGTATCGTTCCTTAGGCTTCCGCTGTCCTCCTATTTGAACTCCGGCAACCCTTGACCTTTATCCAATGTTTGTACGCGATCTTAAGTCGGGTCCTGCATATCAAAGTCAACTTGACTCGAAACTTATACCCTAGCGATGGCGACATTGCCACGGTTCTAATGTTGCGACTCGCGCACCGATCCGTTACCCGGGCCAGGAGATGTGAGCCCTCGTTCATTCTGAAGAAATGCCACGCATTGCAAATTCTGAGAGAATCTCTACAACATGTCCCTTCAATCAAGTAAAGTACACCCTCCATACCTCAATGCCACCTCAGCCTATCCCAAGTATAAGCACCCATTCCCTCTTTTCCCTAAGTCAACTCTCTCTCTCCCCACCCATTCCTCTTTTACACAATTTTCAACTAAACCCATACCTTCCCATCCCCATTCCTTACAACACCCATCCCACCATTCCTTATCAATCCATCATTCCTCTCTCTCTCTCTCTCTCTCTCTCTCTCTCTCTCTCTCTCTCTCTCTCTCTCATTCTCTAACAATTCTCTAACTCCCAAGAGCAAACACCCAACGTCCAAGCTCTCTCCCAAATCCAAGAGTGTGGCCCATTTTCCTATCCTCTCATCTCCCATCTCAACCATTCATTTATCATCAACCTCCATTAAAATTGAAGGCAAGGATTATAGAAGTTCAAGGAGCTAAGGAAGAAGGCCGATATGTGGGTGATTCACCGTTAAATTTCAAATTTTTGGGCCACTTGTTGTGAGACCCACTTGATGTATGCATTGTATAAGTGAGGAGCCTATAGTGGCGGGGTCCCTCCATCTCTCTCTCTCTCTCTCTCTCTCTCTCTCTCTCTCTCTCTCTCTCTCTCTCTCTCTCTCTCTCTCTCTCTCCCTCTCTCCCCCCCCTTATGATAGAGTGGGGCCACCAATATGTGTTATATTTACTCCATCCATCGACGGTATAGCCCAACACGTTTCAGGAGAGATCCACACCGTCCACTATTGGGACGATGGGAAGTCCCACAAGCTGGACTTGGTTCCACAATATTATATATTATATATGTTACATATAATATAATATATTATATTACATAACATTAGGGTGGGCCACTTCCACGTGGGACCCACCTTTAACCCCATGTGAATCTGCACCGTCCAGATGGATCTGGACGGTGGATCTCAGCAGCCTCCTGCCATGTTACATGTAATGTATTTTTACATAATATATAATATTATACAATATATTATATTATATTAAAAATATATGTTGTGTGGGCCACTCCCAAGTGGGACCCATGTGGATCTACAACGTCCAGATGGATCTGGGCAACCACTCTCCCTTAGATATATATATATATATATATATATATATAAAATACGTTATATTATATTTGAGTATATAATATATTATATTATATAATATGATATATTATGGTGGACCCCACGTGGGACCCACCAGATGTATATTTAATATATATATATATATATATGTGTGTGTGTGTGTGTGTGTGTGTGTGTGTGTGTTACGGTGGGGCTACATCCACATGGGAGCCCACCTTGCTATAAATATTCAAACCGTCCATCCCTTTTACGTGTTGGGCCATGTATATGGACCCCACACTGATGTATGTGTTACATTTGATCCGTCCATCCATTTGGCAAGCTCATTTCAAGGCTTGAGACTAAAAATAAGACAGATCCAGTTATCAGGTGGACCACACTATAGCAAATAGTGGGTTTGAACGTCTACCATTGAAACCCCTTTTTGGGATTATAGAAGTCATGAATCAATATGATATTTGTTTTTCCTCTAAGATCAAGTCTTTGTGACCTTATGAATAGACTAGATGGGAAATAAATGTTATGGTGAGCCCGCTGAAAATTTAATTGTGGAAATTATTATCACCACTACCAATTGTGGTATGGTCCAGATGATCTTTTGATCCGATTCATTATTTAGATAATGCTCTAAAATGATCTCTATAGATGGATGAATGGTACGACCCAAGTAGTACGGCCTACTTGTTGTATTTAAGAGGCTAATATGACATATTCAGGGCCCATGGGTTGAAGCCCATTGTGATGTATTTGGAGCCCATGGGTAGAGGCCCATAGTGATGTGTATTAGGCCCATTTGATCAGCCCATTTGATTCAGCCAAATTGATTCGGGCCATTTGTACCGGCCCATTTGATCAGCCCAATCGATCCGGCCCAATTGATTCGGGCCATATGTACCGGCCCATTTGATTCTACTCATTTAATCGGCCCAATTGATTTGGGCCATTTTACCGGCCCATTTAATCAGCCCAATTGATTCGACCCATTTGATTTAGCCAATTTAATCGGCCCAATTGATTAAGCCCATTTGTACCAGCCCATTTGATTTGCCCTATTTGATCGGCCCATTTGATGTAATTGAGGCCCATGATAATGTATAATAGGCTCTTGTATGAGGTCGTGGGTCCATTATACGATTGACCCTATGAGCGGCATTCCTTGGGAGCAATGTTGGTTAAAGGTCCACATTGATGGGCAATGATGGTTAGACGTCCACATTGTGACCTTTCCTTAGGCCTTGTTAGGCCCATTCTCATCATTCTTTAGTGGGTTAACCCGAACGCTTGGGCCCCATTGATTTTAATTAATCCATCATCGGCCGTCCATCTATGGACCCTGCCTTACGTCAAGATTGATTATCGATCCCCATTGCCGATGCCGGCTACCGTTGCCGATTATGACTTTGTGATAGTATAGCATCATGATACATGCCCATATACATCATCCGTATGTCTGTTATGAGATGTGATTGGCCATTGCATATGTCATAATGCAGGTGGTTTATGGGACTCCCTGATAGGCAGAGTTATCCTACATGGGCACACGGTATACGCATGATTGATGCATGATTGGGCTGTGTGATTCATGCACTTTGCATTTGTATGATTGTGATTACTATATGCCCTACTGACATCAGAGTCGTTACCTCCACAGGCACTTCGTGGATGGCTGGATTGGATACCGAAAATATTGTTTCTAGCATCGGGGCACCATAGATGTCCTTGGATGAAAATCCCTAAACCCGATGGTACCAAAGGATGACTCCAATGTCAAGACCGAGTGGATACATGAGCGCATGAGGGCTGAATACCAGGAGGTCGCATCTTCCACTGTGTCGTGGTCGGTTGGAAAGGGGTATGGCCTTACCCGCCCGAGGGAAGGGGGCATCGTTAGGCTAAGTTTGACTATCTCATGAATGGGTCCGCTATCGACTGCCGGATAGATATTGGCAGACTATTGGCCAGGCAGATAGTGAAGTTTCTTACGCTCACTTGGACTGCACGCCTGAAAAAGGGGCAATGTCTTTTAGAGTGTACTAAACCCCAATGATTATCCAGAATGAGAACCATACTGATATTTGATGCTCTAGTGATGAGCCGCATTGATATGTGGATTGGCATGCTTGAGTTGTATCTCGCATCGCATGTTCTTAATAAGATCAATAGCATTCATGTCTTGCACTGCATAGCCTTGGTATGACCTATTGCATTTATATACTCATCAGCATGATTCCATATTACTCTGACATTGCATTCTGAGCATACTCGTGTTGTGCACGTACTTACACCGCCCTCTAAGCTTTTCATAATCTTATGCACGATTGACGCGTGCAGGTGACGCTAGGACGCCACAACAGCGTTGAGATCAAAGTTTGCAGTGAACTTCCGGAGCTTTTTTATTTTTGATATTGTATTTCCTTTTACGCACTGTATCTATTGTATCTTAAAAGTTTTTTATCATAGTGGATTTGTGATGATGTTGTTGGTTGTTGTTTGTGGGTTATGTAAATGGTTATGCTTATTACGAATCAAAATCATGTTTGAAATCCTCCTTGTAGAATTTCAGGATCGGAATCTAGTGCATGGATGCCGAGAGCTGAGAATAGGGTACTACAGCGGTTGTCGGAGCCAGATTTGGCGATTAGAAATTTCGTGAGCGTAGTTTCCGAGTTTAGGGCGTGAAAACAAGAAAGTTCATACAGAAGTGGATCAGGAGAGCAGCCCCCTCTTGATCCACCTGTTAAGCCACAGGTGAGGAGGTCATCTAGGGATAAATAGTCGTCCAAGAGGTACTCGCCACATGAGTATATTATGCTCACTGATGGGGGAGAGCCAGAAGATTATTTTGAGGCCCTAGCCGATGAGTATAAGGGGGAGTGGTTGAAAGCTATACAAGAGGAAATGGAATCCTTACATAAGAACCACACCTATGATATGGTGAAATTGCCTAAGGGCAAGAAAGCTTTGAGCAATAAGTGGGTGTTCAGAAAGAAGGTTGAGCAGAAGAATTCATAGACGAGGTTCAAGGCCAGACTTGTGGTGAAAGGGTTTGGTCAGAGGAAAGGTATAAACTTCGAGGAGATATTCTCACTAGTAGTGAAGATGACATCCATACGGGTGTTGCTTGGGTTGACGGCTAGCATAGATCTAGAGATAGAGCAGTTAGATGTTAAAACTGTCTTTCTCCATGATGACCTAGAAGAATAGATCTACATGCACCAACCAGAGGAGTTTTAAGTCAAGGGCAAAGAGCATATGGTGTGTAGGCTAAGGAAGAGCTTGTATGGGCTGAAATAAACTCCACGGCCATGGTACAAGAAGTTCAACTCATTCATGTTAAAGCATGGATATGATAAAACGGAGTCGGACCATTGTGTGTTCACGCGTAAGTTCTCAGATGGTGATTTCTTAGTTCTGCTGTTATACATTGATGACATGCTCATCATGGAAAAAGACATCAAGAAGATTGAAAGGCTGAAACAAGAGTTGGGCAAGTTGGTTGCGATGAAAGACTTGAGCGCAGTTAAGCAGATCTTAAGAATGGAGATAACCCGTTACAGAAGCAGTAGGAAGCTTTGGCTGTCACAAAAGCGGTATATTGAGAAAGTTCTAAAGCGGTTCAATATGAATGTAGCGAAGCCGGTCAGTACTCCACTGGATGGTCACTTCAAATTGAGCAACAGGCAGTGTCTCAAAACGAAGGCAGAGGTGGATGAGATATAGAAGATACCCTACACATCAGCGGTAGGAAGTTTGATGTATGCTATGGTGTATACACGCCCAGACATAGCATATGCGGTTGGTGTTATCAGCTGGTATCTTGTCAAGCCTGGTAAAGAGCATTGAGCAGCGGTGAAATGGATACTGCGGTATTTAAGAGGCTCATCCTGATTGAGCCTATGCTATGATGACCAAAAATCTTTATTAGAGGGCTACACAGATGCAGATATGGCAGGTGATATAGACTCCAGGAAGTTTACATCGGAGTTCATGTTCACGTTTGCAGGGGGAGCGGTCGCTTGACAGAGCAAACTATAGAAGGTCGTAGCATTTTCGACGACAGAGGCCAAGTACATTACTGTCACAGAGGCATGTAAGGAGATGCTTTGGATGAATAGATTCCTATAGGAACTTAACCTGAAGCAGAAAGAGCACGTGGTCTATTGCGATAATTAAAGTAGTATACACTTGAGCAAGAATCCAATTTAGCATTCTAAGTCGAAGCACATAGAGATTCAGTATCACTGGATCAAGGATACTTTGGAACAGAAGGTGTTAAAGCTTGAGAAGGTCCATACGGACAATAATGGATTAGACATGATGACCAAGGCATTGCTCAAGAGTAAGTTTGAGGTTTGTAAAAATCTAGCTGGCTTGAAGAAGGCAGATCTTTCCTGAATCGAAAAGGGAGAGATTTGATGGGGTTTTCTCTCCAGGCTAGACCGGTCGAGAGCCTCACTCGACCTGTCGAGGGTGCTGGTCGACCAGTCGAGGACTGGCTCGACTCTAACTCCAGCGAGCCTGGTTGAATTTTTTTCGTGGTGCTCGACCAGTCAAGGGAGGTGATCGACCGATCGAGTGGGCCGCTCGACCGATCATGGACTCTGCTCGACCAGTCGAGCTTACACAGATTCATTCCAAATTTTGTGCGGATTGCGTAAATTTGAGGCGGTTTTCACATAAGTGCAGAAAGGGGTTTCCAAATATATATACATACATATATATATGGGTACTTAGAGTTGTTTTAGGTAATGTAAGAGAGTTTCCTAAAATTTTACAAGGGTTTAGGGCTATCAAATGTGTGTGTGTATGTGTGTGTGTGTGTATGTGTGTGTGTGTGTGTGTGAGAGAGAGAGAGAGAGAGAGAGAGAGAAAGGAAGCTTGTGAAAGTGAGGTTATGCTCATATAGGTGATCTATTATGCACTTGATATCTCAGTGCTTATACGTCTTCGTAATCTGTGAGATCTCTCCGTTTTTCTTTATTCTCTTATTATTCATCCACTCCTGCATGAGTGAAAAAGGTTTAATCCGAGTAGTGTGTGCTTGTGATCGGTTGTAACGTTCTACTTCATAATGGATTGTTGATCTGAACGAGGTCGCGCGATTTTTACCTCTTTCAAGGTTTTCCACATAAAAATCTCGTGTCGTGTGGTTTGTGCTTTGATTTATTTCATTGCTTTACTATCCCATAATTCTGATGTTTTTAGGAGGCTAGATCCTAAGGTTTGTGCAACACCCCCAACATGCCCTGCAAGTATGAATTCCTAAATTCCCCCATTCAATATAATACGAAGGCATTCGACGCATTCACCTACCTGCTTTATGAAAATAGGCTCAAGCAAAAAATGCTCTATATTACCATCTAGACCTTTGTACGTCCCACAGGTCAAAATGACCGACAAGTGTATAGGTCGAAGACATGCCCATTGGATAGTCTTCAAACCCCATTATGTATAGATTCGAAAGTATAAATGCTAATTTAACCATCCAAATACAAGATGTGACCGTCGGACGTTATATTCGCTCCTTTATGTATAGATCCCCTAAACATAAATGCTCTATCGTCCAATCCAAAATACAAGATGGTGTCTTTGCACATCTCACTAGACACAAGTGTAAAAAACGTTGGATCTCACCATCCAAGTACAATAAATGTCCAACGGATAAAGATTTATTCCATTCCTTAGGCCCTTATATATTTATAAGCATAGATGCCGAATCTAACCATCCAAGTACAAGGTGGCTGTTGGCCATCCCACTATCCTCCGGGTAGAAAGATCCATAACCACACATCCCAATCTAATCATCCAAATATACAATGCAGCCGTTGGACAACTTGGCTATCTCTTGATCAAATCCATTAATGTAAATACCTGTTGTGATGTCCACATCATATTTATGGACCTGACATATCAAAATCGGCCACGGACGAGTGGAATTGACCTCTCTCTTTTATGCTTGATCCAATCATAGAAGTATCTGCATTAGCTATCTACTTGTGTTATATTCAAACTAGGGAATTTTTCAATTGATAATCACAGGTGTTTCTTTAACTAACGGGTCCCACCGGGTCCGTAATGAATTAATGGTGGGAGATATTGGCTACACCATTTATCACGTCCCCATTGTCACCTACCACTTATTTCCCTTTTCTATTGCCTTATTAATAAATTTTCAGCTGTAGTCAGTCGTGAAAGGGACCAAATTGTAGGTTTGTGAATGCCCATTTATTTGGTCTCTTTACTTCCAAACTGTCAACTTCAAGCATTCCTCTGAAGGAGTTATTCATTTTTACACGGAATAAAAGGAAGAGATGCTACCTAAAGTTTAGAAAATGTCACTTTGTATATGTATACACCGTCCATACACAGCTACATGGGAGCACACGTGCAAATATATAATAGTTGTGTGAGATTTGAGCTTTCCATGATGTTGGAAATAATTATTAGATCTACTACCTAAAGAATAAGATAATTTCATTATTTGGGTGGACCACAAAGTTAATTTTTACTTTCTAGCCATTCAATTGTTTTAATATGCTATTACCAACTGAGGTATGAAATGGCATGATATTTTCACCTGAAGATCTATATAGTATATCACACGTGACGGAAAGCTCACATCTTAACGGTCATACATGAGCACTCGTGTGAATGTGTACGGCTCCCTCATCCGTGTGAAACTAGTAAACCTCTTAAAATGCAACCCTCCGTAGGTGTAGGACATGAAGTGCGAAATATTAGTACGCTGTTTTACGATTTTTTAAGTCGGTGGTGCCGCCAAAACTGGGGCCGTACACTTGTACATGATTTTTAGTGGGGTCCACTAAGAGGCTCGGACTGTGAATGGAGATCCATCAAAATTACGGTAATCAATCGATCCTAACCATCCTACCAAATGGATGTGCGGTAGATTTGTTACTGATCCAAACCTGTAATGTGTAAAGTCATATTATTAATATTAATAACTTCTCTGTTATCTTTTATTAGCGGCTATGCTATTCTTTTTCCTGGCTATGCTCCGTTCACAATTAGGTCAGCCATAATTAGGACGATCCTGATTGACGTGAGACCCTGCCATGTGTGCATGTGAAGAGTGACCACCATCCTTTTATGGGAGGTAAAACTAGCCTTGGAGTCTTGCGCAAGCAACGCCTAGGTGGAGCTTTGGAGTCTTGTGCAAGTATCTTCTGACCACAATCATTCAAGCATAATCGTCTGCAACCCCTATTTTGTTTTATGCATGTGTACAGCAATATAGCTACACCGGCATACCAAGTTTCTTGTGTGACATGCAGTCCGTTCACGGTGCCTTACGTGATGCTTAGGGTTAAAATCAGCAATATCTACTGCTCATGTTGACGAAGGGATGAACATGAGGAGGATAAC
Organism: Magnolia changhungtana; assembly: GCA_030180095.1. Classification (NCBI taxonomy): domain Eukaryota; kingdom Viridiplantae; phylum Streptophyta; class Magnoliopsida; order Magnoliales; family Magnoliaceae; genus Magnolia; species Magnolia changhungtana. The sequence goes on from JASAUF010000336.1 coordinate 3,699,887, forward strand.
TACTCTGTATCCACGGAGCTTCTCTGGGCTTCTCACGTGGACTTTTCCAATCTACGAGGAAAGAAAGCAGAAAATAGAAATAAATTCTAAGAAATTCAAAATTGATTAATTGATGACTAAAAACGAGTTCATAACCCTTTAAATAGGGGTACCAAGTAATGGGAAAGAAATCATAATCAAACTACAACTAAAACTCCTAGAAATCGTGACTTACTATAAATAGTAAACTTACTATTTATAGACGGTCGTGATGTCTACTAGTGAGCAAGATTTTCAGCCAAAAATAGTAAGTATCCTATTTTGCTTCACCAAACCGTTCTCCTAATTATTCTAAGCTCTTTTCACGTTGGGCACAACTCCTAAAGCCCGACGGATGAAGAGTTATAATAAAACTAAAACTTACTATTTATAACAAAAATAAAATTAAAACAGGGAAATGACCGTCGATCCAGGGATTTTTTCGATTGAATCGACTAGACTGTTGATCGAATCAAAAATCTTATATTTGTAACAAATTGAAGGCACTCAATCAGCAATTTCCATTGTGGCTTGTCTTGTATATCTATTGTTCTAAGTTACTATCACCGTCTCTAAATTCTTTATAGTAGAACCATCGTCATTGCTTCTCGTGTACACCTTGTCTTCATTCATCATTTTCCAAGTCCAAAGAAGTCAAACAAAACCTGAAACCATCATCTTTACAAGAACCGCCTTTATAAGCATGGCAACCAGATTTACACCGGTGTAAATATTCTCAAGAGTAACACCGCATTCTTCTAGCATCTATCAGATAAAATGATGACGAATATCAATGTGTTTAGTATAAGAATGGTACACCGAGTTATTTACCAAGTTGATCACACTTTCGCTCTCACAATGCACATGCACGACTTCCTGCTAAAGCCCCAGATCATTCATCATCCTTTTTAACTAAACAGCTTCATTAAATGCTTCCATCACTAACATATATTCCACTTCAATTGTAAAAAGAGCAACCGTAGACCGAAGCTACGACATCCAATTGATCACTCCACCCCTTAATACGAGTAACGGGAAATCGACCTTTTATTATCCACATTACCAACATAATATGAATCCTACTAGTCTCTCTTCCAATTTTCGAATGTCAAGACATAGTTTGTCATACCTTGTATGTAATGAAGTAACAATTTCACTGCCTCCCGATGTTGCTTGTCAGGATTTAACATGTATCTTCTCACAACACCCACTACATGTGAAATATTTGGTCTCGTGCAGACCATGACGTACATAAGAGTATTGATCGCACTCGATTAACGCATATGAGACATACTGTTTTTTTCATCTGACGTAGGACATTACTCTGAAAAAAGCTGGAAGTGAGCAACATGGTGTGTGTTAACCAATTTAGCCTTTTAAGTCCAAACTTGAGCAAGACCTTCTCAAGATACTCTTCTTAAGACGACCATAGCCCGCTCCTTTCGCTATCTCTATGTAATTCGATGCCGAGAGTCATTTTTGCAGCCCCCAGATCTTTCGTCTCGAATGTCTTGGATAATTGAGCCTTTAGTATGTTGATTTCAGACATGTTATGGTTGACGATAAGCATATCATCAATATACCAAACTAGAATAATGAATTCCCCATCACTTAGTGATTTGAAGTATACACAATGATCGAACTTACTCATAATAAACAGTTGGCTCGATATGAAAGAATCAAACTTTTTATACCACTGCTTAGGCGACTGTTTCAGGCCATATAATGACCTTTTTAACCTATAAACCTTATTCTTTATTCCCTACACTTTATACCACTCCCTTCCGGTTGCTTTATGTATATCTGCTCTTCTAGTTCCACGTATAGAAATACAGTATTCACATCTAACTATTCTAATTCTAAATTGTATTAAGCAACCAACTCCAATATGAATCTGATAAATACTTGCTTAACCGCATGCATGAATATCTCATTGAAATCAATGTCTTAATTCTGAGCACAACCCTTCGTAACTAGTCTCACCATATACTTATCTTGTTTCTTACAGAAAATTCACTTGAACCCAATCGCTTTCCACCCAACAAGTAGCTCCACTAGCACCCACATTTCATTCTTGTACAGAAAATTCATCTCATCATGCGTCGCCACCATCTACTCCTCAACATCTGTGTCATTTAATGCTTCCTGAAAGGTAAACGAATCTATATCATTTGTAATGAGAGAAAACACAACATTTGATTCATCCCTGTATCTCAACGATACTATGCAATTTCTCGATGGATTTTTCCTAACAGGTGGTGCCACCACCTCTTCATATACCTCTTTTTGCAACTCAACTTCTTCAAGTGTTTCAACTTCAACAATCGATTTTTCATTTTCTTGTGCTCCTCCTTGTGGAACAAGGAACCCTAATCAAACTTGACGTCCCAACTAAATATGATATTGTGTGAAACTCGATCATACAATCCATATTTTTTCACGCCATCACCATAACTGATAAAAGTACAATTGTTAGCCCTTTGGTATAGCTTATCTCTCTCAACTGACGGTACATGAGAGTAAGCATCACAACAAAAAATTAGCAGCCTCGAGTAGGCAACTTCCTAACAACTCCATACGTCCTTTGGAATTTTACATTCAATCGGTATAGATGAAGATCGATTCACTAAATAGAAAGTCGTGTTAACGGCCTCAGCCCATAGCTTCTTGCCCAACCTAGTATTACTCAACATATTTCGGATTCTTTCCAATAGTGTCTTATATTTTTCCTCCTAGGAATGAAGTAAAGGTTTTCTTTTTTAAAAAAAATGTATGATTCATACATTTAGCCACACCATTCTACTATGAAGTATGCCTTATGAGCCTCTCATTATTGCAATACCGATTAAATTCCTTAGAATTAAACTCTATGCCGTTATTGGTCCTAAGAATTTTTAACTTTTGTCATGTCTGTTTTTTGACCATTACATTTCATACCTTGAGGGTAGCGAAAATATTGGATTTATTTTCATTAAATAAGCCCACACATTTCTAGAGAAGTCATCAATGAATGTAACAAAGAATGATAACCCTCCTCTAGAAACAACAAGCGACGGCCCCATATATCCGAGTGCACATAATTATGCTGGTATTTACTAACATATTTTCCATTTTTAAAAGATAACATTGATTGTTCCCCATATATGCAATGCTCACATATATCTAAATTAAAATTTTAAAACTATGAATCAAACGACGATAAAAAAGTACCTTCATATCGCGCTCACTCATGTGGCCTATGTGTGCATGCCACACATGTTAGTGTGAATTCTATTGTAAATGTTGCAACTCCACCCAATACAATATTCCTGATCAACCTACAGAGGTTTTGTAAGGCCCATATCCTAGACTGTACCGTTCCATAAGCTTCCGCGGTCTTCTTGGTCGAATTTTTGCAACCTAAGACCTGTAATAGAATGTTTGCGCACGACCCTAAATTGCATCCTATATATCTATGTCGACTCGAGTCGAAACTTGTATCCTAACGACCGTGTCATCGCTGGGGTTTCAACGCCGTGTCTTGTGCACCTATGCGATACCTAGGCTAGGAGTTGTGGGCCCACGTATCTTTCAAAGAAACGTCGCACATTGTGAATTTCGAGAGAATCTCTACAACCTATCACATCAATCAATCAATCACGAGTCAAGTACACAACCAATCCCTCTCTTACACAAGTCATACCCAAAGTCAATTCTCTCTCTCCACCCATCCCTCTCTCACCCAAAATTCAACCAAGTCCATACCCTTTCTTACAACATCCATCCCACCCATCCCATCTCTCTTACAGCACCCTCTCATCTCTCATTCTCTCCGCCATTTCTCAAGTTTCCATGAGAGAAAATCCTAAGGAGAGAAAATAGCCAAGATAGGACTCATCTTCCTACCCCCCTCATCTCACCATCCAACCCTTCAATTCTCATCTTTCACCATTAAAGAAGAAGCCAAGGAGCTAAGAAAGCCAAGGGATCAAGAAGATTAGCAATTGGTGGGTGTTCATAGTACTAGATTTTAATTTTTTTGATTTAGGGCCCACATGTATTGGGACCCACTTGATGAATGTTTTGTAAGGGAGGGCTCATAGTGGCGGAGCCCTCCATGGCATGCCATTTTTTTCTCTCTTTTTGTGCGATAGTGTGCCACCCACTTAATCTAGACCGTCTGTTTGTGAGGCCCACCTTGCTGCCTATCCGTTGGGACATGCCCGAATGAAGTGGGAAAACAAATATCAGCTTTATCCTAACTGGTGGGTCCCACACGTGTGGACCCACCTCAATGCATGTATACATCCAGCTATCCATCTGTTGGATGCTGGGGCAGCAGCCCAGTAGTCCAGCAGCTAGGAACTGTTGTGGGGCTCTACTGTGATGTATCTATTGATCCAGTCGTCCATCTGACGGTGGACCCACCTTGTATATATGTGTTACACATACATGCCGTCCATCCAGGGAGATGAAGCATATTCAAATTTCAAAGTGGAGCAGACAGTCCACCTATGTGGACCCCACCTGATGGACGTGCTTTATCCAGACTGTCCATATGGTGGGGCCTAGACGAAGAAACAAAAACATCATCTTTGTCCAGCACGTGTGGCCACCCACGTGGGACCACCATGACTCATGTATTTCATTCACATCGTCCATTGTCTGGACGGTGGCACACCCCTGGCACGTGTGGTGTCCACACTATCCAGCAAATGGGTCGATGGGACCCACCGCATATGTGTTTCTCCTCATCGTCCAGATGGACAGTGGGGCCCCTCGTGATATGTGTTTTATCTATGTCGTCCATCTACAGGTCCCACCCTGCATGTGTGAAAATTCCACACCGTCCATCCTATATTCATCAAAGGAAGATCCCAAGGCTCAGATGGATCGCACCATAGTAAACAATGAGGATTGATGTCCACCATTGAAATCTTGGGACCACCAAGATGCTTGTACTGTCCACATCGTCCCACACGTGTGGACCCTCATTGATGCATGTGCTAGATCCACACCGTCCAGACCCTGGACTGTGGGTCCCACGCAGCCTCGCAGCTGCTGGATCATGAGTTATGCGTTATATCCTACCATCCATCCTTAGGGCCACCCTTCACATGTTGAACGTGCAGGGCATGGGGCCTACACAGGTGTACGTATTATCCCAGCCGTCCGTCCAACTAGGACGTGGACCCCACCTTTTATGTATGTGCCCTGTATCCACATCGTCCACGTAGGGCCACGTTGATATTGTGGTCCATGCCCCCCCCCCAATGATGTATGTATTTCAACCACGCCGTCCATCTCATGACGTGGCCCACCTTGATGTAGGTGCTCTATATCAGCACCGTCCATCCCTGGATGGTGCTGCCTGGGGTGACGGTGATGTATGTATTCCTCCACATCATCCATCTGATTTTCTGGACAGGTGCATCCACACCATCCATACCTTTGATAGTGGTGGGGACCACCATGATGTATTTGTTTTATCCCTACTATCTGTCCATGGGATGCACCATGATGTATCTGTTTTATCACGGTCGTCTGTCCCTTGGACGTGAGGCCCACCTTGTGATGTGTTGTGTATTCACACCATCCATTCATGTGGCCCCCATGTGATGTACATGTTTGAACCTAGTTGTCCATTTGGTGAGGGCCCATTTGAAATCCGCAGGGCCCATCCTCATTGTGATGTATTTGCAGCCCATTTGATGTATGAGGCCCACTAGTGCGGCCCGTTGATGCGGGCCACTTGATGTATATGAGGCCTACTGGTGCAACTCATTGATACGGCCCACTTGATGTATATGAGGCCCATTGGTGCAGCCCATTGATGCAACCCACTTGATGTGTATGAGGCCCATTAGTGAGGCCCATTGATGCAGCCCACTTGATGTATATGAGGCCCATTGGTGCGGCTCGTTGATATGGCCCACTTGATGTATATGAGGCTCATTGGTGTGGCCCATTGATACGGCCCACTTGATGTATATGAGGTCCATTGCGATGTGTGATTCCACCATGATGTATGTAATGATGTTTATGGCAGGCCATGTCTTATGAGCAATGTTGGTTTGACGTCCACATTGTAAGAGCAATGATGGTTAAATGTCCGCATTGTAACTCTCCCTAGGGCCCATTGTTAGGCTCATACTTGTTGTGTGTAGGCCATCTAGGCCCATCTTCGTTATGAATAAAGTTCATCACCATATAACATGCTTAGTATAGCTCCATGATTCATGCTCATATGCATTATATGTATGCTTGATATGAAGAGTGACTGATCATAGCATATGCCTTTGGGCAGATTGTTTATGGGGCTCCCTGATAGGTGGAGTTGCCCCACATGAGCGTGCGGTATGTGAAGGATTGCTGCATGACTGATAGTGTTATTCATGCACCTCGCATTTGTATGACATAATTACTGTACACCCTAGCGACATCAGGGTTTTGGCCTCCACAGGCATATCATGGATGGTAAGATCAGATACTGGAAATACTACTACAATCATCGAGGCGCCATAGATGTCCTTACGTGAAAATCCTTAAACCCGATGGTACTAGAGGATGATGTCAACGTCGAAACCAAGTAAATACATGAGCGCACAAGGGCCGTATACCAGTAGGTCGTGCCTTCCACTATGTTGTGGTCGGTTGGAAAGGGGTGTGACCTTATCCGCCTGAGTGATGGGGCAATACCTAGGTTGAGTTTGACTAACTTGAGGAATGGGTCCGCTATCGGCGAGCTGGGCCCAATATTGGCAGGCGGATAGTGATGTCTCTTCCACTTACCTAGTTGTGCGTTTAGATAGGGGCAACAAGCTGACATAGAGTGTACTAGACCCTAGGACTATCCAGAGTAAGAACTGTACTGATATTTGATGCTCTAGTGATGAGCTACATTGATATGTGGGTCTGGATGAGGATTGGTATGCTTGAGCTACATCTTACATCGCATGGCCTTGGTATGGCCAACATCATTCATGCCTTGCATCGCATAGCCTTGATATGGCTGATAGCATTCATGCCTTGTATCGCATAGCATTGATACAGCTGATATTTCTCATGGATTCACCAGCATATTCCACATTACTCTGATATTGCATTTTGAGCATGTTTATATTACTCACACACTCTCACCACCCCCCTAAGCTTTCTATGAGCTTATGCATGATTAATGAGTGCAGGTGATGCAAGGACGCCACAGCAGGATTGAGATTGGAGTGTGCAGCAAACTTCTGGAGCTTCCGATTCTGTTATTGTATTTCCCTTTATACGCATTGTACCTTAAAGTTTTTTATCATAGTGAATTTTGTGATGGTGTCTTGGTTATTGTTCATGGGTTATGCTTATGGTTATGCTTATTACAATCAAATTCATATTAAAAATCCTCTTTATAGGATCCCAAGATCGGAACCTGGTATATGGGTGCCGGGAGCCGAGAATGGGGTACTAAGGAGGCTGTCGGAGCCGGATTCAGCGATCAAGAATTTAATTTGTGAGCCCGATTTTCGAGTTTGGGGCGTGACAGGTTTCCTCTCCTCTATGCCTTCATAATAATGAGTACTGCTTTTGAAACTTGCTGGACACCTTCGCAATCGGTGAATTTACATTCGAGTACCTCGATAGTTCTTAGAGGTATCAAATTCTTTTTTAAATTCAGAATATGCCTCACATCGATCAGAGTACACTCCACCCCATCATGCATTCTGATGCGAATCGAACCAATTTTGATCATCTTACAGGCATGATTATATTTGCCATAAAAATCAGGCCACCATCATACTCGGTGTACGTGGTGAATCAACTCCGATGAGGACACATGTGGTATGATGCCCCCATATCCAAAATCCATTCATTACACAAGTGTCCGACCTTAAACATAGAAAAAATGTCACAACCACTCGTCCCCTTACTAGATTCCGCTGAATTGGACTCCTTTGGTAAATTATCTAATTTCTCATCCTTCGGGGTTTTGAGATTTGTACAGTCCTTCATATGTCCTGTCTTGCCACAATTATAACATTGTAACTTTCATTTTTCCTTCGATTTTGACCTTGATTATGACTTCCCATTCTCTTGCCCAAATGATCTTCCCCTGGCAAATAGTGCACTCGTCAAAGTGCATTCCCCACCATTATTTCTTCCTAACTACTTCGACTAAAGGGATGAGATAATGGTATTAAGATCCAAGGTATCCCTATATTGGCACAGAGTATCCACCAAATACTCGCAAAAAATTCAAAAGAAACGTCAACAAAATTAGGACTTTGTCTTCTTCATCGATCTTCACCTCCATACTTGTCAATTTGCGAATTAGTTTGTTGAAGGCATTGATGTTCTTAGAGAGATCTTACCCTTCCGTCATCTTCATATTGTACAGTTATCTATTCAAATATAGACTATTAAAGAGGGACTTCATCATTTAGATGCTCTCCAACTTCACCCATAGATCCGTGGTAGTCGTCTCATTAACGACATTATAAAAGACTTCGTTGGTCAAGCACAATTAAATTACACTAAACACCCTCTTTTCAAGTTCATCCCAATCCTCTTTCATCGATTCAGAGCATTTCACTTTGCCAATGAATGCTTGTTGCATCTCTTGTTGAATTAGGATAGCTTTCATCTTCAATCTTCACAATTTAGAATTTTTTTTTTCCATGAATTTTTGTTTTGAACTTCATATTCGATCCCCTTAATAATATGTCTTAAATTCTATTTGAATCCCAACATTCGCTTTGATCCCACTTATTGAGGACGCAACAAGCCCTAACACTTGTCCATCATGTAAGCAATCTCAAACAGAATTACACAATGCAATAGGGAAAGAAAAATTCAAGCAATCACAGAGAACACACAAATTTTACTTGAAAAAACTATTGAAGGAAAAAACCATGACACCAAACAACAAACAATCCACCATAAATAGAAAGTTACAAGAGATGGAACAACTTACAAATGTGACCTTAGCTTTCTCCCTCTCAAAACCCTGAGATCACAAGCTCTCATGTTTTGCTCTCTCCGTTAACCCTGCTCCTGTATTAACATGGTTTATATAACCCCCGTATAGAATTAAAAACAAATTCGTGCACTTACACAGAAGTTGTGCAAATAGTGTCGATCAAATTAACTCCAATCGATGACCCATTGATCAAATCGACACCCACTGTTGATCGAATCGAAAGTGTCCAGAAATATATAGAGAAAAAACTATTTTTCAAAATTTCTCAATTGAATAAAAAACCTTGTATTTGCAATAGATTGAAGGCATTCAATCAACACACCATACCATTGGAAACAATGGAATAAGGCGCCAACCATATGTTTTAAAAATAGAAAACTCAATCTCATCCAAAATCAAGTGTGCCACACATGAACTTGGAGGTTTTAGGCACAAATTCACATTCGTGCTAAAGCATAAGTCAGGGCAACAGAACAAAGTAGCCGATGCGTTGAGTCGTCGTGCAACTTTGCTAGTCACTATGAGCAATGAAGTTGTCGGGTTCGATCGTTTCAAAGACATATATGCCGACGACGGCGACTTCAAGGACGCATGGGTTAGATGTCAGGAAGGTCAGCCCGGTGACTTACATATACAAGACGGGTTCCTTTTCAAGAAAAATCGACTATGTATCCTAAAGAGTTCGCTAAAGGAACAGATAATCCAAGAGCTACATGGAGGTGGCCTCAGTGGACACCTTGGGTGAGACAAGACGCGAGCTCTTGTGGAAGAACGGTATTACTGGCCGCAATTGGTACATGATGCGGGAAAAGCAGTCTAACGCTGTTATATTTGTCAGACTTCCAAGGGACAATCTCATAATACGGGCCTCTACACCCCGTTACCCGTGCCTGACGGTCCTTGGGAGGATTTACCTATGGACTTTGTGCTTGGTCTCCCACGAATACAACGCGGCATGGATTCAGTGTTCGTGGTAGTAGATCATTTTTCCAAGATGGCGCACTTTATTCCATGCAAGAAGACTCTCGATGCAACACACGTGGCGAATATATTCTTCAGAGAAATTGTGCGGCTACACGGGGTTCCCAAGACTATTACTTCCGACCGTGACACGAAGTTCGTAAGCCACTTTTGGCGGACTTTGTGGACTCGATTCGATACACGCCTTTAGTTCAGCAGCGCGTACCACCCACAGACTGACCGCCAAACTGAGGTTGTGAATCGCACGTTGGGAAACCTCCTTCGATATATTTTAGGAGAAAAACCGAAGCAGTGGGATTTGGCCTTGTCTCAAGCGGAGTTTGCATTTAACAACATGGTGAACCGCTCGACAGGAAAATCCTCGTTCCAGGTTATCTACGGACGAGTACCTCGCCATACACTAGACTTAGTCCTTCTGCCCAAGCTTCCAGGTATGAGCATTGCAGAAGAACATAGGCAGACAAAATCATGGGCATTCATGCAGAGGTACAAAACAAGCTACATGCCTCGAACGAAAAGTACAAGGAGCAAGCGGACAAGCATCGACAACAGAAAGTGTTCGAGGTGGGCGATCAAGTAATGGTCCATCTGCGCAAAGAAAGATTTCTGACCGGAATGTACAACAAGTTGAAGAATAAAAAGATTGGACCGGTACCAATCATCTGAAAGATCAATGACAATGCTTATGTTGTTGATCTTCCAGATGATATGGCGATCTCACGAACTTTCAATGTCGCGACCTGACTGAGTATCATGAACCAGCGCATAATGATAACTCGAGGACGAGTTCTTTTGAAGTGGAGGAGACTGATGTAGAGCAGGTCGCGGACAATTACATGGCAAAGATGGATCAGAAAAGGCCCGGTCGGCGACAGAAGTGATCTGGATCATCAGACCTTAAATCAGGCGTATCTCACAATCTGGGATGAGTTAGCCGACAAAAAAATATATGATTTTGGGGTAGAACAAGCTACTTTAGCCAACCAACCCAGCTACGCCAGGTTGCGACGCTCAAAATTGCGAGAAACCCCTAATTTGGTGATCGTTTCCCTGTTTCAATTTCGTTTTTACTATAAATAGTAAGTTTTAGTTCGCTTATAACTCTTCATCCGTCGGGCTTTAGGAGTTGCACCCAACATGAAAAGAGCTTAGAATAATTAGGAGAACGGGTTGGTGAAACCAAATAGGACACTTACTATTTTTGGCCGAAAACCTTGCGCACTAGTAGACATCACGACCGTCTATAAATAGTAAGTTTACTATTTATAGTAAGTCGCGAATTCTAGGAGTCCTAGTTGTAGTTGGATTCTGATTTCTTTCCCATTGCTTAGTACTCTTATTTAAAGGGTTGTGAACTCGTTTTTATTCATTCATTAATCTATTTCAAATTTATTTAGAATTTATTTCTATTTTCTGCTCTCTTTTCTCGTGGATTCGAGAAAGTCTCTGTGAGGAGTCCAGAGAAGTTCCGTGGATTCGGAATAGTTATCCTCTTGAGGAAGACGGTGCTTGACCTCACGTCCTTCCCTGCGTCATGTAGCATATACACACATAGGAAAAAAAGAAGAAGAAGAAGAAGAAGAAAAGAACGATGAGGTGGGGCATGATGTGTATCGGACATCAACACTATCAATGAGATACACCCTTTCATGATGGTCGTCCATGGGCATAAAACTCATGCTAACTCTTGAATTAGGTAGGCTACATTATTGATAATAGTTGAGAGTAGATGTCCACCCAATGAAACCTTTCTAATTATTTATATTGCCCACTAAAATGTGGTTCAGACATCTAGCTCATCGATTGTGTCTCACTTGGATGGGAGGTCCAACCAAATATGAGGTCGTTCCAAAACTCAGACGGGGCCACCAAACACTTTTCGATGCTTTTGACAGAATTTCAGATGATTTCAGGTGGTATGGTTTAGATATGGCTGGTTTTTTTGATATTTCATGATCCGGAGGCACCCACCAAATGCAGTATCAGATGTCCCACACAGGTGTGTAGCGAGCCTCGCCGAGCTTCGTGTCTTACATTTTTCTTATCCAGCCAACGAAACTTTTTAATCGCAGACTATCCCTGCGCGATCCATCGTATCAACGGTGTGGATCACTCTGCCGTGGCCCCATCTGTACATATCCATATATTCCTCCTGGTCCATTTATTTTCCCTATTCTGATGTTGCCATGTTTTCTGACAGTTGGCGGCTGGCTGCCTGTATGGAATACTATACCTGCAGACATTTTACGTGAAGGGCTTACATCATTCATGGTACAGAGGTTAACATACATTCAGGTGGACAATTGGAGCATACGCATCCCGTTGGACAGAACCAAATTGTATGAAACTCATGATCATCATGGGTCAGCTAGTCTTGGAGTGCTAATTTCATAACCTCAAAATCCAGACGGATGTTATCCTACCTTTCACAACAATCTTTGGAGAACCACATCTTGCTTGGTTCAGGACTCGTTTGGATGCTTAATCGAATTGGATTGCAATACAATTCCACAAAATGGAAATAAACAAATGGAGGTGACACTATTCAAGTTCACAATCACGGAGCCCGAATTGCCATTCTATGCGTTTCAAGTTGGACTGACATCGATCATCATGGTGTTTTTTAGGTTAGTTCCCTTTCTGATCACGGACGGGGTAGGGTGAGCCCTCATTGTTCATTTCCTTTTTAACAATCCTGATATTGTGATTCAGTTCAATTGAGCATCCAAACACACGGAAAATAGAAAATCTCATGCAACCAAACAACAGATCTAAACACACCCTTAAGCTGCTCACTGATCAAATACGGACATCTTCGTGCCCCAGGATAAAGCGCGTGTTGCCACCCTCTGGGGCCTGCATGCTAAGTACGATGATCGGGACCATCCATGTTATTCGACATGGGGTCACCCACTAAGCTTATGCTGAATGGATGATTGTGATCACAATCACTATCTTCAGATGAATTTCAAACCGTGAAGGAAAATTTTGAATGGTTCGCTATCAACTCTAAAGATCAAAGGAGAGGATCATCGTTGAAGTGTCATTATCGGATAATAAGTTATTTATGGTAGTAGGAGAAAGTGGATGGTTCAAATCATCAGTCCATCCAAGCATGTGGGGCTCAATGCGCGGCCACACAAACTGAGTCCTAAGTGTGAAGGAGGCAAAATCAACTCATGGACAATTATGACAGCGATTTATCACTTACGGTTTGTTTGATTCTTATTTACAGGTAAATGAGTCATTATTACGGGTTACAGTTATTTATATTTACAAGAAAAGACTTCTTCAAAAATGGTGTGAAATTTAATAAAATTGCTTATGTTTTTATAGGTGCAAAAATTGTGGGGGCCACTATGATGAATATATCGTATTTAATACCGTTCATTCATTCCACAGGACCTTTTGTGAGTAAAAGAAATTTTCTTCCTCATAATTTTGTTTAACCGATTGTCTTACTTGATATTTCAGTCAATAAAATCTCTTATTTGATCGAATTGGCCTTATACATTTCTCACAAAGGTGCTGATAATTTAAAATTATTGCCTCCGGATGTGCTTCAGTTTAATTAAGTGTAGGCTTAAGCTTCATATTCATTTTTCCATCTTTTCACTCCTTGGCTTTATTCATTTGGATTCTAAGATTTTATTTTTTTTATCACAGCTGAACCAACTTTTGATGATTAATGGTAGTCATATTGATCTCTATATTGGACAGAAATGAATTAGTATTGATTAGCATTGCTTTTTTTTTTTTTTCCAGGAAACTTTAGCAACCATTTATTGATGTTGTCTTGAATAACATTCCTTAGAATAACACATTTATTAGTGGAATGTGACTGAGTTTCATGTCATTTATAATAATTAATTTTCTTTAGTTATTCGGTTGTTGAAATCTTTTGGTTAACAAAAATTTTAATAAATTTATCAACCAACATGATATCAAAGATGTCGTCAGTGCGAGTAATATTGAAGGTGTACATTCTTTGAACTTTTTTTATTAGGAAATGTCATGGTCTTTTCTTTAACTAATTTCGAACATATGAATGGTTGTTTGACCACTACTTCAGCCACTGTGCTTCATAATTTGAATTTTAATAATATGTTCCCGATGACAAATTCTTTTGTCGCATTGACTCCTAAAACAGGGCCTCATACCGAGATACATTTCTGGTGAAATCATAAAGATCTGTGAATTCTATCTCGATAAATTTCTTTTTGAAGCTTGAATTCTAGCTCCTCTTGAGTTAAATGGACAAATTCTACTTTAACTGTAACTACCTTGCATCAGCTTTTTACTCTCTTAAACTGAGCAATATAATTTTTGACCAATTCTCCTGGTAATTGGCAAAAATGAGTAAGATCAGCTATAGAAATTTCTTTATCATCATAGAAGAACTGAGTATGAAACTTTTCTTCCATCTCTTGCCAATTCTTTATGGAATTGGGTAGTAAATTAGAATACCAAATGAAATATACCACAATGAGTGAATGACCAAATAGTTGTAATTTAATCGAGTCGATAATTCTCTGGCAATGAGTTTTGCTAGTCGATCCAGTCAAAATATACCTTATAATAAATTATTATAGTAATTCAGTTGAGAACTTGGTCTACTACTTCCTGAAGTAGTCTAATAATTTGATTATACTCCCAGTATTGCTATGCATTAATTGGAGGTATTTCTAGACCAACCTAATATTTTTTTTCATTAAACGGTTGATTTATAGGCAGTAATTGTCCCCAAGTATCCCTTGATTCCTAGATTTAGGGATCAAGTTCATATTCTCACATTCATAATACCTGAAATCTACTGGTGGTAATAAATTTCGCACATCCTGGACATGAATATGTTCAGGACGTTTAAAATCTACCGATATCGGTGAATTTTGCACATCCTAGATTGGACCGGGGATAGGAATAGGTAGTGTATTTTAATGTAAAGGAAATGTTTATGGCATTGGTTGGGCTAGTGGTACAAGTGCAAAATTTCCAACAAAACTAGTATCGACCTATTCTTGAGGTGCAACAGGTGCTCTTTTAACAAATAAAGCCATCAACCGATTCATGCTCTCGGTATGATCGACCATCCATCTGTTAAAGACTTCAATCTAAGCTCGTGAGTATTCAGTCTAAGCTCGTGATAATTCTACGATGTATTGAATCCCCATTTGTATATCGATTATTCATGCTTGGATAATTGCAATAGGTTCAATATGAGATGTCGATAGTCTATCTAGTTTTGGTGGAATAGGCCTCGGATTAAGTCGTGGATTTTTCTTACTGAGGCACCTATTGAATTTAAAACTCCTCCTTATGAGCAGGAGGCTCATTGGCTACAATAGCATTAGTAGCGATTGTTAAAGTATTACGACCACTACTTTGACTCATGATTCCGAGAAATTACTGCACTGATAAGTATACTCTTGCATATCATAATCATTTTTTTTTTTGCACAGTCAGTGCGAAATGAATGTTTATGACAACTAAGTAGTTTTTTTAGTTCCACCGAGTGTGCTAAAAATGTTGGTGTTTGGTTTGTTTCCTGTCACGTGTAATGTATGCGGGTGTGCCGAAATCGATAAAATGACTCGATCCAAACTGATCAACTTTGACCCCAAGAGCCAAAATAAGCAGATACATCCAATACGAACGTATATGACTAGATTCTAAAAAAATCGATCGCTTATTCAATCACTTGCAGAATTTTATAATAATCAAGCGATAATCGAAGGACGAGGTTCTTCCTCTGAAGATGGGTTGCTTTGTGCATTCCACAAGAATGGACTTTCAGAATACCAATGTATGCGATCAAACAAAAGGAAAAACTTACAATCGGTCAGTAGGATCGATGGCAAGAATGTGTCTCTTGAAAGAACTGCTTGATATTGGATAGAGAACAAATCCAACATATGAGCGTAGATTTGGATTACAACTAAATACTATAGGTAAGAATTACCGTTACTAGGGTAAGCTAAGATAAAGTAAATTGGTAGATTTTGTTTGATTTGATTTGTAAATGATTGGTTATGATACTCGGTTGGATTCATTTGCTATTTATAGAGTTTTGTTGTAGCTCGATTTTCCAGATCCTTCATCCATTATCGCAACAATTATAGTAATTGAAAAGTCTCTCTCTCTATCTTTTTTTGTTACGTTTTCCTTTCGTGATTGTTTCTCTTTTGTCAGCCAAATTTTGTGTTCCTCTCAGTCGCCTTTTATATCTTGAATTTCTTAGTTGTGTTTCTCTTCTCGAACATTAAACTTTTGGACAACTCAATCATATCATTCCGTCGACCATCCAATGAAGTGTAAAATTAGATTCACGTCAATTCCGACTCTACAAAAAATATAAATATCTTGAAGATCTTTTCATCTATCTCTTAATTCTCATATAATGTTACATGTCGCACTCCTGCTGACTTTTTCCCTTTAACCAACAGAAAATTAGATGGCTATGAAAGTCCGAACCCAATTCACGTGTGAAGGACTCGGTTTGCCTAGTGCCGCAGGGAAATCAATACTTGTGCTACTGGAAAAGCTATGGCCTCACCGTGATGATTGTTTTTATCTACTCGGTCCATCCATTTTAACACCTCATTTTAGGGCATGAGTCTAAAAAATGATACAGATCCAGATCTCAGGTCGACCGCACGAGAGGAAATAGTGATGCCGGGGCTAGCTGATACGTGGCTTCCCCCTCTTCCAAGGCTGTGTAACCCAATCAACCGATTGGATGGCAAATAAATATTATACCGAGCCTGAGTATGTTTTCAACGGTGGGCCTTCCACCTGACATTTGAATCGCCTAGTTTTTTGGCCCACAGCTTTTCCAGTAGCACAGTACCCACCTCCTGCTGTGCTCTACACCGCGCAATCCGGGTCCGTTGATGAGTGTACTAACATGAATTTTGGTAATAGCACGTTGACAGTATGTCCTGAGGATGAATGACCCAGATCGAACACATGGGTACCATCGGAGGGTTGGACACACGCCCCGCATGGTACCGGTAAGGCAGGCCCATTCCATCAAACCACCCTGCGTCCAGTATGTATGGGCCCATGGAGCCACCAAGATAGAGACATGGCCTTATGATCAGAACCGTCCATCATCTTATCCGTTTTATTGCCAATGGGCCACAGCCCACTGTACACTAATCTTGCTGAACACCGATCATTGATGCCTACGGCTGAATACGCACCACTGAAAAATAAAAAAGGATTCCGTGATCCACATACAGCCATATAAGTCATTGGCCAGTTTCTGATCATCTGATCTGATCTTCATGTGGCCATTTGCAAATCAGATCGGTTTGATATCCTACCGTCCGTTTTACACGTAATTTCCACATACAATTGTATACGAAACGGCCACATTTCCAGATTATTACACTCCCTTTGGTTAAACGAGCAGAGACCTTTCTCAACGTTGTAAATTCAATCAATCAAAAAGAGGTACTTTCACTTTCATAGCATTGTAGCAAGAGGTATATTTTACTACTCTGGCAGTGTGATGGATGATGCTCAGGCACTTGCATTTGTACACGTGGCACATATATAACTCCATCCAAATCAGGAAACCACCGTCCACAGCTTGTTAAACTAAAATAACACTGGTTGGATTACTGATATTCAAATTATTTTGTTGGACTTGAACTATTGATTATTTTCATCTTGACGGTCCATTAGATATCAACTGATCGACAAGTTAAAGGCATCATTCCAGTCTGAAGTTGGGACCACCAACTGGACGGTTTGCTTTGATTTAAACTTATGCCACGTGTGCAATTCCTGAATGGTTGCACATCATCTATCACGCCGATAGACTATCGAAAAAGAAAATTCACCGGTCGAACTCATCTAAAATTTGACCTCTGAATCGAATCGGCGGATTGGGTGGTGACCCATCATGTGGTGTTGGGCGCTGTGGGGCCATCGGTGATATGTGTTTTATATCCTTGCCATTCACCTATTTTGCAGACTCATTTTTAGGCATGAGCTAAAAAATTAAACAGATTTGAAGCTGAAATGGACCACACCAAAGGAATAAGTGGGGACAATGACACCCACCGATGAAACCTTCCTAGGCCCTATTTGCCATCCAACCTATTGATTAGGTTACACGGACATGGATGAAGGAAAAACACAAGTATAAGATTGATCCAAAACTTTTATTACTCTAAGAAGTTTTTAACGGTGGATGTCTAATCACCAGTTTTTCCTGTGGTCCACTTGAGGTTTTGATATGCTGTAGTTTTGGGCTCTATGTCCTAAAATGAACTAAAACGGATGGATGATATGAATAAAACACATCACAGTGGCCCTCACATCATCATCACCACCTAGTTGAGTGGGGTTGGGTCACCCTCAGCCGGCTTCTCACATCCTCATCATGGAGGAAACGAATTGCATGATCACCTGATGTAGCAGGATTTGATTACCATGCCACGTTAGAAATGAGGTCACGGCAAGCTGGTTGAAAGTTGTTGGGTACTTTGTGAGGTCTTAGCTGTCAAATTCTCTCCTAATTAAGTTGTTAGGTACTTTGTCAGGTCATATTTGACAGCTGCAAGTGGCCCAATTAAATCTCTTCCAGTCCGAGGACGGTGGGAGAGGATGTGACTATGCTGCATCCTTGTTTGCGGACCACATGATGTAAGTGCCTTGCACCATTTTTTAAAACTCATTTTGGGATAAAATCCTAAAAACTAAAAAGATCCAAATTTCAAGTGGACCAAAGAAAAATATATATAGTCTTAATTGAAAATTTTTGTGGCTCACGAGAAGCTTTTAATAATCAATCAACACTATTTCCTGTGATGTGGTCCACCTGAGATTTCCATTTGCTTCATTTTTGAGATCATATTTTAAAATGAGCTTTCAAAACCGACAGATAGCGTAGATGTAAAGAAGATACATTACAGTGGCCCCACAGTCAGGGATCAACCAAAAGACGCAATTCAATCACCACTATCTTTTATGATGTAATCCACCTGAGATTTCTATCTGCTTCATCTTTTGGCTGGTGCTATAAAATGAGTTGGAAAAACGGATGGACGGTGGGGATTTACAAGAAATACATCAACGTGGGCCCCATGATCATGGCGTCATCAATGTCCATGTTTCTCCGGCCTCACCGAATCTGCTCTTGTCGCAGTTTAATCCGCGTCCGATCCCCTTAGGCCATGTACATCAATCATGCATGCTTTAGTGCACATTTAATTGCAAATGCATGCTTTAGTGGATGAGTGGCATTTCTTTTATCAAAAACACTTGACGTGGTTGGAGGACTTCATAAGGGTGAGATCCACCCCGTTCATCAGGTGTACCACCTTGTATTTGGATTAGGGCCCAAAACGTAGGCCCATTCAAGACACAATTTGGCTACACCATGAGAATGGTTGGGACGGAAAGTTCCACTGTTAAAATCTTCCAAATTATGTGTGGGGTAGACCGTAGTATTGATGTTCCATCCATTCCACTCATCCGAAGATAAACACCAGACCGAATGGATTACCTGGAATCAGGAGCATTTGAAGACTCATGTGGGCCACACCACATGAATTTAGAGATTTAAGTCATGATTTTCAATCATCCAATATGAGGAGGCTGATTAAGTCTTGGATTAGATTATTTTTAGGATCTATGGTGAAAATATATAACCGCACCTGATGGACAGGGTGGATCTAATGCACATTCTCCCGCACTTGGTTAGTTGATAGGCACACTGCATCACTGCATATGATAGGCAGTCCTTTCTTTAGCCGCCTACTTGCCCCAATCATAAATTTTTTATTTGTAATATGGTTGAGACACATTATTATATATGGACTACATTTAATGCAACCATGTTAATAGACGAGAACCAATCCCAATCAGGAAAACAAAAAATGCCTGTTCGTGGCAAGCATAGGATTCGGATTCGCCAATGATACAACGGTGGTCTATATTTTCCGCCGCTAAATGTCATGACTATCAACAGCGAATATGTATATCGTGTTCCCGCCAATGTCACCATTCCCACCATATATATTTGATAGTATTTGACACATATGGAAGTGTACAAAACAATCCGCCACTACATGTTGTCTCCAAGTAATGGTAGATAATTATATCAGCTGTTGTAATCCTTGTTCTTGCAACCGCCACCATTCCTGTCATTTATATTGACCATTTTAGTGGCGGATATTATACATCCGCCTTTATATATTGTAATTAGCGATAGATCAATATATCTGCCAATATATCCTCTCCGGCCCTTCGAGCTTCGATTTTTGGCCGTATTAAAGAATATAACGGCGAAATTTTTGTTCCACTCTGTAAAGTTCACCATTATAAAAGAAATTCTTTTCGTAATTCCCTATCTCACTGTTCGATATGCGCATCTCCTTCCTTCCTCCCTCTAGAAATCCACTTCTGTAATCCCCTTCCTTGTTCCCATGTGCCTCTCCTTCTACACCTCCTTCCTCCCTCTCTTTGCCTCTCCTTTTTGCCTCTCTCTCTCTCTCTCTCTCTCTCTCTCTCTCTCTCTCTCCAACTAATAAGGCCAATGCGTAGAAAATTCTCTCCTTCATATCAGCACGCAGAAAATCCCCCCCTTTCAGAGCTGTAGAAAATCCTCTCCTTCCTCGATCCGATATTTTTTAAACACTTTTTCTTTTTTTTCTTTTACTTTTATTATTAAATTCTAATAAATCTCTCTATCTCTCAGATTTTATAAAAGTGGTGTTGAATATGTAGATTTTATAAAGGTAACTATTTCTAATTAATCACAATTAGTTTCTAATGGGACTCGATCTGTATGGATTTCAAATTAATTCTAATACTTTACTTTCTTTTGTTTTGTTATTTATCTTCTTTTTTATTCAAATAATTGTTGAATTGGTGTGCATTTGGATGCATATTTGTGCTTAATTATTGTAAAATAGTAACCCTAATTGGGGTGTGTTTTGATGCATTTGGATGCATATTATTTTATAAAGGTGGATTGGTGCTACGTTTATTTTTCAATCCTACACTTGTAGAACACTACTCATTAAAATTACCGTTGGAATTAAAAACTTCAAATAGGGCATTGTTGCACTAGAAAAAAATTGTTACATTTTCTTTTGTATTCAATTTTTTATTTTCTAGAATCAAATCTTTCGGATTGTCCACCTTCTTCATTGTGCATTGAATGCAACTACCTCATTGCAATTAGATCAACCAACAGGGTTTCTTCCCCTTTGCATTTGCATCATCATTTTAATAAAGTGATTGACTTAACTACGTATGCTATGGTGATGAAACTCTCACATGGGAACTGATGTAACCTTTAAAAACTGATGTCACATTTGGTGAGGTAGTTTGCACTGTTTGACAGGAAATCTTATCCGAAATCTTTCCTTCCATTTAACAAGCTTTATTTTTAACAATAGAAAATAGATTCTTTGTTTTATAAATAGAGAATACAAACATGTGTCCACTCCACACTTCTTCAAAAATTTTATAGTGTATTGCCGTAGACGGGGACTGATTCACGAGATAACAGGCCGTCTTCACAGCCTCAATTCAAAGCTCCTTGCCCAATCTAACATTACTCAACATGCTTCAAGTTCTCTCCAAAAGAGTCTAATTCATCTATTTTGGCACACCATTCTACTCAGGTGTATGCCTTACTGTATTATATTTTACAATCTCCTTATTTTTATAAAATTGGTTAAATTTCTTTAAAGTGAATTCACCTCCATTGTCTGTCCTTAAAATTTTCAGTTTCTACTGTCTGTTTCTCAATCATCGTCTTTCACACCTTGAATGTGACAAATATATCATATTTATTTTTTATGAAATAAACTCACGCTTTTCTGAAGTATTCATTTATGAATGAGACAAAAATAATGATCCCCGGTAGAAACAACAGGCAACAAGTCCCATACATCTGACTGTACTACTCCATAATACACTTACATACATGCTTCACAATCTTAAAAGTTAGATGTGATTGTTTACCATATATGTAGTGTTCATAAAAATTAAAATCAACAATTTTATAAGTCAGAATCAAAGAACAATCAGAAAGTACCTCCATACCTCGGTCGCTCATGTGGTCAAGGAGTGCATGCC
This sequence comes from Magnolia changhungtana, assembly GCA_030180095.1. NCBI lineage: Eukaryota > Viridiplantae > Streptophyta > Magnoliopsida > Magnoliales > Magnoliaceae > Magnolia > Magnolia changhungtana. The sequence goes on from JASAUF010000336.1 coordinate 3,721,932, forward strand.
ACAATCATGCCAACGTGGACTCCACTATAGACATCACAAGTTCACCAAATATTGTATTCCTGATCAACTTTTAAAGGTTTTTATTCTGTTGTACTTTTGCCACTACGAGTGCCCCCTTTAGAAACTTTAAGAACCCGATCAAAACTAGTTAACTTGCACCTAAGTGCCTCTAATACTCCAAGAGAGATCAAATTCTTTTTGAGGTCAGGAACATGTCTCATATCCCTCAGGATACGCTCCACTTCATCGAACATACCGATGCACACCAAACCGATACCAATTACCTTTCAAGCAATATCATTGCCCATAAAAACATGTTCATCATCATATTCATAAGAAGCAGTGAACCAATCCCTATAAGAAGTCTTGTGGAACAAAGCTCCCGAATTTAAAATTCAGTCTTTACTAAGATAACTAGATTTGGATGTGGTAAAGACATCGCCACTGTGGCTAATAGTGAAGTGTGAACTGACAGAGTTGTGTACTAATAAGCTAACAGACAGACAGAAAAAAAAAAAAAAAAAAAAAAAAAAAGAAAAAGAAAAAGACATCACCACTATCTACTTCGCTAGATTCCACTTTATTGGCCTCCTTCGACGCATTATCAAATTTCTCTTCCTTTTCTGTTGTAGGATTTCAACTATCCTTCTTCATGTGTCATTTCATCCCACAATTCCATAACTTCATCTTATCATTCCCTTTCAATTTAGATCTCGATCAATAATTTCCCTTCTTCCATTTAGAATTCTTCCCCCTAACTACTAACGCATCAATAGAAGACCCCTCGCCATTGTCATTTTCTCAATTGCTTCACATGAAGGGTTAACATGACAATTTCAATGTTTATGGTCTATCTGCCATGTCACATAGTGTCTTTGAGATTCTTGTAAGACAGTAGAAGAGAATTCAACATAATTAGAGCTTAATCTTCATCCATACCCCTACGGTGGTCTTTAGATCCCTATCAGACTCCTATTAAGTTTCATGGCCTTTTTTCTCGATTGCTTCACATGAAGAGTTGATATATACTAATGTGTTCATTGATATCAAACTCCTATCAAGTTTCATCCATACCCCTACGGTGATCTTTAGATCTAGCACATTATAGAGAACATTGTCCGTTAGACACAATTGGATCGAAGTTGTAGCCATCTCATCAAGTTCATCCCACTCCTCATCGCTCATAGACGTAGGACACTTCGCCTTGCCAAGGAGAGTGTATTATAATCCTTGTTGAACTAGAAGGCCTCTCATCTTAACCTTTAATAGTTTAAATTTATTCCTCTTGTAAACTTATTCGTTTCATACTTTATGTTAGATCCCTTAGAAGATATGTCTTTTTAAAAATTAAAAAAAAAAAAATTTGAAATTTGAAACCCAAACATTAACTCTGATACTACTTATTAGGGATAGCGTGGAAGCAATCCCAAGTTCAAATCAAATAACAAGAGATCAAATGTAACTAGAGTTGTACACGAACTGAGTTAGCTCGGTTAACTCACTTGACTCAACTCAACTCAACTTGGCTCAAAAATGGGTTTAAGCCAACTTGAGCTGATTTTTTGAGCTCGAAAAATTTTCAAGCTGAGTTCGAGCTAGACCAAGCTCGACTCAACTCGGCTCGAAACTTGACTCGGTTTGAATCGATTCGACTCGAATGGGGTTCACTTAATATAAATATTCTGTAAATATTTATATATTTAGATAAATTATATTTTATATATTATATATATTAAATATCTTAAAAGTTAAACTCGAACTCAGCTCGTAGGTTCGAACTTGAAGGCAGCTCAAAAGATCGAGCTCAAGGTTGCCTTGAACTTGGATTGAGCTAGCTCGCGCCGCTGACCGAGCAGAGCCGAGCTAGCCAATCAGGCTCGAAGATCAAGCTGAACCAAGTTCGAGCTAGGGTAGCCTACTGGCTGAACCGAGCCGAGCTGGGCCAAGCTTGACTTAGTTCGGATCATGTACAACTCTAAACGTAACCAAGCACACAGAGAACAAACAAGATTTACATGATAAACTCTCACAGGAAAAAACCACGGCACAAAGTAACAATCAATCTACTATGAAAGAAATATAGAAGAGATGAAGAAACTTACAATGACGAGAATCCCTTTGAATCTCCAAAGAACTTAGCTTTTCCTCTTTAGAACCTTTAAACGTGCTTAGCATTACCCTAATCTCTATTACACCCAATAACTATACTATCACAACCAAAATAGGAAACAAAATGTACGCTTTCGTAGATCTGCGCACGCATTCGATCTAAGGATCCATCGCTTGATCATGAACAATCGAATAATGCTCTCAATAGCTGAAAATCTCGAATTTCATTTATTTCAGTGACATTAAAGACATCCCCAACGTGGCTATATGCGGAGATGATTTTTTAGGCACGGGCATGCGCATCCAACGTACAGAGTCGTATGCACGAACTCAAGACAACTAGGGCTGTAAATGGTCGGGTTCGGGGCGGGTTTAGTTAAAACTGACCGCCCATTTACTAAAGCAGTGCAGGTCAAATTTTAGACCTGCCCTTTTACTAAATGGGCGGGTCCGGGTCGGGTCCGAGTTAACCCATTAGACCCATTTATAAATGGGTCCGGGTCTGGTAGAGGGAGATCCACCCAGACCCATTTATAAATGGGTCGGGTCTAACGGGTTTGGTTAAGGGAGATTCAGACCCTAAACCAAACCCGTTTAGAAACGGGTCCAACAGGTCCAACAGGTTGTTGATGCATGAAAAGTGTAGTTCTGTTTTTAGCTTTAAATAAATAATTTTTTTCCAAAAACCTGAAATTATTTTAAATATCATTCAAATGGAATGTTTGTAAATATTAAAGTTATAGAAACAAAATTAAAAATTTGAGAAATTAAACAAGATATACCTTAGGATTCAATTCTAGACCAATCCTCTAACTCATTAGAATCGTCATCCACTTCTACTACATGCAACTCCTCCTTCAAATCTATAAATTTTACACATGACATACAACCTAGTTAATAGAGATTTAGGAAAGACTTTTCCATATTAACTAATGATTATACATCTATTGGCTGGAGTGGATCTCAAATAAACAACATTGTGGGTCAGATAAAAAATCAAGGAGGTGTATCTTATTTTCAAACTAGTTTGTATTTTATTTTGAAGTGGGAACGTCATTAGTTGCTTAATATATAGGGAAGTGGGAACGCCAGTAGAATATATAAGGAAGTGGGAAGGATATGGGTCTGGGCGGGTCCGGGTCTGGGCGGGTCTCATGTAAGGTAGACCAGACCCGCCCATTTACTAACAGGGTTCGGGTCGGGTCGGGTCGGGTCTAAATGAAAGGAACCCAGACCCAGACCCGTTTGACAAATGGGTCTATCCTTGGACCCGGACCCGTACCATTTAGCAAACGGGTCGGGTTTGGGTCGGGTCTTAATGGGTCGGGTCCGGGTACCCCCATCGGGTCCGCTGACCCATTTACAGCCCTAAAGACAACCTTTTCAAGGAAATGATATCAGGGACTGGAATCCTGTGTAACATGTGCCTTAACCAACGGCTACGGCATCCCCACTCCGTTGGGCCCAACGTGTTCCAAGTGTGAATCCGCTCCGTCCATCAGGTGGGTCTCTCCATTATAAGCTTGGGACCAGAAAGCATCCCGGAATGCAACTGATGCGGGACACGTCATGGGAAAAACCGGATTGGAGCGCACACGTTGAAAAATTTTCAGAAACCGTGTGGGGCCCACCATAAAGTGTATGTGCCATCTAACTCATTTATCAGTGGGAATCACTACGGTAAGAGATGTTATAAAATTAGTCTCATCTTATATCCATTTGAGCAATGCGGCGCTGATTTAGAGGTTGTAGCTATCATTTGTATATTATTCCCACTTGTGTGGTCCACCTAAGCTTTTGATCAGTCTGATATTTGATATTTACGGAGATCATGTGGAGTCTCAAACAATGGACGGAGTAGATTTTATACATACAACAAGGCGGTTCTCACAGATCTTGGATCATTAGTCGCTAGCTACAACATCAGTAGCAGTTCCAGATGAAAGGTGGATGTTAGAGGGAGAGGTAGAAGTTAGAGAAGCTTCCGAACATTGATATGTTGGAAGCGTGAACGTCACCACAAGCACAAACGTGTCGACGAGTGGAAATCACGTGCTTGAATCTAGACCCTCCATTTTCATTTGATCAACTGTATATAGGACCAAAATTATTGGGCCATTTTGAATTTCTATTTGTGGAGACTTTTCTTTTGTTTAATTGAGACCGTTGAGAGTTCCACATCAACCATTCGTTGGAATGACAGCAATCAAACAGGTAAGACTATTCGTTCAGTGCGAATGTTAGTCTGTGAGTGATGCCGATGGGACCCGTTATTTTGACGTTTTGTGTTGACGTACGTATATGCCACGTGTGCTATTATGGATTACATGTTCTGCGAGCGTATCAAATAATTCCCGTGACTGACGGATGGGAGCGGGTCCCGGATATAACACCTTAGTTCGTGTTACCCTTACCATGGGGCCTACGTTGATGATGCGTTGCATATTCATCGCTGTCCATCCGTTTCTCCAGCCCATTTTAAGACGTGGTCTCAAAACTTAAGCAGATCTAAATCTCAGATGGACCATACCACAGGAAACAGGGATTATTAAGTGTTTTACCATTAAAAATTCCAAAAGGCCTAGGGTAAGGTTTTCCTAATATTTATTTTCCATCCAACCTCTTGATAATGTCAAGAATACCTGAGTGGATGAAGAGAAAATACAAATATCAGCTTGATTAAAAAACTTTTGTAACACATAAAAAGTTATTAATGTTCATTCATCACTATTTCTAGTGGTATGATCCACTTGGGATTTGGATCTTCTTAAGTTTTGGGATGATATTCTAAAATGAGATAAAAAAAAAAAAAAAAAAAAACAAAACGGATGGACAGCATAGATATGCTATAAATTCATCTAAGGTGGGTCATATCAAGTTAGAGTAATACTCATTAAAGTGTTTCCTGGGTTCTGCTCCCTGGACTGATAGTGCTTAATATTTTATTTGGGGATTTGGACCAAAGTAGCCTTGTGGAATTGTACAATGCTCAAAAATCAAAAGGTTTAAATAAATACTCTAGTTAGCCCATGATATTTAATAAATAAATTAATAAATAAATAAATTTAGGATGCTCCCGCTTGGAGGCTAGTGCTCGGACCTTTTTCTTTTTGTTGTTTTTCTAGGACTTTTCTTCTTCTTCTTTTTTTCTTTTTTTTTTTCTTTTTCTTTTTCAAGTATGTCTTTCGGGAACCTACCACTACCCCCTTTTGATTGCATTTTCCGGTGTACGGTTATCGCTATCAACTTCTCTGGCATATGGGCACTGCCAACAACTTCTAAAACTCCAAAAATGAGTGTTATTTTTGCTCCGATGACCACATTTCTTAGAGATGGAAGCCACTGATAAGTGGAAGACATTCTGAATGAATTTTTTTTATTTTTTATTTTTTTCGTAGAATAAAATTTTCTTAGAAATAGAAACCACTTTTTATTGTGAATAGAAAAGATGACATGGTTGTTGTTATTGGGAGAAGTGATTGTCGGAAGGAATTAGAGGTGGAAATTGATGGTTGTGGTTGTCATGTGGAAAACAATGAAGGAGATAGAATTTGAAATTTATAATGTATTGTCTTGGAAGACTATAAACATGTATATATTATTTGTTAAGGAGATCGAGGTTGTGTGTTAAAGGTCTGAGTTGTGGTTGTCATAAGTTAAGGGTCCAAGTTATCATGTGTTAAGTTAAAGGTCTAGGTTGTCATTAATCTATTAAGGATTGTGGGGCCCACCTTGGGATATATGTCGAATCCACTTTGTCCATTGGATTTAAAATTTAATTTTCATCGATTAAATAATGAGTTTAATCAAAAAATTATATGGCCCCCAAGAAGTTTCCAATGGTAGGTTTTCAATCTCACTACGTTTTATGATGTGGTCCACTTGAACCTTTGATATGCCTCATTTTTAGGCTCATGCCCTAAAATGATCTTTCAAAATTGATGGATAGTATGGATAAAATATATACATCATAGTGGGCCCCATAGGAACACCCATCTCTATCTAGGTCCGGCTACCCAATCCGTGTCATGTCCCACCACGTTGCCACGGATTTCAAGTAAAAACCTTTTGCACGAAGTTTTTGGGACCGGAAGCTATGTTGGGCTCACCGTGATGTTTGTGAGAAATCCACTCCATCCATCCATTTTGAAAGATCATGTTAAGACATGAGATTAAAAAGTAGATAGATCTGAAACTCAATTGGGCCACACGACTGGAAATAGTGGAAAGGGGTTGAATATCATTCAAACCTTTTTAGGCTCCACTGTGATGTTTATATGCAATTCAAACTATTCATAAAGTAGCATAAATGCCCATAAGATCCTTACCAAGGGGATGAACTGAAAGAATAAAAATATTAGCATGATCTAAAGTTTCAACAACCCCCATAAATGTTTCAACTGTGGGTGTACGATCTCCACTATTTTGTTTTATGTTGTGTGGCCTACTTAAGTTTTGGATCTACCTCATTTTTAGGTTCATGTCATAAAATGATTTGGAAAAATATGTGAACAATGTGAATTTCTCACAAATACTAGTGGGCCCCACAGTGTTTACCTTATCTGAATCCCTCCCGCCATCACATGCTGTGCTCAATGAAAAAGGTGGTTAGGGCAATTTCATCCCAAACTTTAAAAAAAAAAAAAAAAAGTGTAAGGGGACTAGTTCGGGGAGTTGTTTAAACCTTCCAATTTTTAGTCGTTTGGCAATACCGTAAGGTTACTTTGGTCAAAATCCCTTTGATTGGGCCGATGGCTCTTTAAATAATGCCAGGCAATGCATGTTCTAAATTGCTCGGATTAAGTGGTGACCCAACACCACCAGCTAGCTTATGAAAAAGCTTTTGTAGGGTCCACCATGATTAATTCATTTTATCCATGTCGCCCATCCATTTTGCTAGATCCTTTTAGGGTATGAGACAAAAAAAAAATGAGGCAAATCCAAAGCTCAAGTGGACCACACCATAAGAAACAATGGAGATTGAATGCATGCCGTTGAAAACTTCTTGAGGGCCCACTACAATGTTTATTTGTCATCCAAGTTGTTTATAAAGTCATGTGACCCTAAATGAAAGGAAAACACCAATATCGACTTGATTGAAAATTTTTGTAGCCCTCATGTAATTGTCAACTTTGGATTTAAAACTATCTCTTCTTGGGAACACATTGAAAATGTGGCTAGTGGTGTAATGGGATTATCATGGCTGCCCTTTGCGGAAGCTTGGCGGGGCTAAGGAATGAAGACTAAGTCCTAGAGGGGGGGTGATTATGACCTATTAAAAAAATTATCCTCTTTTAAAAACAAATTGCCTAATTTAAACTAATTTTCAATTAAACTAAGTAATGCAATATAACTCTAAAGTTTCCAAGCCAATAGAGAGTCCAATCACATAGACTACAAAGGATATGCAAATAAGAAACTAGTCTATCAAGATAATGTATATGTGTGTGGGGGATGTGCTACCTATCAATCACTAAGCATTCATCTAATCATACATATATAATTTAAACATTCAAGCACATACGCATAATTAGACAAGTGTGCAAATGACAATCCCAAACACAGTCATATATAGTAGTTCGACTACTTGCCTACTCCACTCCCGACGGACGTACTCAGCCCATGAGTATATCGGATTTCACTATCGTAGATTTTAAATCATGTTCACATATAACCTTTATAGCCCTACACAAGGACTCTAAACTTTACACCCTATACAAGAGCAATGGTCCTACTCCCAAACTCAACAATTTAGGCTTTACTCTTGAGCCAAGATCCTACACAAGAATCTGATAATTTAGGCTCTACTCCCGGGCCAAAGTCTTACACAAGAACCCGATACGTATTAATTCTCCCGCCGGAGGCTCTCGCAAGAGACTTAAGTTGGTTTTTTCCTTAGGCTAACCAACAATCTTGGTCCTACGCAAGATTAAAGGATTTAGGCTTTACAAAAATGCTAAGGTCCTACACAAAAACTTGATCAATTTTGGGTTTATAAACTCTTAGCTTCAATCCTACATAAGAAAAGAGACTAAAACATGGACTCCTAAAATAACAACTTACTTATCGGATTAAACCCCTTTTGTAGCGCCTCTTTAGGTTGCTTGATCTCCGCTCTCCCATGCTTCAATAAGATCCCCGATGCTCCCCCGATCATGATGGCACTGATTTTTCAAAACTTCAACTACATGATCAACCACCTTGCATATAATGTTCCTCCGAGGTGACCAAGATGATGGGAGGTTGGTTGAATCTCCTACAACTAGTGGGAAGTTATTTTTTCCTAGGGGATTCACCTAGATGAGTCTTCTAGATGATTTGGACAATGGTTTACCAAAATTGCTTAAATCCAATCTCTAGGAAATGGAAGGGTTCAAGCGCATCTTCAATATAGAGGTTGAAATCCTCATATGAGTGGAAATCTCAAGAAAGATTACTTAGAACACTATGGAATAGAGGCTAGGGATGAGGGATATGAATGTCAAATCACCCTACCTTCTATTACTTCAAAAACTCATCATTAAGCTCAAGAACCGAATGCCCTTTATAAACAGTTCGAGCTCTAATGCTAAAATAAAAAAAATAAAAAAAAAGGGTAGAAAGCGGCTCTATCGATGTCATCAAAGGTCCTTCGATGTCATTAAAGATACATTTAAATTCATCGAATGATTCCTCAATGACATCGAACAATCCAGACTAAATGCGGTATTTTCTTACTAGACATATCTGGACCATTACCAATGTCATCGACTGACCTTCGATGTCATTGAACATCAAGTTTTGATGTCATTGAACATCAAGTTTTAATGTCTTATTAGAGAAAAATTTAAAAAACTTGTTAGACAATTCCAACTCTCAATCGATGTCTTCGAAGAGACTTCGATGTCATTAAAACATAAGTTTCAATCATGTCATTGGGACCTCGATGTCATCGAGAATTTCAGATAAAAATCCAGTTTGGTTGCTGGACATCTCTGACTCTCGATTGATGTCATCGGCCAGGCCTTTGATATCATCGAAGGTTATTCGATGGCAGCTCGATAGCATCGAACATTACTCGAAATCTATTGTTTTGGACTATCTTTTACACATCAGATTCGTACCTCTTCAAGCCTTGTTTATCATGTTTTTTTTTTTTTTTTTTTCTCTTAAAGCTAAGGGATGATCAATTAAGTATTCCTATTAGATCAAGATCATCTAGAAGTCTATGGGTTGTTTTGGATCAAGGGTTAGGGTCACCAAGACACCTCATTTACCTGTTGTTGCTTCCTTGATGCTTAAGCTTCGCTTGTGTCTTTGGTCTTCACTTTCCCAAGGTTCTACTGATTACATGACACAACAACTCACGTGATTGACAAACCGGGTGAAAAAATAAGTGTATTAACACACATGCCCTAAAATGAGCTTGTAAAATGGATGGATAGTGTGGATAAAACACATACATCATGGTGGAGCTAGCCTATGGAGCTTTTCCACCAGCTAGTTGCTGGGGTGGTGTTGGGTTGCTACCCAATCGGAGTCTGTTCAAAAGCAATTCAATCAAGGAGAGCAGTGGATCCCAAATCCAAGAAGGTCAATGGATCCTTGACCATGGGGCCCATTGTCATGTTTGTGTTTTATATCCACATTGTTTATTCGTTTTGCCTAATCATTTAAGCGTATGAGCTCAAAAATATAGCAAATCCAAATTTCAAGTAGACAACACCACAAGAAATAGTGGTGATTGAACACCAATCATTAAAAACTTGGCCACCAGAATATTTATTTGCCAAGTAACATGGAAATAAGGTTTTATCACAAGACCTGGAGAGGTTTCTAATGGTCGGTCACTACTATTTCTTGGTGACTACTGACCAGGAAATATCAGCTTGATCAAAACTTTTGTGGCCCTGAGAAGTTTTTAAGGGTCATTCACCACTTCTTCCTATAAAGTAGTTGACTTGAGATTTGGATCTAGCCAATCCAAAGGTAAATAACACCACAAGAAATAATGGTGATTGAACATCCACCATTAAAAACTTCTTTGGGGCCACAGGAAAGTTTACTTGCCATCCAACATGTTGATAAGGCCCTAAAGACCGGAATGAAAGGACCGCATAAATATCAGTTTGATTTAAAACTTTTGTAGTCCCTTGGAAGTTTTTAATGCTGAACCACCATTTCATGTGGTGACCACTTGAGATTTAGATTTACCACATTTTTTTGGATTCATATCTTAAAATGATTTGACGAAACAGATGGCGGTCGACATGGATATAAGACAAATATTCATGGTGGCCCCTACAGCCCGGGTCCACTGACACTAATAGATGCAGCTTCAACGGATCCATGGCTGTGGAGTCCATTATGATGTATATGTTTTATATCCATGCAATCCATCCGTTTCTAATTATTTTAGGATGTGAACTTAAAATATAGGAAATCCAAATCTCAAGTGGACCACACCACAAGAGATAGTGATTGGTTGCTCACCATTAAAAGCTTCTTGGAAGCAGCCACTGGAATGTTTATCTGCCATCCAAAGGTCATAAAGACCTGGATGAAGTGACCACACATACATCAACTTGATTCATAAAATTGTGGCCTACGAGAAGTTCTTAATGGGCCATCACCACTTTTTTTACCATACTACGGTTCACCTGAGATTTGGATGTGTGATATAGGACAAATACATCATGGTGGATACCCCATAGCCAGGAATCCACAGCAGACTAATCGAATATCGCTGTATCAGACCTCACCCCACTCGGTGTTCCTAGCTGTATCCATTTCCAAGTTTAAGATGCAGCCGTCAGGCACTGTAGGAAATCACGGGTTTTATTTATGCTTGGATAGTCTGGGAGAGTGTGGTAGATGATACACAGGCACATGTAAATTCGTTAGAACTTGCATTCTAGGCATAATTGTAATTCAAATTGAACCGTCCAAATATGTATACCAATTTATCTGGATGGTGAACTAATAATTAAACTTATTTGATTATCTGTTAATGCAGTTTAATTTCCAGTAGACCCTCCTTGGTTAACCCTTTGGGATTTGCACAAACGAAAATAACAGACAAAGGAGAACTTGGCTTGTACAAGGGACCCTGCGATGCCTAAGTCAGGACCTTGGGTCTTTTGTAGGGTAGGATATCTTAAGGAAAAGAGTCATCAGTTGAGTATTGGGATATATATGCATACCTTTCGTTGGCTGGGGGTACTTCTATTTACAAGGGAAGGAAGATAATGCCGTAAAAAGATCTTGGGAAAGATCTTTGGGCCGTTGGAGATATTCCTGGACGGTTGATCCGAGAGAAGATTGTGTCAGATATAGTAAATGCATGCAATATTGAGCTTTCCGTTAAACCGGCTTTTGTCTTATTTTAGAGGTTATCGCACGCTATGATTGAGATACGGTCGAGCTATAGCTGAGTTATGGTCGAGTTATGGCCGACCTATAGCCGATCTATGGTCGAGCTATGGCCGAGTTATGTCTGAGTTATGGGTTAGGTCAGCAGTTGGCCATTTGAATGGACTTGCAGTTGCATCTTCTTTTAGTGTCCTTACAGTTGCTTCGACCTCCTTGAAGGTTGACCTGTCTTTGGACGTAGAAGCCCCTTAAGGCTCAAATCTCGTTGCATCCATGCTGGTTTGTAGAGTTGGTCCATTCTATAAGTCGACCTATCGACTCATCTATTTTTCCCCCAACACCTGCCTATCAATTTATTTGACATCTATGCAATGGTTAAAACTGAAAAGTATCCAAAAGTCTTATTTAATAAATAAGTGTAAATGAATGAGAGGTCGGGGTTTGTTCATCTAATCTGATTTTTGTATTGTAAGTTGGGACAGTAGGTTACACTTTACCCAATTTAATTTTAGTTAATGACGCCACGTTTACAATTTCATAATTCTTGTATGTTAAGTTCATAGAACAGTCCTCAACCTTGATTCTTGACACTCAATGTAAAAATAAGACATTTGGGGGGATTTCAATTTTAACCGTCCAATAAATGACTACCAATCTCATGGTGGGATAATCAAATAAGTGGGGTTTTTTTGTTAGCTATACACCTAAACTGAGCCAATAATTTGGACTGTTTAATTTGAATTAGTTGTATGGTAAGTAAGAAATTTCTACACTCTTGCCAATCATCCATCACACCTCGGCGTAGATTGGTACGGACACGGATTGCGTCCTACCCCCGCCTAGATGATAATTCGTCTGGGAAAGTCTCTGTGGGGCCCACTGTAATGTAAGTGTTTTATCCACACCGTTCATCAATTTTCTTAGATCATTCTAAAGTATGATCCAAAAAAGAAGCAGGTCCACAGCTCCAATGGACCACACCAAAGGAAGCTGCAGTGATAATGACACCCACCGGTGATTTTATTTTATTTTTTACCATCCAACGTATTCATAAGATCATGTAGACGTGGATGAATGGAAAACACAAATATCGGCTTGATCCAAAACTTCTCCAGCTCCCGAGAAAAATTTTAATGGTGGACATTCAATCCCCACTTTGTGGTCCAGTTAAGATCTGGACCTGCCTCAATTTTTGGATAATACCTTAAAATGATCTGAGAAAAATGATGAATGGCATGGATAAAACATTTACATCACTGTGGGCCCCACAGAGCCCTACCCAGAGGAATTACTGTCCGGGTGGGGGTAGGACGCAATCCACGTCTAGATTAATTGGTACTACACCCACCAGGACCAAGCTAGAGATGGACGGTCCTGTCACGTGATCTATGGAGTCCACTGTGATATATGTGTTTTATCCAAACCATCCATCCATTTTGAAAGGTCATTTTAATGCATGAATCCAAAAAGTAACAAAACAAGGCCCGAGTTGACCACACTGTAGAAAGTAGTGATGACGATAACCTCCACCATTGAAACCTTCCTAACGCTCACCCAGATGTTTACTAGTCATCCAACTTGTTCATAAGGTCACATAGACTTGGATGAAGGGAAATCATAAATATCAGCTTGATAATAATAATAATAATTATGGCCCGGTGAGGTTTTTGAGCGGTAGGCATTCAATCCCCGCTTTTTCAAGTGGTGCGGTTTACTCAACCCTTCACCTCATTTTTGAATCATGCCTTAAAATAATCTTTCAAAATGGATAGACATCTTGGATAAAATACATACAGCAGAGTGACTCTCATAGAGCTCTTGACATGACCGTCCATCTCTAGCAACGAACTGGTGTGGATAGTAGCCATTCCCACCTGGATGAAGAAGCCAGACGAAGGTAAAATTAAAAAATAAAATAAAATAAATAAATATCATCTTGATCCAAAACTTTTGTAGCCCATCAATGATCAATCACCACTGTTTTCTATGGTATGGTCCACCTAATAATTAGATCTGATTCATTTTTTAGATAATGCCCTAAAATGATCTAGAAGAACAGATGAACAGGTGGATATATTAGAATTAAAGATTCTTGGGGAGGTTTGCCAACCCTGCACGCACCATCACATGCAACACAAAAGTCGTGAAATTTTTGATGCATGCATTAGATGGCCCCACCTGATGATGGTGGCCATCTTCTGCACCACTCAGATGTCCAAGGAACTTAACAGACTGGCACCTGACTTGTAGATAAGGTCTCTCTTGTCCACTTATAATTTGTTTATGTGTCACAACCACTGATCATATGATGAGTGGACCAGCTTAGTTGCCAGAGAAATCAGAGGGTAGGGATTGGGTACTTCCCCGACCGACCAAGCCAGAGATGGACGGTCCCACCGTGATGTATGTAATTTATCCAGCCATCTATCCATTTTGAAAATCATTTTAGGTGATGAAACTAAAATTGAGGTAGATTGAATTATCAAATGAATCACAACATAGGAAATAGAAAAGCTCTCAGGGACTAAAAGTTTTGGATCAAGAAGTTTTGGATCAAGTTGATATTTATGTTTTCCCTCCATCTAGTTTTATGTAGGATGGCAAATAAACATCAGGATGAGCCCCAGAAAAGTTTTAACCGTGGAGGTCATTGTCATCACTGCTGCATGTGGTGTAATCTACTTGAACCTTGGATCCGTCTCTTTATGGGCTCATGTCCTAAAATGATTTTCAAAATGGATGGACAGCTTGGATAAAACTCATCTATCATTGTGGCCCCAAAAAGCCCCTAATAGGACAGTCGGTCCTGGTCAATCCCAGCCCGAAGCCCACACAAACAGGTGCAGGAAGCTGATCGCGTACTGAGTAAAGTCTGTGGGGGCCACCGTTATTCATGCATCTTATCCACTCCGTCCATCCATTTTACCAGATAATCTTATAGATTTCTCCCAAAACTTAAGCATATCAAAAGCTAAAGTGGACCCTGCCACTGGAAATAGTTTTAATTGAACTTCTACCATTAAAAAGTTCTCGTGGACACAACTTGTAGATCAAGCTGATATTTGTGTTTGCCCTTTATCTAGGTCATTTTTATCCTATTAACATGTTAGATAGTGAATAAGATAGTGAATAAACTTCACTGTAGGCCTTAGAAAGGTTTCAACAGTGGAAATCAATATTTACACTGTTTTCTATGGTATAGTCCACTTGAGCCTTTGATATGTTTTAATTTTGGTTCAACTCCTAAAATGATCCGTAAAAAAGGATGGACAGCGTGGATAAACTACATGCATTCCCGATGGGCTGAATAGAGTTTACTCGTACGATAGAAGCTACTCAGTAATATAAGAGCAGTAACTGAGTACGCCATCCGATTTCGCAGGATTTCGCGGGTCTGCCCCATTCCGAACAGTTCGAGTAAAACTCATGCGTTAACTCAGATACCCGCGAGGACCATCTCCGGACTGGCCAGGGTACCACTCAATCCCCTTCAGCCTGGAGCGGATGGTCAGGCCCCCACTCATCAACGTCGTTCAGCAAGATGAGGGGACGGTTTTGGTGGATCCCTGACTGTGGGGCCCACCTTGATACAATTTTTTTTTTTTTATTATTTTTTATATCCATGCCGTCCATTTGTTTTGCCAGATCGTTTTAGTGCAGGAGTCCAAAATTACAGTATATCCAAATGTCAAGTGGACCACACCATAGGAAACATAAACGCTTGCCATCATCATGTTTATTTTCCGTCCAACCTGTTGAGAAGGTCACAAAGACCTAGTTGAAAGGACTACATGTATATCAGCTTGATCTAAAACTTTTGCAGCCCACGAGAAGTTTTAAATGGTCAATCACCATTGTTTCCTGTAGTGTAGTCCACTGAGATTTGGATCTGCTGCATTTTTGGGCTTGTACCCCAAAATGAGCTCGTAAAATGAATGGACAGCATGATGCAAATACATCAAGGTGGGCTCCGAAGGGATTTCCTGTGCCCCTTGTTGTGGGAAGCTCTGTGGGGTCCACAGATATTCTCGTGACAAATCCACTCCGTCCATAAGATTTGAAAGAAAATAATAGGATAAAAGTAAAAAAATTAGGCATATCCAAAACTCATGTGGGCCATACCACAAGAAATAGCGTGGATTGAACGCCCACCATGAAACTTTGTGAGGGCTACATAAGTTTTGTATCAGGATGGTATTTATGGTCACAGTTATCTTAGTGTAAATAACCCTCTGAACGGTTTGGATGGCATATAAACATCGTGGTCAGCTCCAGGAGCGTTTCAATGGTGGACGTTTCCGTTCCCATTGTCTCGTTTGGTGTGGCCCACCTGAGTTTTCAATCTTCCTAATTTTTATGTTCTAGCACAATATTGTTCTTTCAAAACAGATAGAAGGAGTGGATTTGTAACCAGCATCTCTTTGGGGCCCACACAGCTTCTGACAACAAAGGCAATAGCTAATAACGGAGGGAATTGATATTGACACCGACCTGACTGACTGAAAAATGCACACTTTCCTTTCAACTTGTAGTAAGACAAATGGTATAAGTTGGTGCCGTCGATTTCCAAAAGTAGAAAGAGTGGGTGCATTAATCAGTCAGGGTGGGTCTAAATATTGGTCGGTACTATGGCTGTACATCGAGCCGAGTTGAGTCGAGGTGGGCCAAGCTCGGCTTGACTGGTCCATGCTATACCTGAGTTCGAGCTCGAGCTCACCCCCGAGCTCAACATTGAAGCTTGGCTTGTTTGCCAAAGCTTTCGAGTCGAGTTCGAGTTCGAGTTAAGCTAGTGGTTTGAGTTGAGTTGAGTTTACCTCGGTAGGGTAAGGGAAAGAAAAAGGCGGAATGGGGACGGGTATGATCGGGTAAGGTTTTTTAGTAAAAACTTTTAAATTTTAACTTTTTTTTAAAAAACTTAAATATTATATATATATATAATATTAATATAATATATATAATATATATTATTAAAATATATTACTCGAGCTGAATCGAGCTCAAGCTCGAGCTTCGAGTCGAGTTGAGTTGAAATACACCATGGTCGAACTTGGCTTGAACTCAACTCGAGCTTTAGTAAACAAGCTTGACTCGCCTTGAATCGGCCTTTCAAGCCGAGTCAATCCGAGCTAGTCGAGCCGAGTCGAGTGAGCTTTTCGAGCTAGCTTGACTCGTGTACAGCCCTAGTCGGTACCAAGATCCCTACGCATGCACCTTTATATGCTACTAGCTGGCACGTGCCTCGAACATCTAGCCCATGAAATAAGTTGGACCTCCTCTAGCGATGATTCGTTGCTAAATCACACTGGACCCACTCATCAACCGGGCCACCCAGTATAAAAAATCGAACACGGATTACCTACGGACGTTGCCAGTAACGAGGTGGCTTCCAGTTGATGCTATGTGGGCCCCACCATAATGCATGTGTTTTATCCACGCCGTCCATTTTAGGGCATGAGCCAAAAAATGAGACATACAAATCTCAGGTGGACCACATCATAGGAAAAATATAGTGATTGAATGCCACCATTTAAAAATTCCTTGGGCCCACGGTAATGCTTATTTACCGTCTAACCTGTTGGTTAGGTCACACATAGACAAACACTCCAGCTTGGAAATTTCTTTCGCACCGCATATTGCATTGCATCCTCAACACATAGAATTTATTTTACTATGCTTCTGTATTACATAGCCTGAATAAGGTTGATGGTATTATGGACTCGCCAGGATCTGCGCGGCATATGGTATTTGGGTTACTATGTTTCTGCATTTATATGGCCTAGATGAGGCTGATGGTATTCGTGGTTCGTCAGAAATTGCATATTGTATTGCATCTTCGGCATCTGATATTTAGCTCACTATGACTCCACATTGCATAGCCGATCTGTATTGCATACTCTGATATCGTATGACTTATGGACTTGTAAGTATTCCGCTTACGTTGATATTATATGCTTGGCATATGCTTTACGCACACACGTACACCACCCTCTAAGCTTCATAGTAAGCTTATGCATGACTGTTGGGTGCAGGTGACGTTAGGTCGTAGCAGTGTTGAGACAAGAGAAGCGGCCAGAACTTTGGAGTTTTGTTTCATGTATATGTAATTTCCCTTTTCAGCATTGTATTCAAATGATTTTATTAGTGGATATGTGGTGGTGATGTTGTTGTGACTTGGTTATGCTCTTTTACAAATAAAAAAAAATCACACTGAAAATCCTCTTTATAGGATCTCAAGATCAGAATCTGGCATATGGGCGCTGGGAGTAGAGAATAGGATACTACGGAGGCTGTCAGCACCGAATTCGGCGATCAGGAATTTCGTGAGCCCGGTTCTCGAGTTTGGGGTGTGACATGGATCCTACTAAACCAACGATAAAAATAAAATAAAAAATTCTTGAGTCTCAACTTAAGAATGAAGTCAGGGCCTGAGCACCGTTTTTTGGGTGTGATAATCATTGTTGAAAGTTCTTTAAAATTTAACTCTAAAATGAGAGTGAGAGAGAGAGAGAGAGAGAGAGAGAGAGAGAGAGAGGGAGAGAGAGAGAGAGAGAGATGAGAGGAGTGTTACAGAGATCAAAATCTTTAAAATAGGGTTGTTATGGATGGTAATAAATCAAAACCCTAGAAAAATGCTAACTTAAAATAATAATAATAATAATAATAATAACAACATTTTCACTCCTAAGAAAAAACTCTATTATGCAAATCCTAACAAGCAAATATGTGAAGTGAGAATAGTTGGAGAGAGAGAGAGTAGAAGAGAAGTAGGTCGAAAGAGAGAGAGAGAGAGAGAGAGATGGGAGTAAGTAAGAAGTGAGAGAGAGATACGGAGAGAGAGGAGGAGGAAGTGAGAAAGAGAAATGCATTAAGACTAGTGAAAGAGAAGCACTACGAATAATGAATTTTACATTTTAGAAAAGTGGAAAAGATGGTGTATTATTTCGAGAGGAAGGTTTTCAAAAAACCAGAGCTATGATTTAAATTTAAATTTTTTTGAAAAAGCTAAGGGCATGTTTGGCCGGGCGGATTAAGAGGGATTAGGAGGGATGAGATGGATTTTAAGGTAAAGATGGTGGTGTCAGTGGATTGGTTTAAAGATCCATGGGATTGCTATATCCCGAGACAAGTTCACCGAGTCCGTTTGGCACGCCCGGCATATCCCGGGATTTTACCTTCCAAATATCCCTTCCAATCCATCCAACTAAACACGCCCTAGGCACGATTGAACAGGATTAGGAGGGATGGGATCAATTTTAAGGTAATGATAGTGATGTTAGTGGATTGGTTTAAGATCCATGGGTTTGCTATATCCTGGGACAAGTTCATCAGGTCTGTTTGGCTCGTTTGGCATATCCCAGGATTTTACCATCCTAACCCTCCTAATCCCATGGGATCTGTCCGGCCAAACATGCCCTAATAGTTTATGTTGGGCTGAATAACTTTTGGATAACTAAGTTAAAGCCCGGCTTGCTTCAGAAATGAACTTGAGTTTTAAGCCCGAACCTGGCCCTCTGACCTGATACTCCAGCCTAAGCCTTACCCAAGGCAGTTAGGCCTAGAAGCCCATCGGGCCAACTCAGCCCATTGCACAACTAAAAAAAGGGGCAAAGGATACAGACCACATTAGTTTTTTGCTACAGATATAAACCTTAGCTATATTGCTACAGACTTAATCCGTAACTAAAACCTAATTATCTGCAGCTAAAACCTACCTCCTCAGCATAACCTTATTAGATATTGATGGTGATTAAGGGGTTCATATATATATATATATATATATATATATATATATATATATATATATATATATATGTTTGATCTAAACCGCCCATCAATTTTGATATATAATTTCCGTGGATGAGCCAAAAAATTATGTAGATTAAAGGTCTAAGTGGACCGCACCATAAGAAATAATAAAAAATAAATTTCTATCGTTAATATGTTATGTAGTCTGCTTACAGCTTCGATCTGAATCCTTTTTTGGATCAACTGTTAAAATGATCCGTTAAAATGAATGGACGGAGTGGATAAATAACATACAACACAGTGGGCCCCACGAGTGCTAAAACTAGGCACTTAAAGTGTCGTCGGTGACCCCCAAAAAGAAATCCCGTCCGCCCTTATCTCCCGCGCGCATGAAATCCATCTCTCTCTCTCTCTCTCTCTCTCTCTCTCTCTCTCTCACGCGCGCGCGCTCCCACCTCCCAAAACCCAAATCCTCTCTCTCCCTCTCGCACTCACCTCTCCCTTTCCATTGCCCTCTCTCTCTCTCTCTCTCTCTCTCTCTCTCTCTCTCTCTCTCTCTCACTCGGCCTCTCCCTTTCCCTTGCCCTCTCTCGATCTCCCGGCGCTCCCTCACCCTCTCTCTCGTCTATTGGCCCCATTCTCATCTCTCTGTTTCCCAACCTCTCTCTCTCTCTCTCTCTCTCTCTCTCTCTCTCTCTCTCTCTCGCTAGGGTTGTCAAAACCCCCTTTCGCTGCAAACCCACCATTGATCTGTGAGCACACCCTATGCTAGGATTTTTGAAAACCCTTTCATCCAACCCTCGTCACCGTCTCGGCTCATCCACCAGCCGCAGCCTTCGTCCAATTGCAATTTCTTCTCTTAGTTGCATGATGATAGATCTATTTATTGTTTGTTTGAAATAAGTTGACAGGAATCATAATTTGTAAGCCTTAAAACTAGGATTCGGTAACCTTACAATCAATAGATTGATTGGTTGGTCTACATATGATTCAGTAGCCTTATAATCAGTAGATTGGTTGGTTAGTCTACATATTGCATTTGAATGCTTTTGATCTTTGTGTTCATGAAATCAAGTGATGCCCATGTACTCAAGTATACATGTTCATATTGCATTTTCTTCTAATATTATACCAACAATTTTGTGTGTTTAATACATTCTGGCACTCTCATTGTATTGGTAGTTTGAGGTTGTCTAGCAATAAACACTTCAGTGTGTTAGTACAATTCCTTGTAGTGGTTTGAGGCCACCAAGTGAAAAAACACTCTAGTGTGATAGGAACCATCCCTCATGGCAATCCGAGAGGTTTGCACTCCAGTGTGCTCACATTCTCTTTTATACCCTCAATACACGCCTCAAAGTTTCGAATTCAGGTGTGATGTAGGTAAAGGAGATTGGGATGCAGGCTGACCTTTGTGGACATAATGGAGTGTTGTAGATTAAAGTATAGAAAAAGGAGAGTGCCAATATCTAGAAAATGGTCTGGTTTAGGTCTAAGAAGAAATCTCCATTGTCCATTCTACTGTGGTGGTGATTGGAACTTTTCAAGAGTTGGCTGGGCACACTGGATGGGCCTCGGGCCAAATACTGCACTGTGAATCCTGTCTGATTGATGGTGTGATGTTTGTTTAGATTCATTGAATGATTAGGACGGCTAGTGTGTTTTTGTTGTAATTCCAGTTGTAGCTTTGAAAGAAGTTTCTTTTAAATATTTTTCTTTAAAAACTGTTGTTACTTTGGCTAATGGCATGAGAACTATTTTTTTTTTCCAGCCAGAACAAATCATAAAAACACATCTATTTTTGTTTTATTTTGTTGTAATTCTAGGTGTAGCTTTGAAAGAGGTTTCTTTTACATCTTTTTCTTTAAAAAAAAATGTCGTTACTTTGGCTAATGGCATAAGAACTAATTCTTTTATTTCAGCCAGATGAAAAAAAAATGTTGTTTCATCTACACTTTTCTTTTTCTTTTGGAATCTCTACGAATGTCAATCCGAGTTCATACTTCTATGCAAGTTTGATTTACCATTCCTTTTTTTGGTTAAAACTAATGGACAACCTTAATGTTATGGAAAAGCAAGTCTTTGAAACCAAGTTTGCCAAAATTGGAAAGAGATTTGCTAATTCCACACGCGTGTGAGCCCTGTCATCCACGTGCATTCCAGGTTTGGACAATTTAACTTAATTACTTGCATTCCAAGTATGTAATTTTTTTAGCAATTTTTAAGTGCCTGCCTTTCATCCATCAACTCTGCTGGATTATTAACTTTTTTTCCTCTTGTCTGAATGTATAAATAAAAGACAGTCCACTGCTAAATACACCCAAAGCACAAACCGAATGGTTAAGCGATGTTTTTCCATTGACAAAAAGAACTGTAAAGTGGACCCACGTGTCAATGCAGATGTCTTATGGACCACAGATTTGGCGACGTTGTTATATTAAGCGTAAGGCGTGTTTGGATGCAAGGCATGCTCAGTTGAATTGAACTAAAGGAAACAAAGAAAAATGGGAAAAAAATGATCTTGAATCAGGTATCATTATTCTAATTTGAATGAGGTTGGCATTGCATATCATGTATTTTAATTCAGACTCAAAATCATCTGAATTTGCAGTTTCGGTCTTTTTTTTTTTTTCAATTCCTCTCTGTTAAGCTTTAATTCCTGTGATTCAATTCAAATATCATTCTACATACTATTCAAATTCAAATTCAATTATCAATCAGAGCAAACTTGGATGTGTGGGATTAATATGATAATTTAATATGATAAATTAGGCTTTTTTTTTTCTTTCAGAGAGAAGATGATGGAAGGAGAAGCAAGAACTGTTGATTGTTTAAGGGGAAGATTGATTGCAGAGAGAATGACTTCAAAGGTTGCAAAAGAAGATGCATAAATCATGGGTAAAAAGGTCTCTTTCCTTTCTTCTTCTTCATTTCTTTTTGCTACTATCTTTTTTTTTTTTTTTTTTTTTTGAAGATTACTGTCATTCTGTTATATTCTTCTTCATTTCCATAGTTTTGGTTTCAAACATGTAGTTTTAAAACTTTGCAATAATCACATTTTTCTTTAATTACATTTTTCAAATTCAAGCATATGTTGTTGTCATACATACAGAACAATTCTTCTATGTTTGAGATTTTCATTCTTAAAAATAATAATAATAATAATAATAATAATAATAATAACAAAAGCCACAAAGATTTCATTACTCTTGAAAATTTACAGCCTTTCAGGAGGGTCCCAACAAAAAGGATTATTCAATGCAAACTCATCCGAGAAAATTAATTTTCCGTTAGTGATTGTTCTTAATTGTTACAAGTTCTCGTTCTATCAAGACCCAATCAGATCCAAGAAAAAGTTCCTAACCATACAATCCTTGTCCTTTTTCGTAGGCTTATTATTGTATTTTTTTCCTTAACTGTTTACTTGTAGGCCATTGATCGAAGGATTAGGAACTTCCAATCTGGGGACATTCTCTGTCCAAATTGAGACCCATCAGAGCTATAGTTTAGAATATCACCAGCCAGGCCGAATTGTAACAGGCTCATGACTTGTTTTAGTATAAATAGTAGAACATTGTTTTTTAAGTTTTAACCAGAGATCTGATTTGTTGTCTTTCTTTTATAGTAGAAGTTACTTGGCATGTGTGAGGCAAATGGATGTGACATAGTGAATGGTCACTAATGGAAGTTCATTTATGAATGGTATGAGATGTTTGGATGATATTTTCAAATTATGGCATGACGATGTCTACATCTTTTCCTACCAATCTTCTATACTTCAATATGACTTCTGTAATGTTTGATCATAATATTTCATGAAACTCGGATCAGTTCACATTTGATGAATTGCAATTCATTTGGATTGAGCATCCAAAAGCACTCAAGTTTTGTTATTCCACTTAGGATTGGGAAATCCACTACAGTGAAACACCAAAATGGATAGAAAATTCTTTTTTTTTTTTTTTTTAATTGAAAAAAGCAGATTTCGTTAAGGAAAAAAGAACATTAATATTTTGTACTTCATAATTTCATACATGTATATGCATGTATGAATTCACAGTGGACAGAAATTTGTTTTTTTTTCCTCTCCTAACATTGCTTGTGTGTTCTACAACCATTGAGCATGATGAGCTATTTGTTTAGCTGTTCCTGAACTGCATCTCTTTAGATTTGCTTGTGGGCACCCCATTTTTGATGGTGTAACAAAGTGTAATAGATGATATGCAGGCACTTACAAATTACATAAATTGCATGCAAGCCATACAAGTCAAATTAAACTGTTCAATTAATGGTTCTCAGTTTACATATATCAGGAACCAAAAGTTACACTATCTGATTGTCTGACTATCAAAATAGTGAACATTTATTGGATGATTAAAAATGTTCAATTAATGGTTTATTGGCGAATGTTGCCATCTGATCATCCTGCTCTATGTCAGAATGTGACCACTTGGATGATTTAGTTTCTGAATTTTCTTTTATCAGTGGCACTTTTTGAGCCTTTCTTTGATATCTTATTTGAACTTCAAACTTACAATCCAATTACATGATTTGGAGTAGGTTATTGACTATTTTAACAAGGCATTGGAGGGCTCAAGTATAGATCTGTCATAAGCCAGTATCTCTGTGTAGATTGATCTTGGGAAACAAGTAATTACATGACTGCAATACCAACATTTCATGGATTCTTTCACTGCTAAGGTTATTTTTTCTTATTCCCTAGTTTTAAGCTATTTTTAGCTTTTACACTGCAATACCAACATTTCATGGATTCTTTCACATCCGTTTGGGTGGGATATGACCTTTTTTATAAGAGCTGTCCATGCCAGTTTTTGAAATTAGGTGCAGTAAGTGGGTCCCATTAATCTTAAAATTAGTGAAGATCTCAAAGTTATCAATCTATACTCTTGGGAATTGAGCAGTAGGTGGGCTCATCAATCTTAAAATTGCTTAATTCCAAGACCCAAATCTGTTAATCTCAGCTTTTGGGAATAGGGGGCAGAAGGTAGGCCCATCAATGTTGGAATTGGTCACTACTTGAAGGCTCCAAAGTTGCCCTCAATCTTGGAATTTGACCAATCTTTGAAGAGCCCGAGTCAGTTCATATTCCTAGATTGGCTAAACAATGAAACAATCCAAATGCATGTAATCATGCAGCAAGGTGATGCATTCAGGTTCATTCATTGCAGGGAAGATAATTCATGTGTTTAGCCTAAGTAGGAAGAGGCTAACTAATTGGGTAGTTTCTACTAGCAATAGAAAATAGTATAAAGTACAAACAATTTTAATGTTGGTGAGGAGGCATTTTGGAGAATAGATACATGTTAGTGTGATCTTACAAACTGGTTGGATGATAAATACTTCTTTATTCCTCAATGCTGTAAATAGTACTTCACAATTCATGACTTCTTTAATACTTCCCACAAAACAGAGGGTACTTTTATCTTGAAATGGTAAAGTTTTTAACTATTTATTTTATCTTTGAAATGGTTATTTTTTTCACTCAGATGTACTCAAATTTTAGCTCTTTATTTATATTTTTAGATACACAATTTTCTGGTTGTTGCTTCTGTGTTGCAAATTAGCATTCAGCTTTTACATCCAAGTAAATTTCAGTTTTATTAGTGTTGTTTATTAGTCTATCCTACTAGTGCAGATAAAACCTTTGGTGAAGCCAACCAAAGACAGAATGAAAGTTCGTAGCATTAAATATGCTTGGCAAGAGTTTTTTCTTGAGGGTACTCATCTTCCTCTTGGTCCATGATATCCTGGCTTTTTGTCATTTCATTCGTATAATTTTTTGTTCTGTCAACGCAGCTAGGTACAACATTGGTGCAGTTATCTTGCTCTGGGCACCTGTAGTCTTGGTATGTCTCATTATCCTTCAATAATTTAATATATCGAGATTTCTTTCCCATCATCATTTACATTTTTCTTCTTGATCGATACTTGAAAGTTAATATAATCATTTACTCTGTTTTACAATCTTTAAAATCTTTATATGTAAATTTGTGCCCATATGCATTGTCGGAGAAACTAAAAGACTTACTCATTCTCAGATTGCATTGTGGAATATGCTTCCATTATTTAAAGAAAGGGCGACATTCCAAGCAGTCACACTTTCTCTCTTTGCTAGCTAAATTGGTGAGTCTTCTTTCCTTCATACTATATGATTCATTGATGAAGTGGCCTGGCCATTTGGACAGGCCCATGTTTATATATTATCTCGAAATTGATGAAGTAGATCCAGACGTGCGTTGGAGCTATCCGGATGTTGAGTGGGGGTCCCTGGAAGGTGGGAACCGCTATTATGACTATGATGAAGTTGTCCATTTCCTATGGACAACAATATGGGTGGCCTGGCCATTTAAACAGGCCCATGTTTATGTATTATCTCAAAATTGATGAAGCAGATTCGGATGTACGTCAGAGCTATCTGGATGTTGAGCGGGGGTCCTTGGAAGGTGGGAACCGCTGTTATGACCATGATAAAGCTGTCCATTTTCTATGGACAACAATATGGGTGGCTTGGCCATTTGGACAGGCCCGTGTTTATGTATTATCTTGAAATTAATGAAGCAGATTCGGATGTGCGCCAAAGCTATCCGGATGTTGAGCAGGGGTCCTTAGAAGGTGGGAACCGCTGTTATGACCATGATGAAGTTATCTATTTCCTATGGACAGCATTGGAGGGGCCTGGCCATTTGGACAAGTCGTGTTTATATCTGTATTTGTAGGGACCATACCCTTAACCTAAACCACACCCTAAACCTATAACCTAAACCTTAACCTATAACCTAAACTTTAACCTATAACCTATAACCTAAACCTAAACCTATAACCTATAACCTAACCTAAACTTAAACTTGTAACCTAAACCTATAACCTATAACCTAAACCTAAACCTATATCCTAAACCCAATCCTAAACCCGATCCCGAACCTAAACTTGATTTCCTAAACCTAAACCTTAACCTATTCTCAATTCTCTAAAGCTATAACTTATAACCTAAACCTAAACCTAACCTAAACCTATAACCTAAACTTAAAACCTAAACCTAAACCAAAACCTATAACCTCAACCTAAACTAAAACCTATAACCTATAACCTATAACCTAAACTTATAACCTATAACCTAAACCTAAGACCTAAACCTAAACCTATAACCTAAACCTATAAACTAAAACCTAAACCTAAACCTAAAACCTAAATGTATTCTCAAATCCCTAAACCTAAACCTACACCTAATCCTAATCTCAACTCCTTAACCTAAACCTAAACTTGAAAACCTAAACTAAACCCAATCTCAAACCCGAACCTGATTTCCTAAACCTAAACCTAAACCTTAACCTCTTCTCAATTCCCTAAAGCTATAACCTATAACCTATAACTTATCACTACCAAAAAACTGGGCAAAGGCTACGGATAAAAGCCGTAGCCATAGACCTATGGCTACGGTTTTAGTCTGTAGCACGACCGTAGCCGTAGGTGCCTTAACAATAGGTCTTGAACCTATGGCTACGGATGTAATCCATAGCTATAGATCACAATAGCTACAGATATAATCTGTAGCAATTATATATGTAGCGAAAACTACAAAGAGCTACAGATATTATTTATAGCTAAAAGTCCGTAGTGATTTACCAAAATTGATATAGCTACAGCTGTCAAATTACCGGCTACGGTCAATATCCGTAGCTATTTTGTACATTAAAAAAATATATATATAATCATTTGTTCATTCAATTACCACCTACATAATCATTCATTCATTCCATTATAATCAATTACAATCCTTCATTCAATCAATTACAATTACAATCAATTACAATCCTTCATTCAATTAATTATAATTATAATCAATTACAATCGTTCATTCAATCAATTACAATTACAATCAATTACAATCCTCCATTCAATCAATTACAATCTTTTATTCAATCAATTACAATTACAATTACAGTAATGCTGAAAATACAAATCTTTGGCTTCATTAGAGAAACTTGCTCGACTTCACCCTGAAATTTCACTGATAAAGAATTGAAAGAGAAGATATATTTTGACAGTATGATATTTTTTTCAGAAGTAAATAGGCATTTTTTAGCCATCAGCCCATCACCCACCTAAAGAATCAAAAACTGATTGTTGTCCCAGTCCACTCCTTTTCCTTCCAATTTCTTAGTGACCTCTGTAAAATTACTTCCACGATCATTTATGTAGTACTTTGAAGAGTTATCTCGAAATGCAACTCTAGTAATGACAAAGTCACTTCTTGCAACAGCTTCGTATATTCCATCATCCTACAAATAGTTATGGCATTTATAAATTGGAATAACCAATGGGGGAAAGAAAGACAAAGTGATAGAAGTGCACCATGTATAATCATTTTTTTTCTTAATGAATTAATAAAAACTCAAAGAGAGGAATGAAATTGACATAAAAAGAATGGTCTCACCATATGGTTTGTAGGGTCAAAATAAACATCTGGACAATTTCCCCAAGGAGGACCATCGGTAGCCACAAGTACCCACTTCCCAAGTGAAACAGATACCGACCACGATTATCTATGACCTGAAAAATGTACAAGCAGAGCTAACCATCATGAAAAGAAAATCTCCATTTGTTTATCAATTACAAGTAGGACATGCCAGTGATTAGTGGCAATGCCTCGAGTTCTAGATAGTTTCTAGGGTATACAGTGCATCACGTTGTATAGAGAAAAGATCACCATCAAAAAATAATCTAATGATGTTCAGAAGCAACAGGTTCACCACCTGCTAGAAATGTGCACCTTCTTGGTAGAGCCCACCTGAGGAAGGGAAAGAGATTTGCTAAGCTCAATTGCATGTGTAAGTGAGCTAATGCACACACTACCACATGCCGGCATGGCAGACATGTGTAATATCCAAGCCATCCATCGGAAGGGTAAACTGTAGATTCTGTATCCCAAGAATTAGGTCAGTCCTCTAGTCGGGCCACAATCAACTGAACGAATCTATAGCTATGAAAGAACCATCTGAAGTTTTCTAACACATCCACTTATTTCTAATATCATAGTTATGAAAGACTTGTCTGAAGTTTTCAACTGAAGGTTTAGGTTTAGGTTTAGGTTATAGTTTAT
The DNA here is from genome assembly GCA_030180095.1 of Magnolia changhungtana. Lineage (NCBI taxonomy): Eukaryota > Viridiplantae > Streptophyta > Magnoliopsida > Magnoliales > Magnoliaceae > Magnolia > Magnolia changhungtana. The sequence goes on from JASAUF010000336.1 coordinate 3,750,259, forward strand.
AGGTTATAGCTTTAGGGAATTGAGAATAGGTTTAGGTTTAGGTTTAGGAAATCGGGTTCAGGTTCGGGATTGGGTTTAAGTTTGGGTTTTCAAGTTTAGCTTTAGGTTTATGTTAGGGAGTTGAGATTAGGATTAGGTGTAGGTTTAGGTTTAGGGATTTGAGAATACATTTAGGTTTTAGGTTTAGGTTTAGGTTATAGGTTATAGGTTTAGGTTATAGGTTTAGGTTTAGGTTTTAGGTTTAGGTTAAGGTTAGGTTATAGGTTATAAGTTATAATTTTAGGTTATAGGTTATAGGTTATAGGAGGTTTAGGTTATAGGTTATAGGTTATAGGTTAAGGTTTAGGTTATAGGTTTTGATTTAGGTTAAGGTTATAGGTTTAGGTTTAGGTTTAGGTTATAGGTTTAGGTTAAGGTTTAGGTTTAGGTTATAAGTTATAGCTTTTGGGAATTGAGAATAGGTTAAGGTTTAGGTTTAGGAAATCGGGTTCGTGTTCAGGATCGGGTTTAGGTTTGGGTTTTCAAGTTTAGGTTTAGATTTAGGTTAGGGAGTTGAGATTAGGATTAGGTTTAGGTTTAGGTTTATGGATTTGAGAATACATTTAGGTTTTAGGTTAAGGTTTAGGTTTTAGGTTTTAGGTTTAGGTTATGGTTTAGGAAATCAGATTCAGGTTCGAGATTGGGTTTTCAAGTTTAGGTTTAGGTTTAGGTTAGGGAGTTGAGATTATGATTAGGTGCAGGTTTAGGTTGAGGGATTTGAGAATACATTTAGGTTTTAAGTTTAGTTTTAGGTTTTAGGTTATAGGTTAAGGTTTAGGTTTAAGAAATCAGGTTCAGGTTTGGGATCGAGTTTAGGTTTGGGTTTTCAAGTTTAGGTTTAGGTTAGGGAGTTAAGATTAGGATTAGGTGTAGGTTTAGGTTTTAGGATTTGAGAATACATTTAGGTTTTAGGTTATAGGTTTAGGTTATGGTTTAGGAAATCGAGTTCGTGCTCGGGATCGGGTTTAGGTTTGGGTTTTCAAGTTTAGGTTTTGGTTTAGGTTACGGAGTTGATTTTAGGATTAGGTTTAGGGATTTGAGAATACATTTAGGTTATACGTTAAGGTTTAGGTTTTAGGTTATAGGTTTAGGTTATGGTTTAGGAAATCGGGTTCGAATTCGGGATCGGGTTTAGGTTTGGGTTTTCAAGTTTAGGTTTAGGTTTAGGTTAGGGAGTTGAGATTATGATTTGGTGTAGGTTTAGGTTTAGGGATTTAAGAATACATTTAGGTTTTAGGTTTAGGTATAGGTTTTAGGTTATAGGTTAAGGTTTAGGTTTAGGAAATCGGGTTCGGGTTCGGGTTCGGGATCGAGGATCGGGTTTAGGTTTGGGTTTTCAAGTTTAGGTTTAGGTTTAGGTTAAGGAGTTGAGATGAGGATTAGGTGTAGGTTTAGGTTTAGGAATTTGAGAATACATTTAGGTTTTAGGTTTAGGTTTAAGTTAGGGAGTTGAGATTAGGATTAGGTGTTGGTTTAGGTTTAGGGATTTGAGAATACATTTAGGTTTTAGGTTAAGGTTTAGGTTTTAGGTTATAGGTTTAGGTTTAGGTTTAGGAAATCTGGTTTGGGTTCTGGATCGAATTTAGGTTTGGGTTTTCAAGTTTAGGTTTAGGTTTAGGTTAGGGAGTTGAGATTATGATTAGGTGTAGGTTTAGGTTTAGGGATTTGAGAATACATTTAGGTTTTAGGTTAAGGTTTAGGTTTAGAAAATCGGGTTCAGGATCGGTTTTAGGTTTGGGTTTTCAAGTTTAGGTTTAGGTTTAAGTTAGGGAGTTGAGATTAAGATTAGGTGTAGGTTTGGGTTTAGGGATTTGAGAATACATTTAGATTTAGGTTTTAGGTTTAGGTTAAGGTTATAGGTTTATGTTATAAGTTATAGGTTATAGCTTTAGGGAATTGAGAATAGGTTAAGGTTTAGGTTTAGGAAATCATGTTTGGGTTCGGGATCGGGTTTACGTTTGGGTTTTCAAGTTTAGGTTTAGGTTTAGGTTAGGGAGTTGAGATTATGATTAGGTGTAGGTTTAGGTTTAGGGATTTGCGAATACATTTAGGTTTTAGTTTTAGTTTAGGTTTTAGGTTATAGGTTAAGGTTTAGGTTTAGGAAATCGGGTTCGGGTTTGGGATCGGGTTTAGGTTTAGGATTTGCGAATACATTTAGGTTTTAGTTTTAGTTTAGGTTTTAGGTTATAGGTTAAGGTTTAGGTTTAGGAAATCGGGTTCGGGTTTGGGATCGGGTTTAGGTTTGGGTTTTCAAGTTTAGGTTTAGGTTAAGGTTAGGCATTGAGATTAGGATTAGGTGTAGGTTTAGGTTTAGGGATTTGAGAATACATTTAGGTTTTAGGTTAAGGTTTAGGTTTTAGGTTATAGGTTAAGGTTTAGGTTTAGAAAATCGGGTTCAAGTTTAGGTTTGGGTTTTCAAGTTTTGGTTTAGGTTTAGGAAATCGGGTTCGGAGTTTAGGTTTGGGTTTTCAAGGTTAGGTTTAGGTTTAGGTTAGGGAGTTGAGATTAGGATTAGGTGTAAGTTAGGTTTAGGGATTTGAGAATACATTTAGATTTAGGTCTTGGCTTTAGGTTTAGGTTATAGGTTTATATTATAGGTTATAGGTTATACCTTTAGGAAATTAAGAATAGGTTAAGGTTTAGGTTTAGGAAATCGTGTTTGGGTTTAGGATCGGGTTTAGGTTTGGGTTATCAAGTTTAGGTTTAGGTATAGGTTAAGGAGTTGAGATTAGGATTAGGTGCAGGTTTAGGTTTAAGGATTTGAGAATACATTTAGGTTTTAGGTGTAGGTTCAAGTTTTAGGTTAAGGTTATAGGTTTAGGTTAGGTTTAGGTGTGGTTTAGGTTAAGGTTATAAGTTTAGGTTAGGTTTAGGTTTAGGTTTAGGTTTAGGTTTAGGTTAAGGTTATAGGTTTAGGTTAGGTTTAGGTTTAGGTTTAGGTTAAGGTTATAGGTTTAGGTTAGGTTTAGGTTTTGGTTATAGGTTATAGCTTTAGGGAATTGAGAATAGGTCTAGGTTTAGGTTAAGGTCATAGGTTTAGGTTAGGTTTAGGTTTAGGTTATAGGTTATAGCTTTAGGGAATTGAGAATAGGTTTAAGTTATAGGTGTAGGGTGTGGTCCTTGCAAATATAGATATAAATACGGCATACTCCAATTGGCTAGGCCCCTCCAATGCTGTCTATAGGAAATGGACAGCTTCATCATGGTCATAACAGCGATTCCCACCTTCCAGGGACCCCCGCTCATCCGGATGCTCCGACGCACATCTGAGTCTGCTCCATCAATTTCGAGCAAATACAAATATAAATACATCCTGTCTAAATGGCCAGGCCACTCCAATGTTGTCCATAGGAAATGGACAGCTTCATCATGGTTATAACAGCGATTCGCACCTTCCAGGGACCCCCGCTTAACATCTGGATAGCTCCGACAATTGTAATATCAAAACTTCAGTCCTTTCAGGAAAATCGATAGTCGAAACAAAGATTTGAAAATTAGAACAAATGGGGCAACATCATTTATGGCTGACCATCCTTCTCAAAAAGATAAATAAGAAAAAGAAACATAAGCTGTAGGAATTACCTAACTCTTCATCCCTAAAAAAAAAAGGAAGAAAAAAAAAAAGCAAAAAAGAAAAAAGAGAGGATTAGGACTTACCTCATCAAAGAAGCTGATAATACAACTATTTGGTTTCCTACTCTCTGGAATTAGGTGTCATTGAACCAAATGATCTATGACAGATTGCAGAATTGATGGCATCGGTTCAATATGGCCTGCAAGACAAGATTACAGGATTACAAGATTACAAGTATGTAGTGTAAAGGCACAAAACATATATCTTGGGTTGTTAATTCATGAGAGAGGATAGATTGAGAAGGATGTTGCTCATAGAATTATAGCTGCGTGGATGAAGAGCAGATGTGCCTTTGGAGTTATATGCAACCATCGCATACTAATCAAATAAAAAGGTGTACAAACACTCAAGTAGGCTCCAAAACAAAAAAGGGGTCACCCTTGACCTATGAAACCTACAACTCACAGCATTAGCCTATGCAATAAAAAGTAAAACCAGTAAAACAGAAAATACAATAATCTCCAACCACAAAGAGACGTCCCTGCAGCTACGAAAAAGAGGAAATCCAACAAAATTGGACAACTAACAACACCAAGACTTTCCCTCAGCAAGACCTCCACCATTACAGCAACCAACAAACCCAAATAAATGACAGCAGCATGGCAGCACAACAATTCACAGCTACACTCTCAAACACAACACAACAGCCCCAATAAACAAAAGATAGTCCAACAAAACCTCGGTTGCTAACAGAAGCTTCAACAGCTAAACTCCATCTTCCTCATAGACCACCTGACAACAAAACGACAGCACAAGAGACCCAGCCCAGACCAGCCAAAGACACTGGCCACTACATGAAACTTCGGATATAAACCAAAGCCACCGCAGGAAATAAGAGGGACAAAGCCAAAGAAGTTGCATGGATCCAACCCAAAAAGTTGATATGGTGGGTACCACCATGGATGGGCCATGAATGAAACATTTTTTTTTTCAAATAAAACCTCTAGGCCAGCACCATAAACAAGGTAGCAACTCCATGTGAACCATGCTGTAAAGAACAGACTGCATTCCATCAAAACATAGATTCTGCAATCCATCAAAATCAACTTTGGAAAGCAACAGATTTAAAACATAGATTCTGCAATCCATCAAAATTAACTTTGAAAAGCAACATATTCAAAACATAGATTCTGCAATAGATCAAAATTAACTTTGGAAAGCAACAGATTCAAAACATAGATTCTGCAATCCATCAAAATCAACTTTGGATCTAAGCCAAATCTAAATTTTCAAAGATTTAATGCAGGCAAATATAAGTTCAAGGGGAATGATTTGAATATAACCTCCCCATCACAAATTCCTTCCAGCCATCAGAACTCTTGCACAAGCATGAAAGCATCTCATAATGCAAACAACTGTCTCTTTTCCTTGTAAAACAAAACACGAAAAAGAAAAGAATTAATTAGCAAGATCTATCGAAACTATGAGAATTCAAAGATCAGAAACATGAAAACTCAATTTCTACAAAAATTTCAAAGTAATCCATCAAAATCAACTTTGGATCTAAGCCAAATCTAAATTTTCAAAGATTTAATGCAGGCGAATATAAGTTCAGGGGGAATGATTTGAATATAACCTCCCCATTGCAAATTCCTTCCAGCCATGAGAACTCTTGCATAAGCACGAAAACATCTCATAATCCAAACAGCTGTCTCTTTTCCTTGTAAAACAAAACATGAAAAAGAAAAGAATTAATCAGTGAGATCTATCGAAACCATGAGAATTCAAAGATCAGAAACATGAAAACTCAGTTTCTACAGAAATTTCAAAGTAATCTATCATAATAAACTTTGGATCTAAGCCAAATCTAAATTTTCAAAGATTTAATGCAGGCAAATATAAGTTCAGGGGGAATGATTTGAATATAACCTCCCCATCACAAATTCTTTCCAGCCATGAGAACTCTTGCACAAGCATGAAAACATCTCATAATGTAAACAGCTGTCTCTTTTCCTTGTAAAACAAAACAAGAAAAGGAAAAGAATTAATCAGAGAGATCTATCGAAACCATGAGAATTCAAAGATCAGAAACATGAAATCTCAGTTTTTACAGAAATTTCAAAGTAATCCATCAAAATCAACTTTGGATCTAAGCCAAATCGTAAATTTCAAAGATTTAATGTAGGCAAATATAAGTTCAGGGGGAATGATTTGACTATAACCTCCCCATCGCAAATTCCTTCCAGCCATGAGAACTCTTGCACAAGCACAAAAACATCTCATAATCCAAACAACTGTCTCTTTTCCTTGTAAAACAAAACATGAAAAAGAAAAGAATTAATCAGCGAAATCTATCGAAACCATGAGAATTCAAAGATCAGAAACATGAAAACTCAGTTTCTACAGAAATTTTAAAGTAATCCATCATAATAAACTTTGGATCTAAGCCAAATCTAAATTTTCAAAGATTTAATGCAGGCAAATATAAGTTCAGGGGGAATGATTTAAATATAACCTCCCCATCACAAATTCTTTCTAGCCATGAGAACTCTTGCACAAGCATGAAAACATCTCATAATGCAAACAGCTGTCTCTTTTCCTTGTAAAACAAAACAAGAAAAGGAAAAGAATTAATCAGCGAGATCTATCGAAACCATGAGAATTCAAAGATCAGAAACATGAAAACTCAGTTTCTACAGAAATTTCAAAGTAATCCATCAAAATCAACTTTGGATCTAAGCTAAATCTAAATTTTTAAAGATTTAATGTAGGCAAATATAAGTTCAGGGGGAATGATTTGAATATAAACTCCCCATCGCAAATTCCTTCCAGCCATGAGAACTCTTACACAAGCACAAAAACATCTCATAATCCAAACAACTGTCTCTTTTCCTTGTAAAACAAAACACGAAAAAGAAAAGAATTAATCAGCGAGATCTATCGAAACCATGAGAATTCAAAGATCAGAAACATGAAAACTCAGTTTCTACAGAAATTTCAAAGTAAAGTCATCTCAACATCAAAGATCTAATCAAAACATGCCGTTACATGAAAGAAAAAAAAAAGTACTCATCAGACTATTAGAAACCCAAAAAACAAAAAAAAAAATAGCGCATACCAAATCAGAATACACCAATTCAACAAACACTAGAAATTTAAACCAAAATGAAAATCCCCCCTATATAAGATATTTTAAAATAATAATAATATCATGAAGATGACTACCAACCCACGGTGTGATCTACCAAAATCAGAACAATGACATGATTTAAGACATGGAAAAAGAACCCAATTCACCAAACATTACAAAATAAAGTAAAATCAAAATCCTAAAAAGGTATAAATCAAAAGAACCAAAAAATTCGAAATGAAACACTTGAAAGCCTAAAAAGGTTCTGTGATAAACAAAAATCTCAAGAAATCGACAATATGACAAGAATCACCAAAAAAAAAAAAAACAAAACCAACACGGATCCTTGAATTGAAGAAATATAACCATCAAGATAGAAATCAACTATCATCAATGCAAGTACACTTCCTTAAATTGCTAAATTGGACTGCGACCGGTTTTTGTTCATGTTGTAGATAATCAACCAACAAGTAGAAAAGTGGAGCACAATTACCTCATTAACAATGAACTTTAGCATGTATGCTTACAACTACATACCTTTCCGGCATAAATACGAGGTTCCGATAAACAAACCACTGCAAAACATAAAGCAAATGCATAAATTACCAAGAATCGTTGAAGTAGGTGGGGCCCATTTTAAATGTTATCATGGCCATGTAAATTATAAAGGTTTTGGTAGAGGTGGCCATGGTGAATATGGTGGTGGTTGTATACAAATCCGAATAGAGAAAAATCCGGTAGCACCCTCCCCACACATAAGAATGAATCAATGCAAATGGAGGAATTGATTTATTTTTAGCAACGAGATAAGCAGAACAAGCGTGTTTAGATAATAGGCAAGGCAAGGTTCACGCTCAAAGAAAACAATGGTGCTAAAATTATTATTATTATTATTATTGTTATTATATATAAGCAAGAGAACATACGAACTGAAATGTATCATAATTAGGCATGCAAATGATGCATATAATTTGGATTGTTCAACCCATACTCAGCCACATGAGTAGAAAATAACCGGTCTACATCCAACAAATATAATCCTCTAGCCTCATGTCCATCCCCAATTCTCTTCTTAATCTTCAAATCCTGAACCACAGAATGTAAAAAGAGGTGATAGAACAATTTAATTGTTTTATTAAAGTACTAAGAAAAATAAATAAATTTGATAGGAAGGTTGGAACATGAAGAACATAGAGCAACAAAAAGTTAGAACTAAGCTATTAAGATCCTTTACCACTTTGGAATAGGATCCATTAGCTACTCTAATTCGGTGAGGAAAGGAAGAACAAATATAGAAGCATTGAGATCTCAGAAACTCTATAACGAAGCTCATTAATGGCACCAGGCTTTACTGTGGTAAGCTCCCCCTCAACTATCTGTGTTATCCCTAATGGATCATCTCAGTTCCAATAAGACTTGCTGCTAGATCAAGCATCACCCACATCCCGCAGCTGATCCCAACATTAGACTCATCATAGAGTAGGTTAGCAGATTTACTAGATGTGAGAAGTGGTATCTTGGAGATATGTATATAACTAATACAACTATACAAAGATATTCTATTTTGTGGACTAGTTCCATATCAATGAATAATACACACAACATTTACAATAGTGGATCAGATCAGAACGGGTGCCTTTAGCCACCTACCACAGTTCAATATCATATCCTCAATCAATCAACATTTTTTTCCTTGCATTTTTTTTTTGAAACAACACCTTTAGAAAAGATTTTTATCATTCATAATCCTTTTACAACAATAACACTTCAACATACAACATTATTCAAATAAAATTCATGCCTAAAAAATAACTTATCCAATCTCATCTCCAGCAAATACAAATTCATGCCCACATCTAGCTATATTCCAACATCTTAAATGGTGGCTCACATATGTTGACTCATCACTACTACTAACTACTATGACGATCCACATTCTTACTCATGACTACATGCAATGGATGACTGACAAGGATCATATCTAGGATCAAATGACAATTAACAGCACAATATGAAGCATCAAGCAATCTTATTCTTATTGCTACATCAATCTATAGGATCCTGCCAAAATCTAAAAATTCCAAAATAAAGCTTAGATAGGGAATTTATCAACAATTGAGATGGCCTGCATTCTGCATGCTTGCAATCCCCAACTTACATTGGCTTGCATCATCAAACATTAGGAACATTTCAAGTACTACCTCGTGAAGGGAGACTATGTCTTCAGATCTATGCAGCAAGTTGAAGCAAGTTATCAAGCACCACCTGTCTAGCAACTGAGAGCTATATGCAGCAAGCTGAAGCAAGGCATCAAGCACAGCCTTTCTAGTCGGTAATGTAGGAATAGCTCCCCTCTCCATCACAGTCAATGCCCCACATGCATTTACAAACTTGAGAGCCCCTCTCAATCGATCTTCATCCTGAAGCAACGAAAAATCAGAAGCAAAGAAGAAATTCAATACAAAAAAAAAAAAACTTGAGAGCCCCTCTCAATCGATCTTCATCCTTGCACAGAAATTCAATAATAATAAAAAAAGATCCATCATCACATACCTAAGCAAAGAAGAAATTACAATCAGATGATTGTTGAGTGCCTGGAACTTCTAACCACCTAGGACTACTTGGAGGATCAAGCAAACACGAGCAGGGGCAGTGGCTGCAGACGAATGCATGCTGTGGTCACAGGGGCTGTGGCTGGTGGATGAGTCGGGGTAGTGACGAGGGTTAGATGAAAGGGGTTTCGAAAACCCTAGCACGGAATGTGCTCACAGATCAATGGTGAGTTTACGGTGAAAGGGGGTCTTGAAAACCCTAACAAGAGAGACAGAGAGGTTGGGAAACAGAGAGAGGGAAATGGGACTGAGTGACAGAGAGAGGATGAGGGAGTGCGAGCGATCGCGAGAGAGAGAGAGGGAAAGGGAGAGGAAAAGGGAGAGAGTCAGTGCGAGAGAGAGAGAGACAGAGAGAGAGAGAGAGCGGGGGTTTTGGTTTTGGGAATTTGGGTGCATGCGGGAGAGGAGCGTGGATAGGATTGGGTTTTAGGGGTGACGGACATCACCATCTTGATTTAGTTTCGAACTTGTGGGGCCCACTGTTGTGTATTTTATCTATCCACTCCATCCATTCATTTTAATGGCTCCTTTTTATGGTTTATTCAAAAAATTAGTCAGATCTAAGATTTAGGTGCACCACACCACATATTAACGATATAAATTTATTTTTCATTCTTTCTCATGGTGTGGTCCACTTGGACTTTTGATCATTCTAATTTTTGGGCTCATGCACTGAAGTAATATTTCAAAATTGATGAACCGATTAGATAAAACAAATATATTGCAATGGGCCCCATGGAGCCCCTTAAGCATCGTCAGTCTCTAATAAGGTCCTATAGGGAGGAATGTTTTAGCTACAGATTAAGTATGTTATAGCTACGGATTAAATCTGTAGCTATTTAGCTACAAATTGAATCCATAGCCATAGACCTCTATAGTCCATAGCCTTTGCTCATTTTTTTGGTAGTGTATAACCTACACCTAAACCTATAACCTTAACCTAAACCTAAAACCTAAACCTAAACCTAAAACCTAAATGTATTCTCAAATCCTTAAACCTAAACCTACACCTAATCCTAATCTCAACACCTTAACCTAACCTAAACTTGAAAACACAAACTAAACCCACCTAAACTTGAAAACCCAAACTAAACCCGATCTCAAACTCGAACCGATTTCTAGACCTAACCTTAACCAATTCTCAATTCCCTAAAACTTTAACCTATAACCTATAACCTAAAACTAAACCTATAACCATAACCTAAACCTAAACCTATAACCTTAACCTAAACCAAAACTTATAAACTAAACCTTAACCTATAACCTATAACCTAAACTTATAACCGATAACCTAACCTTAACCTAAACCTATAACCTATAACCTAAAACCTAAATGTATTCTCAAATCCCTAAACTTAAACCTACACCTAATCCTAATCTCAACTCCCTAACCTAAACCTAAACCTAAACTTGAAAACCTGACCTAAACCCAATCCCGAACTCCGAACTCGATTTCCTAAACCTAAACCTTAACCTATTCTCAATTCCCTAAAGCTATAACCTATAACCTACACCTAAACCTAACCTAAACCTATAACCTTAACCTAAACCTAAAACCTAAACCTAAACCTAAAACCTAAATGTATTCTTAAATCCTTAAACCTAAACCTACACCTAATCCTAATCTCAACTCCTTCACCTAAACATAAACTTGAAAACCCAAACTAAACCCGATCCCGAACCCGAACCCGATTTCCTAAACCTAAACCTTAACCAATTCTCAATTCCCTAAAGCTTTAACCTATAACCTACAACCTATAACCTAAACTTAAACCTTAACCTAAACCTAAACCTATAACCTTAACCTAAACCAAAACATATAAACTAAACCATAACCTATAACCTAAACTTATAACCAATAACCTAACCTTATCCTAAACCTAAACCTATAACCTATAACCTAAAACCTAAAGGTATTCTCAAATCCCTAAACCTAAACCTACACCTAATCCTAATCTCAACTCCCTAACCTAAACCTAAACCTAAACTTGAAAACCCAAACCTAAACCCGATCCCGAACCCGAACCCGATTTCTTAAACCTAAACCTTAACCTATTCTCAATTTCTAAAGCTATAACCTATAACCCATAACCTATAACCTACACCTAAACCTAACCTAAACCTATAACCTTAACCTAAACCTAAACCTAAAACCTAAATGTATTCTCAAATCCTTAAACTTAAACCTATACCTAATCCTAATCTCAACTCCCTAACCTAAACCTAAACTTAAAAACCTAAACTAAACCCGATCTCAAACCCAAACCCGATTTCCTAAACCTAAACCTTAACCAATTCTCAATTCCCTAAAGCTTTAACCTATAACCTATAACATATAACCTAAACCTAAACCTTAACCTAAACCTAAACCAAAACCTATAACCTATAACCTACAACCTAACCTTAACCTAAACCTAAACCTATAACCTAAAGCCTAAATGTATTCTCAAATCCCTAAACCTAAACCTACACCTAATCCTAATCTCAACTCTCTAACCTAAACCTAAACCTACACCTAATCCAAATCTCAACTCCCTAACCTAAACCTAAACCTAAACTTGAAAACCCAAACCTAAACCCGATCTCGAACCCAAAGCCAATTGATGTAATAATGTAGCCCAATCACATGGCAACAAATAAGAAAATCTTGCTTTGTTGGCAAGCAAACTCGAACTCAAGCATCACAATGCATCTATTTCCATCTCTACTATCTCTTATAGCATAGATTATTTGAGATTTGGATTTATCTCATTTTAGAGTCATGTCCTAACACAATATGATAATATTAATAGACAAGGTGGATTTGTCACCAACATTATTCTAAGACCCATATAATTTCTCCTTATAGGAAGTTGGGTAGGGCACATGCAGCTTGAATCCATCAAAGGAGATAAGGATCACCTCTCATATGTTCTCTCTCTTTTCATTTGTTTTTTTCCATAGGATTGTTTATTTTGTGGTGTCTGCTCACGTACAACATTTTAGTATGTTAACAATTTAACAAACCAGAATGAGTTTTTCAACATATCATATATTATTTTAGGTAGGAGAAGCTACTTTAGCAAACAAACCCCACTACGCCAGGTTGCCCATGCCGAATTTATGAGATTTTATCTAATGAATTGTCAAAAGTCCATTTTATTTTCATTTTTACTATAAATGGCAAGTTTTAGATCGCATATAACTTTTGATCCTTCTGAGTTGTAGGAGACGTGCCAACATGAAAAGAGATCTGAAAAATTAGGAGAATAATGTGGTTAAGCCAAATTGGGCTGTTACTACTTTTGGCAGAAAACCATGAAGTCTAGTAGGAATGGATATCGTCTGTAAATAGTAGGTTTACTTTTTATAGTAAGTCACATAATTTAGTGTGTTTGAGTTGGAGTTTTAAGTTTAAAAGTCCATCCTAGTTTTGAACACATTACTCATGTTGGATTTTGCCATAATTTAGAAGATTTGTAGGTACATTTTTTTATTTCTTCATATATAAGTGTTTTTATTTTTTTATCTTTCTTCCTTTTGATATGTGGCATGCTTGTTTGATTGTGTCTACAAATGCTGTTTAATACAGGCTGACAAGCTAAAAAAAGTCAGTGGAGGATGAAATTCATTTTCTTAAGGAAAAGGTTTCAGAACTTGAAAGTGATCTTGTGTCAAAGTCCACAGAAGTTACATCTGCAGTTTCAAGGAAAGAAGAAGCTTTATCTTTTGCATTTGCTGAAATTGACCGTCTGATGGAAGAAAATTCTATAAAAATGTGAGTATTATTGAATGCATATGGAAGGTGTTTACTGTGTCGGAGTGTATGTTTCTTGCACATGAGGGCACGCCTTAGTTGTAATTCTTATGATAGGTTGAGCAAAGTGAAGTATTATTTATTTAGAAATGTGAATGTAGGATACTATTTGCAATAAATGCATCATTTTTTTCTGATTGCATTTTATGTACTATTTTTATCAGCATTAAGCTTCAATCACAGTAGGTTCTTGCAATGGAAACAGGTCATATTATTACAATTAAAAAAATAGCTACAAATATAATTCGTAGTTATAGCTACGGCTTTTGTCCGTAGCTATCGGTATCTATTGCTATGGCTTTTGTCTGTAACTATTGGTATCTATTGCTATAGATATTGTCCGTAGCTATTGGTATCTATTGCTACGGATATAATTCATAGCTATTGGTGTCTATTGCTACGGATATGATCCGTAGCTATTGGTATCTATTACTACGGATATAATCCGTAGCTATACATTTAGCTATCCCACCAACAGCGACAGACATGCTACGGATTATATCCATAGCAAAAGGGCTTTTGCTATGGTTTTTGGCCATAGCCTTTGCCCATTTTTCTTGTAGTGTTGACAACCTTACTTTTAATGGAGAAAGGGGATTAAGGGCACTACTACTATTCTGATTGTTTATGGTACTAGGAACTGTTATTGCCATTGCCAGCAATGGACATTGTTGTGGAGAAATCCAACTCGACGAGTTAAGTCCACTACCTAACTCGGAGCTCGGAGGGGAGACCTCGAAAATGTATGACAGACATGCGAAACCGAGTCCTATCTCGGCCCGTCTCAGCTCCTAACCGCTATCCTCGTTTAATAACTCGACAAAAAGGTCAATCTGTGCACTAGTTATGGTCCGAGGCTTGGAGTCAAGGCCACCCTAGTTCGAGATCCAAAGCCGAAGCAAAAGGAATTCTACCAGTCTCGAATACTAGTACTCAGTCTCGGCACAGGAGAAGCCGAGGCTGAGGCTAGATGCAGATATCCCAAGTACTGAACCAGGAAACTGCCTTACACAGATATGACCAAATATCTCACCCACGGATACGCTCCTCTAAGACACGATGCGCTACACAATCCTTGGATTATGGACGAAATCTCCACAATCACAGTATCCCACTGATTGAGTGAATTGTACCGAGATTAACAAATGCAGATCATCCAACATGCAGGTATAAATATAAGGGGACCCTATTGCTACAGGTATGCGATATTTCACACTCTCTCTCTCTCTCTATATTCAACTTAGACCCAAATTCCCTAGCTTGACTTAGGCATCGAAGGGTCCCCCGGCTTTGCCAGGGTCTCCTTTGCTCATCCTTTGTGTAGGGCCAGGGTTCGTCAAAGGTTCACCACATCGAGCGGAGGGTGGTCCAGATTTTGACATCAACATTTTTTGGCACCGTCTGTGGGAATATAATACGAAAAGTCAGTTTCTCATTCTCAAGTACAATGGCAAGAGGAAAGAAGAAATCTGCAGCTATGGAACTGGAACAGAATGATCAGACTCGGTCTTCCTCACTACTTCATGTCAAGTCGGCCCCAGGACCTTCCCAACGTTCTCGCAATCGGGCGAGGAAGTATCGAGCTATGCAATGTGAAATACAAGCCCTGCGTGACAAAATTAATTAGATGAAATAGCGACTGGAGCCGCAACCATATCCTGTTCAAGAAACGGTCGGTCCAGTGATGGAAGCCCGATTCACGCCGCGGAGTATGAGACCTGAGGGGTCTCAACATTAATCCGCTCGAGTTCCAACTTCAGTCCAAAACCCTCCCCCTACCAAAATCGAGTTCCGGCTCGGAATACAACCACCCAGGTTCCGATAAATGTCTCGGTCACTTCAACTTTGGCACCTATGGATCTACGGCATGAGCTAGAAAGGAGGAGGGGAAGAATGATTTCTGTGGTGGATGCTACACAAGAGATAGTGGCTGAAAACAAAGATCTGTGGGAGACACGGTTTGCAGAACTCGATAACAAGATTCTTATGCTAAAGTAGAATTAGTAGCCTTCATCAGTTCCTGCTGCCATTCAAGTGATGATGGAAGAGACCGAACCTCCCTTCACCTCTACAATCATGAGCGAGGTAATACCAAAGAGGTTCCGGATACCTCCCGTCATCCAATATTATGGGTCTAGCGACCTGTCCGAGCATGTAAAGGCTTATCGTTCATGGATGCAAATGCAAACAGCAACGGACATGATGATGTGCAGGGGATTTTCAATCACGCTCACTGGATCCGCTCGGAGTTGGTACCGTCAACTTAAACCCAATTTCATTGGTTCCTTTGCAGAGCTCAGCAAATTATTCCACACCCAATTCATAAGTGGTAAGAAGAGTCGAAAGCCGAATACTCATCTATTCACCATCAAGCAAGGGCCTAAATAGTCATCGAAGGACTACATCGCCTGTTTCAATGAAGAAGTATTACAGGTGGAGGACTATGACGACAAGATGGTGCTCTCTGTTGTGTTTAGTGGCTTGAAAGAGGGGAAGTTCACCTTCTCCATTGGAAAGAATCTACCAAAGATGTTAACTGAGCTCGTCACCAGAGCTCAGAAACACACTAACGCCGAGGAATTCTCCAATGCCTGAAAAACTGTCTAAGTAGCAGAGCTGACTAGCAAGGGGAAGAGGTCGAGTAACGAAGAACCCCAGCCGTCCAGTAAAAGACCAGACAACCGCGCTCCTCGTGATCGTCATCTGAGTAGAAAACCTGAGGACAAATTCTGTTCCTACACTCCCCTCAACACATCTACTGAACAAATACTACTGAACATCAAAGGTCAGAAGCTCCTGAATTGGCCTGTTTGCATGAAGGCCGACCCAGATCATCGAGACAATTGCAAGTATTGTCATTTCCATCGTGATCACGGCCACAACACAGCCGACTACATGGATCTCAAGGATAAGATCGAGACCCTTATCCTTAAGGGTTATCTGTGCCGATTACCAAGGAAGAAAGAACACCTCGGAGAGAAGAATGAGAGTAGCCAAACAATAGTGCAGAAGAGTCGGCCGAGATTCGTACCATCTTTGGTGGCTCATCCGGTAGAGGGGACTCAAATAGAGCCCGTAAAGCCCATTCTCGGAAGTCTGATCTGGAACATTATATCCACATGACCGAGTGGCCGAGCAAAGAGCTTTAAGTCAGTCTATGCAGTCTGACCTTCACAAAAGATGATGCACGCGAAATCCAACATCCGCATGATGATGCCTTAGTAGTGATTATGACCATAGCCAACCACAATGTGTATCGCATCCTAGTCGACACCGAAAGCTCAGCTGATGTTATTTACTCTAAAGCTTTTGAAAGAATGAGAATTCCAAGGTCACGTCTTAGACCTATGAAGACCCCCTTGCACGGCTTTGCCGGAGAAAGAGTGATCTCTAAGGGAGCCATCTCCCTCCCTGTGACCGCGAGAGAAGGATGGCATCAAGTCACCCTCTTGGTGGACTTTCTCGTCGTTAATGTGTCATCGGTACCAAACGTCATTCTGGACAAACCATCTCTCAATACAATGAGGGCAGTCATCTCCACTTACCATCTGATGATGAAGTTTTCTGCCAAGGGCAGAATAGGCTACCTCCGAGGCAATCGGCGCGAGGCTCGGAAATGTTATGCGATAGCAGTAGAGAAAGGGTCGGTAAAGCAAGCCCTCACCATCAACATCCTCAATCCTAGGGGACCTACAGAGGACTCATCTGTGGAAGACTTCGAGGCAATACCTCTTGACAAGGCAGATCCGAGCAAAACCGTACAACTCAGAACATCATTGAATTCCGAGCAACGGTCTGAAATGTTGTCCTTCCTACAGCAACATAGAGATGTCTTCGCATGGTCGCATGAGAACATGTTAGGGATCTTTCCTGATGTCATGGTTCATATGCTGAATGTGGACCCGGATCATAGACCCGTGAAATAAAAGAGAAGACTGTTCGATGCCAAGCGGTATGAGGCTATAGCCGACAAAGTCTCTAAACTGCTAAGCGTTGGCTTCATCGAGGAGGTACACTATCCAGATTGGATTGTAAATGTGGTCCTCGTCAAGAAAGTCAATGGTAAATGGCGGGTCTTTGTGGATTATTCGGATCTGAATAAGGCCTGCCCTAAGGATAGTTTTCCTTTGCCCCGAATCAATCAGCTGGTAGACAGTACAGTAGGGCACGAACTACTCTCCTTCCTGGATGCCTATTCTGGGTATAACTAGATCGTGATGCATCCCCTAGATAGGTAGAAAACTATCTTCGTCACTGACAAAGGACTCTACTGTTACAGGGTCATGCCATTCGGCCTAAAGAATGTTGGGGCCACGTATCAGAGATTGGTGAATCAAATGTTCACTAAGCAGATCGAACGCACTATGGAGGTTTATGTCGATAACATGCTCGTTAAGAGCACCAAGGCGTCCGACCACCTAGCAGATCTCAAAGAAACCTTCTCCATCCTCTGAGAGTATCGGATGAAGCTGAATCCCGTGAAGTGTGCCTTCGGAGTTGGCTCCGACAAATTCCTCGAGTTTCAGGTCAGTCAGAGGGGTATTGAAGCAAATCCTGACAAGATCAAGGCACTCCTTGACATGAGCTCACCTCGGACTATTAAAGAGATACAATGCCTCACTAGACGAGTAGCAGCACTCAGGCAGTTCATATCCAGAGCCACTGATAAATGCCTCCCCTTCTTTCAGTAGTTGAAGAGTCAGAAGAAGGCTGAGTGGACATCAGAATGTGAGTAAGCCTTCAAGCAGTTGAAGCAGTACTTGGGCTCATCGCCCTTACTATCAAAGCCCGAAGAAGGTGAGCCCTTATTCTTGTATCTTGTGGTCTCGGCCTCAACCATCAGTTTAGCCCTTATTAGAGAGGTGGGGGGCAAACAGCACCCCGTATACTATGTGAGTAAAGCGATGGTACTTGCCAAGATGAGGTACCTAGCTCTGGAAAAGTTGGCACTCTATCTTGTTGTTTCGGTTCGAAGGTTACACCCGTACTTCCAAGCCCATTCCATTATCATCTTGACCGACTCTCCCCTCAGGCAAGTCCTCTAGAAGCTAGAGGTGTTGGGTCGGCTAACCAAGTGGGCAATCGAACTTGGGGAGTATGACATCCAGTTTTGACCAAGGACCGCGATTAAGGGCCAAGCTATGGCCGACTTTATTGTGGAATTCACTGCCCCGACTGAAGAGGGGATCAGCGCTGAGGTGGAGATGGTTCCTTCGCCTGTTCCTCCAAGCAATCAAGAGACAACATCAAAACCGGGATGGATTCTTAATGTGGACGGGTCCTCCAATGCTAAGCGTGCCGGGGCAGGGATTGTCTTGGTCGCACCTGATTCTACATCCATCCAGTATGCAATCCGACTATGTGTCAAGGCCTCTAATAATGAGGTGAAATGTGAGGCTCTGCTAGCTAGACTTAGGTTAGCAGCCAGTCTGGGGGTCCAGTCTCTCAAGGTACGATGTGATTCTTAGCTGGTAATGAACCATATCTCCACCGAATATAGAGTTAAGGAGACTAGGATGGTGGCTTACCTGGTTGAAGCAAAGAAACTAATAGAAAGGTTCTAGAGCTGCACTATCAGTCTGATTCCTAGGGTGAAGAATTCTTGGGCTAACACCCTAGCGAAGCTAGCCACAGTCACAGAAGGAAAGATCCCGCAAGTCATTCCTGTGGAATTCATAGAACATCCGAGCATTGACCAAACAGGGAAGAAAATGGTCAACCCAGTGGAAGATGCTCTGAGCTGGATGGACCCAATTTACAACTACCTCACATCTGGTGAGGTCCCCTCGGACAAGTTGGAGGCTAGATGCCTGAGAGTCAGAGCGGCACAATACGTAGTCTTGGACGGGATCTTATACAAAAAAGGGCATTTACAGCCCTACCTCAGGTGTCTCTGACTCGATGAAGCAGACTATGTGATTCGGGATATTTATGAAGGCATCTACGGAAATCACTCTGGTGGTCGGGCACTGGCTCTGAAAATACTCCGCCAAGGATATTTATGGCCGATCATCAGAGAGGACTAAAAAAAACTACGTTCAAAGGTGCGATAAATGTCAGCGGTATGCGATCGTGCCGATGCAACCTGCGAAAGAAATGATTCCCATGAGTGGACTGTGGCCATTTACTCAATGGGGGATCGATATCATCAGACCTCTGCCCACAGGGAAAGGGCAGGTCAAGTTCGCTATTATCGCGGATGACTATTCACCAAGTGGGCCGAAACTGAGCCCGTCGTAAAAGTCACAAAGTAGAAGGTGGTTGATTTTGTCTGGAAGTACATCATCTACCGATTCGGAATCCCGTGCACTATCGTATCTGATAATGGCAGACAGTTCGATAACGACAAGTTCCGAGGCATGTGTTGGGGGATTGGCATTTTGAACGCGTATTCTTCACCTCGGCACCCACAATCTGATGGACAGGTGGAGGTAGTTAACAAAGTCATCAAGCACCATCTCAAGATAAAATTAGAGAAAGCAAAAAAGCAACTGGGCAAGGAGCTCCCATTCGTCCTCTAGACTTACAGGACTACGGCTTAGTTATCTACTGGAGAAACCTCATTCTCGCTTTCCTACAGTTCGGAGGTGATGGTGCCAGTCAAAATTGGTCTCCCTATAACTCGGGTCAGGAACTATCAAGAAGATCAAAACACCAAGTAGATTACAGCTAACCTGGACCTACTCGAGGAAGCCAGAGATATCTCTAGACTCCAGGCTACCGTTCGGCATCAGCAAGTAGCACGATTCTACAATTCCAAGGTTAAGACTACACAATTCCATCCAGGAGATTTAGTCCTTCGCCGAGTCTTCAAGAACACTACAGAGCCGGGGGTTGGGGGACTCGGACCCAATTGGGAGGGGCCATATAGCGTGGTCCGATCAACCAAGCCTGCCTCCTACTACGTAGAAGATCTGGAAGGCCATCAGCTCCCCCATCCCTGAAATGTCGAGCACCTGAAAATCTACTACCCCTAATGTAATGGCCCTGAAGGCCCTTAATAAATGTACTGCTTAAAGCAGCTACCCTCTTAAGACCTCTAATAAAAGTTTCTTTTCTACATTGTCTACTTGCGCAATTTATCCCAGACTATCTACGAGCAAAAGGAGTTACCTTTGATGAGCAGAGGCTAACTTAAAGGACTAATCCCTTCAAGAAGGGGTCAGAACGTTAAACCCATGAAAATCTACCTAGGGATCCCCTCATGCTTAGGGGAAAAAGTCCAGAGACGTCCAAACTCCCTAAGAAAGGGGGTCAGACCATCAACAAATCTACGAAATCAATTGAGCACGCCATTCGGGGGGGTGGGGGCGGAGGGTTGGCCCCTCAAGGGGTCAATCCTTAAAACATTAGACAGCTAAGAATTATCACAACAATCAACGCACGTGAACAAGCCGTATGCCAACAATTGTCATTGATATAAAAGAGAAATCCATTTACATTGCAAAAAAAAAAAGATGGAAACTTGTTATTCCCTCCAAGCGGAGGGACCAGTTACCCAGCTGGGGGGCTGAGCATCGACGGTGGCTTCGGCAACAGGAGCACCTTGGGCAATCTCCACAGTAGGAGGGGTATTTTCGAGCTCGTCTACCACGGCAGGCTCAGCATCACCGGCGGTGTCTGCCATGAGGGTGTCAAAGTTAAGAGTTAGATAAAGTTTTTTAACCTCTACCTGGTAAGTGTCAAAGCCGAAGTAATACAATTTATCCAGCACTTTGGCCCTTTCAGCAGAATCCTTTTATTCTGCCACTGCCACTGCCGCTTGCAAGACTGCTTAAGCCTTAAGCTTTACCCGTAAGGAAGCCTTCTCCGCAGACACAATAGACTCAAGGACCCTCTGTTGCTGAACTAATTAGTTTGCCACCATCTGTTACTTCGCCTCGTGCTTCTCTTTCGCCACTTCGAGCCCCTACTCTGCTTCCGAGGCTCTAAACTCCAGGTCTTTGTTAGCCTGGCGTAAACGCCTGACTTCGGGTTCAGCCACATCCAAGTGAGCTTGGAGTTGGTTGATCTCACCTTAGAGCATAAGTTCTCTTACCCGGCCCTCCGCAGCAGCTTTCCTCAGCTCCTCCTGCTCCGCGGCTGAAGCCTCCAGCTTCTTCTCAAACTCAACTTGCTGTGCATTTTGCTATGCTCTCTCCTTCTCAAGCTTGGCCCGCTCTTCTTGTTCTGCCTTCTTGACCACAAATTTGATCCGCTCGGCTTCGAGTCGTTCCATCTCCTTCAGCCTCTCCTTCACTTCTATCATCATTGGCAATGACTGGTAACATACAGCTGCATAGTTGTTCATGAAGTTGACATGGCGGTGGGAGAGCGTGTCGGCTATTTGCAACTCTGGTACATGCTTAGCTACCCAAGGGTTCAGCCGAGCCATATAAAAACCAGGAGGTAGGGCTCGTGGGGAGGATACGAAACTTGGAGAGGATGTGGAAGCTTCCCCCCTTGGAGAGGGGGCAGAAGCTCCTCCCCTTAGAGAGGGTGCAGAAGCTCTTCCCCTTGGAGAGGGTGCAGAAGCTCCCCCGACCCCGCTGGTTGCAGAAGCTTGGATAGCCACCTTGGGTGTGTTCGCATACCTGGCAAGGACATCAACATGACAGACTATGGGCTCGGCCTCAACAAGGGGGATTGCACATTGCGCGAAGGCAACTATGCCGAGAGTCTCCCCTACTACCTCCCTCCTTGCTATAAAAGGACCCGCAACCGCAAAGGAGCCATGGGGACCTACTCCTTCATAGAAGTTGATGAGATGGTGATAGGCTCGACTCTGGCAGGAGCCTCAGTAGCTAGGACCTTTGGAGCGGGAATCGGAGTAGTAGCAGGAATAACCTCAAGGAGACCTATGGCAGGCACGGTTCCAGCTGGTTCTACAGCTGGGGTGACCTCGACCTCAGCCTCGGAAGCCTTCCTCTTCCTCGAAATCACCTTCATCCTTGGATCAGAGGAGAGGACGACGTCCATTGGAGGGCGTGGAGGCCTTCTCCTCTTTGAACCACCTACCCAGTGTGAGTCACAGAATCAATGAAATCTCCAAAGGCCCTAACTCTACTTACCCAAGGCAAAGAGAGTAGGCCGAACTCTACAGAAGCCGAACAACACCAGACTCTTCGAGTTAATATGCCCGAACCAAGCACGTAGGTCTGCAGGAATTACGCAGACCCGGTCGACCTAATGCTTGTAGAAGGCAGAGAGGTTGGGGGCCCCCTTCTGCTGGACTACAAGAAGAAGTGAATAATAAGATTGCACATAGGAAAGAACTGAATACACAATACGATTAAAAGAAGTATCCGATGACCTGGATTAGCAAACATGGTAGGGACTCGGGTCTGTAGCCGATCCAATTCAAAGGCCGGGGCTTCCCATTCCACCAAGGCCCCGAACCACTTCCCATTCCAGTCTTTGTTGGAAGAAGGGAGATGAGTTACCAAACCTGGGAGGCATAGGGGCCTGACCGAGAAGTACCACCAGGCCTTGTCCATGTTATCGTATTTAGCCATGTATAGAAATAGAAATTCCTTTGGCGTCAGTCTCTGATTCCCTGCCTGATGTCAGAGAACAAAGGTGGAAGCTAGGGTCCTCCAAGAGTTTGGGACCAACTACCCCGGCGCAATTTTTAGCTGCGCTGTCAGTTCGTGTAAGAAAGGATGGATGGGGAATTGAAGCCCACATTGGAGGGTACAGATGAAGATGGCAATCTCACCCTCAGCCGGAGACGCTGCTTGGTCTGTGGGGGCAGGAGCTCGGATGTGGACCAAACTGGGGATTTGATAATCTTCACGGAGTTGGGCCATTTGGGACTCAATCATAATTGATCCCCCAGGAACTATTGGCCTTGTTCTGCCTCTCTTGGGGCCTGCTTTCGACCGCCCCACAGGATCTCAAAGAGCCCTCTTTGGTCCTTTGCCACGACTCTTGACCCTCTGACTTGCGGATCCTTGAGCTAGAGCTGGTTTGTAGAGGGGTTTGGCCTCGAGGGGGCCTTCAGACTCTCCGGGTCTTGATGTTGTGGTCTCTAGCTCAGCCTCTGAACCAGCTCCTCGGATCAAATTCATCTCATCAGAGTCGCTCGACATAAATGAAAGATGCGTTAAGTGTTGGAAGACTCACAACGTTGCAGACAATCTCCCCCAACGTAAGTTTTTCCAGCTCCGATGTCTTCCGTTGGACTGAATCTTCCCTCCAACGGTCGGGAATCCTTTGTTCGGTGACAATCTCCGATAGAAGGTGATTTTCGGTGAAGGGCAATTTTCGACGAGGGTGATTTCCGACAGTAGGTGACTCGAAAAGGAGGAACAGGGAAAATTAGAATACAATAAGTGTGAGAGCGAGGGGGGAGGGGTTTATATAGCTGCCTCATCGCTCGGTGCCATCATTACTACTAAACATACCAAGGGTTGATACGACTTAGCATCAGTGCCAAGGGACACGTGTAAGAGTACGAAACGTCCGAGCCCATGCTTCAAGATCAGAATCTTCTCAACATTTAATGTCATTTAAGATACAGGCGCTTCCTCATTCCTTCGTCCCGCCATCTGTAAAACGTAACCGTCACCACGTGTCCTCTACTAAGAGGATGAAAACCGAAGGGATGCAGCCGTTGCACCGCACGCAAGAGCGGAGATATGTGAACCGCATTAATTGCACCCCGATCATCCCAATCAACAGCAGAGATGAGTAGACGTCGTCTCATTTTCTCAGGCATTTACTCTTTAAGTCTAAGCTTGGATTAAAAGAGTAGGGGGCTTCTGTTGTGAAGAAATTCAACTAGATGAGTTTATAAATGTTATTCTATATAGTTCCTATGATTGTCAAATTTTGTAGTGCCAAAACCTTCTGGAACCTGTATCTTGTATAGCTCATCTACATATTCAAGATCATGAAATTCATATACAAGAACAAAGGTCTTTACCTCAAGAACTTCAAATGCAAGAACAAGAGATTCACAAGTTCAAATACAACATCAAGTGATAGTTCAAGGTTTCAAAGCTTCAAATATGTCAAGACAAAGTACTTTGCTTTAGAACTCAAAGCTCAAGGTGAAATACAAGTCACAAGTACTTCAAGTTCAAGCTTCAAAGAACTTCAAGTTCAAGCTTCAAAGTACTTCAAGATCAAGCTTTAAAGCACTTCAAGATGTTAAGCTTCAAGCACTTCAAGAACAACTATCAACCAAAGCAAATGATGTTTCAATGTTCAAATATCTCTTATAAGGTATGGATGACCCTAGATTGATCCTAGGTTAGGTCATATTGATTACATACTTAAATTGGGTCACTATATACTTCTATAGGCTATTTCTCGACTAGTCTTAGCCTATGTTCGACTAGTCTTAGTACTGGTTCAACCAGTCCAAGAATTTCCTCGACCAGTCCAAGGTTTGTTACTCATTTTCAGGATTTTTTGTTGGACCCTCGACTAGTCCTGGAGACTGCTCGACCAGTCAAGTGAACAGTGCTCGACCAGTCGTGAAACGGGCTTATCTTATCGCGTCCAAAATTTTGAAAGTTTGTTGGTCCTTCAACCAGTCGAGCTGTCCTCTGGACCAATGGAGTGAACAGTTTTGCACTTATAAATAGAGCACGATTTTCAGAGTTTTTCATTCGATTAAGGCAAAATCAAGACACCACTCTGAGAGATAAGTTTGTGAGATTCTTAAGCTATTTAGTGCTCATTTAATATTCTCTTTAATTTAGCTTTTTATATTTGATTTTGAGTTCTATATTCCAATCTTATTTGAAGAAGGGATTTAAGTTTTTCCCTTTCTTGGAATCAAAATCAAATTAAGCAAGCCCAATGTGATTTAATCTAAAATTCAATTAGAACTTAGAACCTTTTCATAAGTGAGTGTGGACATTGAACATCTACGTTGAACATCTACTTCGAATTGGTTCTTCCGGGCTTCATCAAAGGAGAATATCCAGATAAGTATATTTACATTTCTGTAAATCTTTCTTTTGGTTTTTGAGGTTGTGCCAGAAAAATCTCTCTTTCTTTTTGGTTTGTTTGAGGTGATCCAGAAAACTCAAAGTGTGGGGTTTTTGAATTATGTAAGCCCACTTGAAAGACACAATTGTGAAGGTTTTAGATGAACTTTGAAAAACCTATTTCATAGTGAACGCCAATATCAACTGTGTGAGGATATTGGGAGTGTAGTAGTTGTGTAGTTATTTTTCTAAATAGTTGGTGTACACACAAGCGAACCACTATAATTTCTGGTCTTGTGGTGGATGATTGATTGTGGTTTTGTGTGAATGTTGTAATTTCTTTTTAAGCTTTTGTGGAGAATGTTGTAATCTTTTTATGCACGTGTGAAAATGTTGTAATAGATTAGTTTATTTTCTTTGCTATTTTTATTCTTTATTCCTCTGTATCGGTTTGAGATTTTGATACACAGACCTTTTTAGGAATCAGGTTGTCCTACCATAAGCTATTGGTTTTTGGTGTAAGGTTATCCTTAGAACAACATTTGTATCAACCTCTCAATACATGTACATTTGAAGTTATTATTTATTTCTACTTTGTGGGATTGTTTAATGCTATCTTTAATTATATCTGTTTAATTTTGTATTTAATTTTTTAATTTGGCATAGTCCTATTCACCCCCCCCCCCCCCTCTAGGACTCTTAGCTTTGCCTTTTTAGAGTTAAGTCCACTACCTACCTCGGAGCTTGGAGGGGAGACCTCGAAAGTGTATGACGGACAAGCAGGGTCGAGTCCTATCTCAGCCTGTCTCAGATCCTAGCCACTATCTTCATTTAATAACTCAACAAAAAGGTCAATCTGCGCACTAGTTATGGTCCGAGGCTTAGAGTCAAGGCCACCCTAGTTCGAGATCCAAAGCCGAGGCAAAGGGAATTTTACCAGTCTCGAATACTAGTACTCGGTCCCGGGCTGGGAGAAGTCGAGGCTGAGGCTAGATGCAGATATCCCGAATATTGAACCAGGAAACTGCCTCACGCGGATATGACTGAATATCTCACCTGCGGATACGCTCCTCTAAGACACAATGCGCTACACAATCCCTGGATTACGGACAAAATCTCCATGATCCCAGTATCCCACTAATTGAGTGAATCATGCCGAGATTAACGGATGCAGATCATCCAACACGTAGGTATAAATACAAGGGGACCTCATTGCTATAGGTACGCGAAATCTCGCACCCTCTCTCTACGTTCAACTTAGACCCAGATTCCCTAGTCTGACTTAGACATCGGTGGGTCCCCCATCTTTGCCAGGGTCTCCTTTGCTCACCCTTTGTGCAGGGCCAGGGTTCATCGAAGGTTCACAGCATCGAGCGGAGGGTGGTCCACATTTTGACGTCAATAGTCATCACTACAGTTGTCTTGCTACTGTTAGCATTTCAACCAACGACAATTGGCTAAAAAATATGAGAGAGAGAGAGAGGGTGACGGCTTTGGGTGTCACGACCATGGCTCCTAGAGATGACGCGTGTGGCTGCCACTGCTACGACCATTGATGGCACCCATGCTGGAAAGAGAGAGAGAGAGAGAGAGAGAGAGAGAGAGAGAGAGAGAGAGAGAGAGAGAGAGAGAGATTAAGGCAGGGGACAACCAACAATGGTTATAGTTGTTGAATTAATGCACTTGAAGAGAGATACATGTATGTGTTTCAATACATATACATGTACTTAATGAGATACATGTATTAATTTGTTCCAATACATGTACCTTTTGGAATACATGTATTCATGCTTAGAATTTTGTGAAAAGGTTCATGTCTCTTTGTTGAAGAGTCACATGTCGGTTAGTTTTTTTTTATGCATCTATTAAATAGCTTTTATTTGTTGAATGTATCCAAAAGCCTATAAATATGTGTATGGATTTCATTTTCAAGTATGAAGAAGCAATACAACAAAAATCAGTATTCTCCTATTCCCTTGTAAGTTATATTTTGTAAGTAAAAAAGGCTACAATAGCCTACAAAGTGGTATCAGAGCCACGTTTTAGGTCTTGACTTAGAAACTTCTAAAGAATTAGAATCGATGACAATGAATGGTGCAACGATTCATCCCACAATTCCCATTTTTTGAGGGGAGAACTTTGATCATTGGAGCATCAAAATGAAGACCTTATTCCAATCTCAAGGGCTATGGGAGAATGTTGAAACCGGTTATCCAACTACAACCGATCTCACACATCTCTCAGCCATACAACAAGAACAACTAAAGGAGAATAAGAAGAAAAATGCAAAGGCCTTCTTCTTCATCCAACAAAGTGTCTCTGATTCTATCTTCTCTAAAATCATTCCATCTCAAACTTCAAAGCAAGCTTGGGACACTTTACAACAGGAGTTCAAAGGTACATCTAAGTGATTGCCATCAAGTTACAAACTCTACGAAGGGAGTATGAAAATATGAAAATGAAAGACTCGAAAAAGATGAAAGATTATCTTTCACGAGTAATTGAAGTGGTGAATCAGATTAGGATCTATGGAGATTCTATTTATGATGAAAAGGTGATTCAGAAGCTTTTAATAAGCCTCCCTGCAAAATATGATACTACCATTGCCACAATAGACAAATCTAAGGACCTTTCAACCTTATCATTGGTTGAGTTGATGGGCTCTTTAGAATCACATGAGCAAAGATTGTTGAGGAGTGAAGAAAAATCAGTTGAAAGTGCATTTCAAACGGAACTTTCAATTGGTTCACAAAGTTCTTCCGAGAAGACACAAGCTGGTCATGGAAAGAACCAAGGCAATTATAAGAAAGGTGGAAAATCGATGCAAGGGAAATGGCAAAATCGAAACAAATGCAAAAATTCAAATCTTACCTGCAATTTTTGTAAAAATTCTGGCCATATTGAAAGTGATTGTTGGAATCCAGGCAAACCCTAGTGTTTTAACTGTAAAAAGTTTAGACACGTGAAGAAGGATTGTCGTTTCAAGGACAATCAACATGCTGCAAACTTCTCTGAAGAAAAAGTTGAAGAAACATGTTTTTTGCATGTCAATACTCACTCACTCAGGCTGAAGACATATGGTACTTAGACAGTGGATTCAGCAATCATATGATAGGTGATGATCGGATATTCACAAATATCGACCCATCCGTCAAATCTCAAGTCCGTATGGGAAATGGTGCTATTATGGAAGCAAATGGAAAGGGGACAATTTCCATTGAAACCAAGAAATGGGTCAAGTATATAAAAGATGTTTTACTTGTTCCTGACTTGGATCAAAACTTGTTATGTGTTGGACAACTTGTTCAAAATGGGCACTCTATATTCTTCAAAAATGATTCTTGCATTATCTATGACAAGAATGGCACAAATCAAGTGATCGCTAAGGTGAATATAGAGAAAAATCATAATTTTCCTATTAAGTTGCGATATTCGATCAATTGTGCATGAAAAGCCGAGACACTTGATGAATCTTGGCTTTGGCATAAAAGACTGGGACATTTGAGCTTTCTTGAGTTGAAGTTGATGGATCAAAAGAATCTGGTAGATGGTTTACCATCTGTCGAAATTAAAAAAGACATTTGCTCAGGTTGTGTATTGGGAAAACATCATTGTGCACATTTCTCAAGAAGCACGTGGAGAGCAAAGGTGCCTTTGGAGTTGATCCACACTAATATTTATGAAAAATGCAAATTCCATCACTTAGTGGAAGCTTGTATTTTATCATCTTTGTTGATGATTATACAAGAATGATGCAGGTGTACTTCATAAAGCAAAAGTCAGAAGCTTTTTTGATCTTCAAGGGATTCAAATCACAAGTTGAGAGACAAAGTGGTCTCAAAATCAAGATGCTAAGAAGTGATCATGGCGGCGAGTATGTCTCTAAGGAATTTGAGACATATTGTGAAGAAGAAGGAATTGAGAGGCAACTGCTTATTGCTTACACACCTCAGCAAAACGACGTTGCAGAACGGAAGAATAGAACAATTGTTGAAATGGCTTATTCTATGTTGAAGGAGAAAGACATCCCAAATACTTTTTGGGCTGAGGCTGTGTCTACAACTATTTACTTGCTTAATCGGAGTCCTACAAAAGCTGTGGATGGTAAAACACCGATTAAAGCATGGTCAGGTCACAAGCCTTCTATAAAACATCTCAAAATTTTTAGTTGCATTTGTTATGTTCATATTCCATCTCAAAAGCATCAAAAACTTGATGAAAAATCTGAAATTTGTATTTTCATTGGTTATAGTACTTCGTCGAAAGGTTATCGAGTATATAATCTTGAGACGGGGAAGCTAATGATTAGTCGAGATGTTTTGTTCAGTGAAAGTACAGGATGGGATTGGAAAAAGAAAAATATACAAGAACAAGTCGTTCTTATACAAGAAGATGAACCGAAAAGCACTCAAGATGTGGAAGAAGAAACAAAAGCAAAAAATGACGAAGAAGATTATGGATCCACAACTCCATTCTCTTCACTAGAAGCTACTCCATCCGCATCATCAAGTTCTCCATTAACAACTTCGAGTATTTCATCCGAATTGCCCTCGAGAAAAATGAAGAGTCTGAGAGACATCTACAAGCGTTGCAATTTTTTGGTTATAGAATCAGAAAGTTTTGAAGTTATAACTCGAGAAAACAATTGGGTTAAAGCTATGAAAGAGGAAATTTGCATGATCGAGAAGAACTCTACTTGGAAGTTAGTTGATCGTCCAAGCGGTAAAGATGTTGTTGGAGTAAAATGGGTTTACAAGTCTAAACTCAATTTAGATGGTTCAATCCAAAAATATAAGGCAAGGCTCGTTGCAAAAGGTTATACACAACAACCAGGCATCAATTATAATGAAACCTTTGCACCAGTTGCTCGATTGGAGACTATACAAACCCTCGTTGCACTTACAGCTCAAAGGAAGTCGTCCATTTTTCAGCTTGATGTCAAATTAGCCTTCTTGAATGGTTCCTCGATGAAGAAATTTATATTTCTCAACCACAAGGATTTGTGGTGGAGGGCAAAGAAGATAAATTCTATTGGTTGAAGAAAGCATTGTATGGACTAAAGCAAGCGCCGCGTGCTTGGTATAGCCAAATCGATGGTTATTTTGCCAAGAATCAGTTTCATCGGAGCAAGTGTGAGCCTACCTTATATGTCAAGACTAAAGGTACATCTATTCTCATTGTATCATTGTATGTTGACGATTTGATACTCATGGGAAATGATCATAGTATGCTCCATCAGTTCAAACTCGATATGATGAAGACATGAGATGAATGATCTTGGCATGATGCATTATTTTTTGGGAATATAAGTTTCTCAAGATGAAAATAGAATCTTCATTTCTCAAAACAGGTACGCTGAATCTATTCTTGCAAAATTCAGCATGGAAGGATGTAACCTAGTTACTACTCCTCTTGTAGTAAATGAGAAGCTGATAAAAGATGATGGTTTAAAAAAGGTGGATGAATCATTATACAGAAGTATCGTTGGAAGCCTCTTGTATCTCACTACTTCAAGGCCTGATATTATGTTTGCTGCAAGTTTACTCTTGAGATTCATTATCACGCCCCAAACTCGAAAACCGGATTCACAAAATTTTCGATCGTCGAATCCAGTGCTGATAGCTCCTATAGTATCACATTCTCGGCTCCCAGTGTTCATACGACAGATTTCAATCCTGGGATCCTATAAGGAGGATTTTCAACATGAATTTCTTTGAAGATAAGCATAACCACAAGTATACTCAAATCGCAAAGGCAAATCATCATCACATATCCACTAATATAAACATTTGATTACAATGCTGAAAGGAAAATACATATGTCAAAATCAAAGCTCCAGGAGTTCGCTGCACGCTCCAAGCTTAACGCTGCTACAACCTAACGCCACCTGCATGCATCTGTTGTGCATAAGCTTATAGAAAGCTTAGAGGGTGGTGAAAGTGTGTGCACAAGATAAGTGTCAAGCACACAAATATCAAAGTAAGCGAAAATACAGCAAGTCCATAGAAATATCATCAACCTTATCTAGAATATGCGATGAAATGACATAATAAGCCAATGTCATATACTGAGAAATTAATGTAGGTCGGCTATGCAATGCGGAGACATAATGAGCCAAATATCAGACACCGATGATGCAATACAATATGCAATTATAAAGAGCCGTTAATACCATCAGCCTCATCTAGGCCGTATAAATGCAGAAACATAGCAACCCAAATGCCATATGCCGTGGATATAATGCAATATGCAGATCCTGGCGAGTCCACAATATCATCAACCCTATTCAGGCTATGCAAAACAAAAGCATAGTAAACTATATGCTATGTACTGAGGATGCAACACAATATGCGGTGCGAATGAAATGGCCAAGCTGGAGTGTGAAGTCGAGATGATAGTACATAGAATCGTAGGCTATGGGGTCCATCACAAGGGACTTCTATCGAAACTAGTCTCATACCTAAATTTAGATAGATAGACTCAATGTGGCAAACTCCTGATCTCAGGTTAGTTGCGCGCCTCAACCGAAATCCTTGCCATTGTGAAGGTAAACATAACAATTAGTTGCGCACCACCAGCCCGAGTGGGTAGTGAATGAATGAATGAATGAATATACAACTCCTGCTTGATAAGTCCTCATATCAGTACCGTACATCTCTGGGATCATCACTGGGGTCTATTACACTCTATGCCAACTTGTCGCCCCTATCCGAGCACACAACTAGGTAAGTAGAAGAGGCCTCACTTTCACCTGCCAATATTGGGCCCGGCTCGTCGATAGAGGACCCATTTCTCAAGCTAGTCAAACTCAACTTAGATATTAACCCCTCACTCAGGTCAGTAAGGTCATACCCCTTTCCAATTGACCACAACACAATGGGAGACGCGACCTACTAGTATACGGCCCTCGTGCGGTCATGTATCCACTCGGTGTCGACGTTAGAGCGTCTCCTGGCCACGGAGGTTTAGGAATTTTCATCCAAGGACATCTATGACGCCTATATGCTAGAACCAAACATTTTCGGTATCCCATCTGGCCATCCATAATATGCCTGTGGAGGCCACGACCCTGATGTCGTTAGGGCGTATGGTAGTCATATCATAAAATGCCGTTCAGTCATGCATCAAACTTGCCCATACCGCGAGCTCACGTGGGGCAACTTCGTCAATCAGGAAGTCCCATAACAACCTTCCCAATGGTATATGTAATGATCAACCACATCTCATATCAAGCATGTAGATGATGCGTATGGGATGTATCATGATGTTATGCTATCACATACTCATAATCAGCATCGATAATCGGCCTAACAAGGCCTAAGGGAAGGTCATAATGTGGACATTTAAACATAATTGCCCATCAATGTGGACATTCAACCAACATTGCTCCTAAGAAGTGGCCCTCATAGGGCCAAACATATAGTGGGCCCATGGCCACACACAAGAGCCTAACATATATCACAATGGGCCTCACTCGAGGGCCACATATACATTAAATCGGGCCTCACCATATAGGCTTCATATACATTACATTGGGCCTGATATCTAGGCCCCAAATACATCACAATGGCCCGCTCACACGGGCTTAATATACATCACAATGGGCCGCTCACACGGGCCCAATATACATCACAATGGGCCGCATCGCATGGGCCTCAAATACATCATATGGGCTAAAAATTCATCATAATGGGCCACGTGACATGGGCCTAATATACATTATAATGGTCCACATGACACAGGCCTAATACACATCACAATAGGCTGCATGATATGGGCCTAATACACATCATAATGGGCCGCATGACATGGGCCTAATATATAACACATCGGGCCTCATATACATCAAGTGGTCCGCATCAATGGGCCGCACTAATGGGCCTAGAAAAGTGGATGAACCGTGTTCATGCAACACACATATCATGGTAGGCTGCACAAATGAACGACATAGATATACAATACATGCATCAATGGTAGGCCCCACATGGCACCGTCCAAAGGTGGACGGTGCGAATATAGAATACGTCAACCAAGGTGGGCCCCATCACATGGGCCTAATATAAATAACAGGTGGGCCCCGTATACTCAGCAAATGACCCCCATCAGATGGGCAGCGTGGGTACAACATACATCACGGTGGAGCTCATGGCACCGTCCAAACATTGTCCATGTAAATCAACACTGTCCAAACATTGTCCAGCACCGTCCAGCACAATTTAGACGGTGTGGATGAAATAAAAACATCATGGTGGTGTCCATGCTGGCAAAACAGGTGGACGGCTTGGGTAAAACACAAATACTAGGGTGAGCCCCACCCCCTGGACGATGTGGATATAATAAATACATCTAGGTGTGGTCCACTGTCCAGATTTGTTAGATGGTGTGCAGGGCAGCAGCAAATGCCTACTGCATGGGACCTAGTAGCTGAACGACTTAGATCTAAAACACATCAAAGGTGGGTCCATAATGGACGGATGGTTTGGATCTAACACATACATCGTGATGGGCCCACAGAACTTGCTGACGTCCTATAGTCAGTCGTTGCTGCTGGCCCACCATCCCTGATGGACGGTGAAGATATAAAATAAATACATCATGGTGCGTCCACGTGGTAGCTCACCAGAAATTTGAATCTGCCTCAATTCCTAGCCCAAGGCCAAGGAATTGGATGAACGGTGCTAATGAAAAACATACATTAGGGCCCCACGGTTCCGTCCAGATGGACGGACGGCTTGGATATACAATACATCGTGGAGGGGCCCACACGAGTGGACGATGTGGATGCTGCACTCGTGCAGCAAGTGGGGTCCACGAACAGTGCAGATAATGCACATATATCATGGTGCATCCCACATCAGCATGGCCCACCGCCTGGATCAATCTGATATTTGTGTTTTCCCTTTTATTTTGGCCTGTTTAGACGGACAGGCAGCAATCTCATCTGCTAGACAGTCCAGTAAGGTGGGTCACAGGGTTAGATGGCTTGGATATGAAACATCATGGTGGGCCACACACACACACACACACACTAGGTGGGCCACACACCTCATCATCAACATAAAAATGAAAGAAAGAGATAGAAGGAGAGAGGAAGAAACATGTGAAGGGGAGGGACCCCGCCACTATGGGCCCTCCCTATATAATGCATACATCAAAATGGGTCCCACCATATGTGGGCCCTCAAATCATCAAAATCAAGATGATGAACACCCACGGTTGGATCTCCTCTTCCTTCTTCCACCAATGCATCCTAAAGCTTCAATGGAACATGATTCAATGGTTGAGATTGATCATAGAGGGTGGGATTAGGTGGTAGGAAGGTGGGCCACACTAGTTTCTTTGGGGAGCTTGGACAATTGCTCTCATGGTGGCTTGGAAGAAGATTAGAGAAATGAGAGAGAGAGAGAGAGAGAGAGAGAGAGAGGGTTGTAAGGAGAGAGGGATGGGTGAGTGAGTGATGTGTACTTGACATGTAAGGGATGGGTTACTTTGGTAATAAGGGAGTGATGGGTATGTACTTGATTAGTGATGTGTACTTAATTGATGTGATTGATTGATTGATTTGACATGTTCTCTTGGATTTTGTAAAGTGCGTCATTTTCCTCAAATTGAACGCGGGCCCACATCTCCTGACCAGGGTATCGCCTCGGCGCGTGGGATATAGCGTCGGAACCGCAGCGACGGCGTAGTCGCAAGAATGCAAGTCTCAGGTTGAGCCGACTCAAATTGATATGATACAACTTAGGGATGCGCACAAATGCTATCTACACATCTAATTCACCGAAATTCGATCGGGAGGACCGCAGAAGCCTACGGAACGATACGGTTTAGGATACGGGCCTCACATTCATGAATTGTCCAAAGTAAACTCACTTAGGAGTTGCAAAAAGAGTGTTATGATACATCCAAGGATTGTTGGATTATGGAATCATGTATACTCATATTCCAAATTCAAAATTGGTAGGATATACAGATAGTGATTGGGCAGGATCCATAGATGATATGAAAAGCACATTGGCATACACTTTCTCTCTTGGATCCGGGATATTTTCTTGGGTGTCAAAGAAACAAAGTACCATTTCTCAATCTACAGCAGAAGCAGAGTATGTGACGGCATCTCATGCAGTTTCTCAAGCAATATGATTACCAAGAATTCTTGAAGATATTGACGAAAAGCAAAATAAAGGAACTACTATATATTGCGACAACATGTCAACCATTTCAATTGCAAAAAAATTCAGTATATCATAACAAGACGAAGCATATTGCGATCAAGCATCACTTCATCCGCGAAGTTATTGAGAGTGGCAAGATCAAGTTGAAGTATTGTAAGACGAAAGAACAAATGGCTGACATGTTCACCAAAGCACTCCCTAAAGAAAGGTTTTATCATCTTAGAGAGATGTTGGAAGTAATTCAGAGAGTGCATTAAGGGGGAGTGTTGAATTAATGCACTTGAAGATAGATACATGTATGTGTTCCAATACATGTACATGTACTTAATGAGATACATGTATTAATTTGTTCCAATACACATACCTTTTGGAATACATGTATTAATGCTTAGAATTTTGTGAAAAGGTTCATGTCTTTTTGTTGAAGAGTCGCATGTCCCTTAGTTTTTATATATATATATATATATATATATATATATATATATATATATATATATATATAGGGAAAAGGTACTATGCGTTCGAGCTCACAATAAGCTCCCATGAGGTCGAGTTGTGTGGGCCCCACTGTGATGCGTGTCGAACATCAACACCGTGCATTTGATGGATCCCCTTTAAATTATGGGCTATCCTAAAAATCAGCCGTATACGGAACTCAGGTGGGCCATACCATCTAAAATCATGTGAAGACATGCCAAAAACATATAAAAGCACTTGGTGGGGCCCACCTGAAATTTTCATGCATCTGAAACTTGGTTTGAACCCTCATCCAAATGGGACACACATAATGGATGGGCTGGATTTGCAAAAAACATCTCGGTGGGCCCAAAAAATGATTATGAATTTTTAATGGTGCACAGCCCCTCTCAACTTTTGTATATGGTGTGGCGCACACAAGTAACATATTGACTTGATTTTTGAGAGCTAGGCCCACAATGGAATGGTGCATCTGACTGATGGGGTAGATGTTCGAAACGCATCACGGTGGGGCCCACACAGCTCGACCTCATGGGACGTTCCCATCAGCTCAAGCACATAGTACCTTTTCCCATATATATATATATATATATATATATATATATATATATATATATATATATATATATATATATATATATATATATATATATATATTAAATAGCTTTTATTTGTTGAATGTATACAAAAGCCTATAAATATGTGTATGGATTTCATTTTCAAGCATGAAAAAGCAATGCAATAAAAATCAGTATTCTTTTTCTAAGTAAAAAGGCTACGATA
Organism: Magnolia changhungtana; assembly: GCA_030180095.1. Taxonomy (NCBI): domain Eukaryota; kingdom Viridiplantae; phylum Streptophyta; class Magnoliopsida; order Magnoliales; family Magnoliaceae; genus Magnolia; species Magnolia changhungtana. Next base: position 3,786,766 of record JASAUF010000336.1, read on the forward strand.
GCCTACAATAGTGGCCGGTTGATACTTTAATGGCTAGCTGTGGCTCCGAAAACCCTCTCGCCATTTTTTATTTATATCTTTATTTTTTTTAATTCATTCCTCTCCTCTTTTTATTTTGTGGTTCATATTTTTCTACCCATTCTATTTTTTAAAAAAAATCTCCCATTAGTTGCTTGGGTTATAATACAAAAAAGAGGCACAAATGATAATCAATATACGATAAAAGGCGTTAAGAATAATAAGATTTTAGGTTCGTGTAGGTACTTACCTCAATGTTTATCCGCACGCGCGAGTCAAAGATTCGTCATTAGTCATTCTGATAGCACTTTGAATGATCGAAATGGGTGGGTCCAGAAGATTTGACGGTATCTACAGGATTTCGGGAACCTTTGCACAAAGTCGGAGACGGATGACCTGCGTTGAACAATCTTGCCAACTACCAGGGGAGTGGAAATGATTAAGTCACCCCTTTGATCCTATGGCTAGGATGGCCCTAGGCATGATTAGTACAGTTTAAATTGTCTAAAGGCTGCCATAATGAATAATAGGTATTAATCTTATTCATCTATTTTCTATTAAGGGTTATATATATATATATATATATATATATATATATATATATATATATATATATATATATATATATATAAGGTAAATAATGGTAAAAGCATCATAATGACTTCGTGTGTTTGGGAGGGAGACAAAATGAGTAGTATTCCTGCCTGGGAATTAAGAAGAAATGTATATATATAAAACATATGTGTTTGAGCATGGAGGAAAATCTGTGGTTTCTATCATGATGTCTCGTATCCACACTGTCCATCCATTTTATTAGCTCATTTTAGAGAATAAGCCCAAAAATGAGATACGTCCAAGGCTCAAGGAGATCACACCGTACAAAAAATTGGTTCTAATGACTTCCATCATTGAAAGCTGAAAGTCATTTGTGAGTCCCACGGTGATGTTTATGTCTTCTAACTTGTTCATAAGTTAGTACAGATATGAATAAAGGTAATACACAAATATCAACTTAATCCAAAACCTTTATGGTTCCAAATAAGTTTTCAGCTGTGTGCATTTAAATCCCACTATTTCATGTGGTGTGATCCACCTGAGCTTTGGATCTACCTCGATTTTTTAGCTTATTCCTTCAAATAAGTTGGTGGAATGAATGGATGAGGTGAATCATGAATCATGTGAATGTAAAGTAAGTTGGGAGTTTTGCCAACAAGCTACCTGTCAACATCAGCATCGGATAGGATGACAAAATTTCCAAGTGTAAATAATTATAACTTATTTACTAAGAATTACAAGAGGTAAGTAAAATTAAATAAGCCCTTAAGAAATTCTATTAGTTGATATCCTTTAGCGGTAGTACGTCTCCCTTTTATAAAGTGAGGAATTATGAAAATATGAGAGTGCGGATGCAATAGGTCTAATACCCGTATATATGATCCAATCTCTCTCATTTATTCATCTTGTCCTCATATTTAATATTCAAAATTGTAAATTTTAATTAAAAAGATAGAGGGATATTGGAGGGAATATATATATATATATATATATATATATATATATATATATATATATATATATATATATATACAGGGTCCATCCACTAATTTTTGCCGCATGTGGCCCCACAAGCCCATATGCCATAGATTAAGCCGACTTTTTATTGCTTAATTAAACTGAAGGTTTCAAGTAACAACCTTTGAACCATAGGTACCATTCACCTAGTAGATAACTTCCAACCTTTTATATGTGTGCCACATCCGACATATCCAATAAGTTGTTTGAATCATGTGGATCACCGTGTACGAAAATTAGCCACATCTGTTCATTAAGTGGACCACATGAATTTTGTTATTTACCAATGGGTAGAAATATTTTTTATAATATGGCCCCACCTGATGCATGGATATGGCTGATTTTAAGCACAAGTAATTCTAACGGTGAGCCAACCTATTGGAAGGGTTGGATCTCTCATGAACATAATAGGTTGGAAGTCATCAGGTAGGAGGACCATAACTTATGGTCCAATCGGTTTGACTAGAGACCTTCTCATCAACAGTGTAACGTCGAGTAAATCAACTCCTCATTTACGTATAGTGGGTTTGTATGTGTTCCAACTTGATGTAACGTAAGACAAACAAAAACTGATGTAAAATTCTCCATAAACATGATTTTTTTTCCTTTAGCATGTCCACTTTTTACTAGGAAATTTGTATGCGCTCGCACGCTCCGGTGCACACTTGTGTGAGATCAGAGCCATTCATTCGCCAATCCACCCTATATGGATGCGTCTGATCCCTGGGTGGGCCACATTTTTACGTAGGAACTCTGCCTTTGGTCGATTTCTCGCAACCATTTATTTGTTTTGATCGTTCCTGGCCCACCTGACGACTGTAACAGCTTGATTATGAGATGTGGCATCTAATAAACAGTGGGGTTTGAGGAACGGGTCGGATCTTGTACGTGTGCGCTTGTTCACACGAGTGAAGCGAGTAGACCTGCGCACTTGTATCCATTTTTAAGACACGGCTCGCCAGAGAGATTCAGAACTGGGATTGCCATGGCATTTACTCCAACAACTATCAACCACCACGGTCCTGCTGTCTCCGTAGAGGACTTATTTGATACTCTGGCTGAGAGCGATGCGTGATACACAGGCACTTGAAAGTTGTACACGTGGCATAAATCAAGTTAAATTAAACCGATTAAATTGTAGAGCTCACTTCCAGTAAGTTGGAAGCACAAAATCAGAATACTTGAGCAATCCAAACGTCTGATTTGTGGACACTTATTGAAATAGGATCATTTGATTTTCTTCATTTTAACAGTTAAAAGAAATCCACCTATCTGATAGTCCAGCATAATTTTTGGATCGTGATACATCTAAACTGGGACCCATAGTTTGAACAGTTTAATTTACTCATTCGTATGCCAAGAATGCATTTTTTTTCAGTAACTTACAAGTGCCTGTGTATCATCCATCACAATCTTCCGGAGTACCAAAGCTTTTCTCATCTAGATTATACACGTAAACTTTGGTGTATGTATCATGCCCACCGATTCTATTCCTGAACTCAGTGAGTGATCTCTGGACTGGCCAGAGACAAAACTTGCATTGGTCGAATGATCTTAATCGTCTGATCAGTGTCTACTTTAGAGGATTGCATACTGAGTAAGCGTGCCGAGTAAACCCTGTGGGGCCACAAGGATTTATGTCTTTTATCCATGCCGTCTATTTGTTTTACCCGACCATTTTAGTTAGTGAACTCAAAATTGAAGCATATTCGAAGCTCCAGTAGACCACACCACATGAAATGGTGTGAATTGAACGCCTACCATTAAAAACTTCTTCAGGACCACAGAGCTGATATTTGTGTTTTCGCTTCATCCATGTCCGAGTGACCTTATGGACAGGTATGACAAATAAAAATAACCTGGCATATGGTCTGCTTGAGCTTTGGATATTATTCAATTTTGAGATAACGTCCTAAAATGATACAGAAAAACGGATGTAAGGCACATACATCTACGGTAGGCCCAGAGAGTTTACTCATTAAGCAATCTGCTTCCGAGAGAGTTTATCTCTAGATATACACTGAATTTCGGTATATACAAATAATAATTCCCCTCACGAGGAGTGACCGTGACGACCTGGATTGGACTCCATTTGCTAAATATAGAAAATACGAAACGGCTCTGATATCTCTTTATTTTAGGACACTTCATTTGAGAACAGGAATGGTCGTGCCAGATGCTCCCCATCTCCAAGCGACAAACATATTCGCACCGCAAGTCCCATCTTTTCACGTATGTGTTGGATCCGAAACATTCATAGAGTAGTGATATTCTTGATGAGTGTTACCGCAGCCAAATGGGCTGGTCTACAAAGAAATGGACGGTTAGAAAATGCACGCGATGAGCTTTATTGGCCTAGATTTTAGGATAGGATATGTGGACCGTGGAGACCAACTTATGAATGTCCTGATCCTATACACATGTGGGAACTTAGTACGTGTGGTGAGTTTGTATTTGACGCATGAAGACGGAGGCGTCTGGAAATTATCACTCGTGTGGGGAAGCATCGTATGTCCTTCCATGACATAAAAAGTTTTGAGGGCAAAATCAGGTAAGCTGGACCTCACTCAGCTCCAACTATTCATCCGCTGATCTACACGGGACCTGTTCGAATTCCAATCCGGAACGTCAAATTCTTGGGGACCAAAGTGGATAGGCGATGATTATTAAATGGATCCGATTGGACGGTTGATAGCATCCATTGAATGAACACAAAATGGACCGTTAGAACGAAACAACCAGCTGATTGATATTACTTGGAAAAATCAAATAGTTAAGATTATCCAATTGATGTTATTTTCAAGCAATGATCCATACATAATGTTGAGCACGATTTGGACGGTCCAAAATTGGTGATGAGAGGCCTGAGGGATGCCCAACTTTTATAAACGGTCCACAGCGCATGAATTTACAAGAGCCGAACCGTACATCAGATGGGGCCCTCAATGAAAAGCAACCGTTAAGCATATAAAAATAGGGCATGGTGATTGGACCATCATGACCGTTGGTTAATTTTACTAAATAATAATTTAACGATTTTATAAAAATAAAAAATACTCACAAAAAAGAGGGAAACCGGGTCAGCTGGAATGGATGTAGGGCTGTCGTTTTCCTGATGGAGCTCTTGCGGTTTGTATTGATTCCATGTCCCCCACGGTGTTGACGTGGCGTGGGGCCCAGCTGGTTTTCGAGGCGAAGCAGCCGTAGGTCCCACCATGACTGGTGAGGATTCCCTGCCGGCACCTCTCAATAACGACGCGAGAAAAGACACTCCCCTCTCGCCTGTCGCTATAAAAACGATTTTCAGACGATTATTCCATCCCTCATTTTTTTGTATTTTTCATTTTTTCCATTTTTTATTCATTTTCTCATACCGAATTTCTACTTTTTAATTAATATATCAAGCACTTTTGTTTACCCACCGAACCCAACTTTTCATTTTTAAAGTCTATATATTATTTGGTGCATCTGGATGCATGGAAGGTAGCATGCCTCGATTTCATTTCTGTCCACATGGCATATATAGAGTAGATCTAAACCGTTTATTTGATAGGTGCTATAGCGAATGGGCCACAACATAAAATTGATTCTTAAAATTTTAAGTAGTGGCACACAAATTAACAAGACGAATAAGAAGTAAGAAATGGATCATATTCAACGAGAAAAAGGTTTATTATTAGATTGTTAAGATAATGTAATCAGATAAAGTTTTCACACGTGGGATCAATGGTGGAGGCTGTAGGACGCCTTCTCGAATCATGGTAGACATGCGGCATGCCCATTTGGATTAACAGGATTAACATGACATGGGATGGGATTACGTATTTTTGTCTTGCAAGTCCAAATCTCTTTAAAAATCTCCAGGACACATTATTAGTGCCCGTACTAAGTTCTACACGTGTCATGCATGCGTGTTAATCCACACCATCCATATCATGGGTCCCATTCTGAATGGTTCATAAGATAAATCTCATTGATTAGACTATCTTAATCGTCTTATTCTGCCCTGTGAATTTGGACCCTAGCAGTTTTTATTTGAACCGTTATTTGATGGCCTCCAATTGGACCGTTAAGATCGTCCAATCAACATAGTTTTTAAGCTATGTTCATTCCACAAAGGGCCCACGATTTTGACGTCCGTATTAGCGTGCACGTATGCCATTGGGGCAGTGGATGAATTGTCCCTAATCAGCTTAGACAATGCAGGTTTTCTAATCCAAGACGCTCCCTCTCATAAGAACCTATACGCGTAGGAGTCGTGCTAAACTGGGAAGCGCGTATGACATCTAATCAGTGCATAAGGTGGACCCGACAGCCAAGAGGAACATATACCTAAATCAAGACTGTTCACTCATCATATAAAAGTGGACTGTCAGGGAAGGCCCACCTGATGAGTGGACAGCAGGAGTGCCATACTACCACTCATTAACAGCTGCAATTCTCCATACATTTTCTTTCATTTTTCTGTAATTACTTAGGGGTGTAGAGTTAGCTTAGTTAGCTCGCTCGACTCGACTCAAAAAATCTCGACTTGACTTGGTTCAAAGCGGAGTTCGAGCCAACTCAAGCTGATTTTTTGAGCTCGAAAAAATTTAGAACCAACTTCAAGCTTTCCCGAGCTTAACTCGACTCGGATAGAACCCAACTCGAATCAATCTTGGATCGAACCAGTTCGATGATTTGATTACTTTGATATTGATGTTACTCACCATGTGTTTGATGAAATAACTCAATGAAGTGTGGCTGGTGGCAAGGAAGGTATGAATATGAAACAAATATATATTTTTTTTCTTCTTAATTTTTATGTTATTTAGAAGGTGTTCGATGAAATACTTATAAAACCACTGCTGTTGTTTTATATCCAATAAAATTTTGAGAGTACAATACATGTATTTGTAAAAATGCTGCATATGCGAACTCAGCTCAATCTTGGCTCGAACCAGCCCAAGTTGCTGACCGAATTGAGCCGAGCTAGCGAGTCAGGCTTGAGGACCGAGCTGAGCCGATTTCGAGCTGGGGTCAGCAAGTGGCTGAGCCGAGTCAATCTATGCTAAGCTCGACTCAAATCAACTCGTGTACACCTCTACAATTACTTGTTTTTAAAAAAAAAAAAAAAAAAAATTCCAAAAAAACCATTGGTTCACCACCATCCATGTAACTAAAAATTAAGTGGTTCTAATACCGCATTTTCATTTCAAGAAATGATTACCTACCCCGTCTGTATCATAAATTATGATACAACAACTTCTTTCCCGCCAATATGTCGCATATGCATAATATCCAATCCAGAAAAATGGTGGACCATACACACATGCTGCAGGACACAACTTCAATTCAAATGAAGATGGCTATGGACAGCTTATGAGTGGACATATGAAAATGCGGTGTTAGAGTCTAGATTATCTGTGGATATATCATAGGTGTGGTCCTAAAGCTTTTTGTAGGGACCCGCCCGAAAGGATGTAAATTTCTGATCAATGAAATACTCCTTTTATTGGAAAAAATAAAATAAAAATGGACAGCTTATGAGTAAATCAGCCTGACTTTCATACCAGATGATCATCATGGTGTGGGCCACCTTTTGTTCGGACAGGATATTCTACATATGTGACCCATTGGCGAGAAAAAGTAGACTGTGCCTGTTCTTCTCTCTTTCAGTAATCTCTTATTATTATTACATGTGTGCCTTATGATACACCTACATTGCACCACATATTCCAAAAACCATACAGGAATATCCGACGATATACGTGCATGTGAATCGCCCGGGTGATGCATGTGACGATGGTGGGCCTGCCTGATGCTGGACACGTGCTGTCAGATCATTGGTGGGGTATGATGACACTTTTAAAAAAAAAAATTTCTTTTTTTTTTTTTTTTTTTGATAGAAGCTAAAATTATGGAAACCCAAGATGTTATAATATTGAATTAGAGAAATAAAGAAGGAAAATGAGAGGAAAGAAGTGAGAGTTTGTTGGGAGAAGAATAACAAAAGGCTTCTTTTCCATGTTGGGGTCCAAAGCAAGGTAACTTTCTAGTGGTTGTTGATGAGAATAGGAGACAAATGAGAAAAGGGTCACGAGATTGCACAACTATACTACAAAGGAAAGATTCCACATTGATAGAGAAAGAGATCCATATCATGGCCCACCTCCGGAGAAGTGTACCTCCTTACCCGACCCTCCACAGCTGATGCAACAAATATATTCTTACCGTATCAATCACCAACATGACATACCAACTAATAGCTTTTTCTCACTTTCTCTTGATTTATGTGCATAACCACTTTGAATCTATGTACATACATGTACATTTCATGTGTACATGGCTTCGTATATTCATGTTCCTTCATGTGTCTATATTTATGTATGCATGTATGTATTTATGTATGTATGTATGTATATTCATGTGTCTGAAAACACTTTGTAGCTGTATATGTATACGTACATTTGTGTATTTGCATGAGCATATGTGCATGGATTCATGAATTCATGTTTCTCTGTGTGTGTACGGATACGTTTATGTGCATGAATGTGCTCATGTAAGTACATCCATGCTAGCGCGCGTTTGCGCCGAAAGTATGTGGATGTTTGGATAAGTACAGCGAGGCACGGGCTATCCGTGATCGTCCGTTGGGGAGAAAATAATAGAGAGGAAAAGAGGACCGAGGACACTGTAGGATTAGAAGTGGGGCCCATAATGGTATGATCTATGATTCTATAAGAATGTGTGCATGTGCATGAGCAGGACTCCATCCTGACGTGCTCCATGCCCTTAGGGTTTTCACAGTAAGAAAAGCTTCATGTTTTGGCCAGCGCTAAGAATTTGTACACGTGGCATGTAGGTCATTCAAACTCATCCGTCCAAATTATGGGCCCCAATTTAGGTGAAGTTACACTTATTTCTTTTTCTATCCCACTCAACGGTCCAAATCAGACAAAAAAAAAAAAAAAAAAGACCATTAATCAAAGGTTAGATCATTTAATCAATCTAATTTTGAGTTAGTACGTGACACGTGTACAATTTCTGAGTGTACGCGTTTCTACCATCGTACTCTGCTGAAGAATCAAATAATTCTCATTTTTCTTTTTCTTTTTATTTTTTCGGCAATTTGCTTATGGCAACTTTTTCCACGTAATACTCGTGGTTAGGATATTTGAGCACGGATTTGAAGGACACCAGAACAGATCCTTGATTTTTACTGGCAGGACCACTTTTCTTTCTGGTGGCCCACCATAATATAGCGACAGCCAGGAAATTTTGAGTAGATGGTCCCAAAACTCAACATCTGGCAAAGATATAATTAAAATTGCTATTATGCACGTGTGGCTGTCGGTCACACGCTTCCATGCACGTTAAAAACCTGTCCGCACGATTGCATATTTGATACATTGCAGTCCAATGATAATATATTTCGGGTGGATGTTTGTGGACCCATTCTTTTCTCGCCCAAGCCCATTACTACATTTTTTAATACCTGATGAGGGAACGGACCCAAGTACAGGGAAGCCAATTTTGAAGGACCCATACAACAAAAAGCTTTGTGGGGCCCACCTGACATCTGATCCATCCATCATCTGTAACCGCTTATGCTAAGATATGATCACAAAAATAAAAACGATCCAATACTCATGTGGACCAAACCACAAGGAAAGTGGGAATGGGACACTAACCACTGATAGCTTATTGGGACTCATCCAAGTTTCAGACCATGCCGATGTGTTATATATATATATATATATATATATATATATATATATATATATATATATATATATATATATATATATATATATATATATATATGGAAATGGTATAAATCACGATGGGGATCCATCAAATGTTATACATGTTTTAGGCATGTCGCATGGTTTTAGATGGTATGGCCCCACCTGAGTTACGTATATGACTGATTTTTGGCATATCCCATAACCTAAAGGCAACCCATCAAATGCACGGTGTTGATGTTCGACACACATCATGGCAGGGTCCACACAGGTTGACCTCATGGGAAGTTCCCCTGATGTCGTCTATATATATATATATATATATATATATATATATATATAGAGAGAGAGAGAGAGAGAGAGAGATCAGCGTCACAGTGAACCCAGGAAGGTTTCACTAGTGCCTGTCCCCAATGTTCCCTATAGTGTGGCCATTTGAATCTTGGTTCAGCTGATTTTTTGGCTCGGATCCTAACATGAGCTGTACAAATAATGGACGGTATGGATGTCACACGTGCATATCATGGCAGTCACAAAGCTTTTTCTTGCACCAGCTCTTGTTGGAAATTGGCGTCCTGAGGATACAGAGGATACAGGTTTTTTAAAAAAAAATAAATAAATAAATAGGAATTTTTCATATGTTTTAGTATTATTGTGTGGTTGTATAAACTCCGGTGTATGACTCAATCATCCAATGTGCGGATTTTTCACATTGATCTGGACCATCCAATTCATGAGTCTCAAACCATGCAAATAACGTCTCATGGACCATCTGAACAATTTCTTATTATTTTTACCACTATTTTACCATTCGACAGCAATCATGGAAACTGATCATCCACAGAATGGACAGTTCGGATGATTTGCTTTTTATGATTTTTATGAGATGGTCCATCCAAGAGATGGCCCAACAGCGCCAACCATCCAGTTAAATGGGATGTAAACCAAACGGACAATGGAAATGTGGTCCATATCTCATGATATTTTAATGGAAATATTAGGATCTTCTTATCATTTTACATTCATGAGTTACATAAGTTGTAATAGTAAAATCTTGATACTCTGGCAGAGTGTTATGCTGATATTCAGGTAATCAGAAATTCTCATATGTGGCATGCTAGTAAGATTGAGCCGTACAAATGGTGGGTCCAATTTAGATGGCTTGTAAACTAAAAAATACATTGATTTGATTCCCTAACTCGCGGGTTAGCCGACAGTAAATGGACGGTCACAATGAAAATAGACAACCGTCCAAATTGAACAAGCAATTGCCCCTTAAATGTAGGAGATCACTCAATTAAATTGAAATTTGGACGATAGCCTATCTATTTTGGGTCCCACCATTCGGATGGTTTGGTTGTAGCTATTTTATACGCCACTTGTAGAGTTCCTAAGTACCAGTGTATCAGGCATCACGCGCTGCCAGAGTATCAAATTAATTCCTTTAGTTACAAAACATACAAATGGGGAATGATCTACTAGCTGTGTGGGGCCCACCGTGATGTGTACGCGTCCCACTCGAGCTTTTGATCAGTATGATTCTTGGATTTACGGTGAAAATGAGAAAGCACACCAGACGCACGCTTGGGCTTCACACGCACACCAGGGGTGGGCCCTACACAGCTGGAACGTTCGGTATAGTAATTGTCTGGTGGGCTAAGCGTATGGAAACCTTTCCATGCACATAATTTCATTTGGACCAATGGCATCCCAATGACCGATCGGGACAGTCCATTAGGTCAGTGCACTCTCTCTTCATAGGCTGCCTTGAAAAATTCATACTGATCAGGCAATCCAAACCATGCAATTAGTGGCATGCAAAATGGAAGTAGAAGATCGTTCGAAGAAGATATTCCAGTCAACGATGTTTAGAACTATTTGATTGCCGTGAGCTTTTCCCAGTAGTTACATAAGAGGGAACTGTGCCTAATGGACGGTTCAGATACGTCATGTGAATGCCAACAATTCCAAATGCAACTATATGCATGGGAAGGTTTCCATGCACTTAACCCACTGGATCATTACTCATGTAAGTTTACCCGGTGATAAATAAATTGAGAAGTGCCAGACCCGGCTATGAAAACCAAAGGCCCAGACCATCTATTACTACAAGGCCCAAACCCAGTCTAAGAAAGGACAAGTTTCCGTACAAAAACAGAAGATTCTTTTTAAACTTTTCAGAAGATACTCTGCCATAGTGTTATGGATGATAAGCGGGCGTTCAGAAATTACTTAGAAATTGTCTATGCGGCATACAAGTCAAATTACACTTATTTTGTTCTCTGACCGTAAGATTGGTGAGCATCTATTGGACGGTTGAAAATTAAAATTATCCAATTGGCTTGTTTCAATTAAACAAGTGTCTGCACATTGGAGGTGAAGATTGTTCAACCATTGTAACATTTTCGATTGCGACTTCACACCAACGAGTTCCATATATAATTTAATTACTCGGTTTAATTTGAGTAGATGGATTCAACTCATGTTAATTGGAAATGCATATGGTTAGGATAAAGACATGGATCTCTCCAAAACTATTAGGATTAATCTCTCCTTAATTAATAATTTCATGCTTATCCATATAGTGATGTATCTTGTATTTAGTTTAGCTTTCCTTAAAGGAATAGATATAATATTGCTTTCACAAAGTAGTTTTTTTGGTGTTAACATGGTATCATAGTCATGTGGCACTGATCCTTACTGTCCAATCTCCGTTGCAATTCTTTACTACCAATCTCAATCCCCAGTAAACTTTGTTACTGTTGTCACGGTAATTTGATAAAATTAGATGTTATGATTTTCTCCTATCTTCTCTATCATTTGTAATAAAATAATGACGAAATTATTTTGTAGTTCGAAGGACCACATGCTACAATTCACATTACTTTAACACTTCCTCTCAAGCTGGAGTATGGAGGTCACGCATGCGCAACTTGAAAACAATATCAGACTTGTATTCCAACAATTGTTTTAGTAGAGACATCGGAGAGTTGGTCATTAGAAGAAAAGTGAGGAATACTGATAATCACAACAGACAATTTTTTCCACACAAAGTACCAATCAATTTTATCTGTTTAGTACACTTGTGAAATACCCAATTTGAAGCGGTATGAATTGCTACTTGATTATTACGAAAGAGGGAAATAGGCTCAGTGACTAAAATTCTTAGCTCAGAAAGAAATAACCTTTACTACAATATCTCACCAGTGGCATGTCCCATAGACCAATACTTCGGCTCTATAGAAGAACAAGCAATACTTGACTGTTTTTTACTTTTTCAAGAAATTAAATTACTTCTAATGAACATACAAAAACCTGTAATGGAGCATATACCATTGCTAGAACCTGCCTAATCAACATCACAATAGGTGCATGTGTAAATGTCCATGATTAGTATAAAGAAGTCATTTTTCCAGAGTTGACTTCACATAATGAAGTATGCGATGGACTGCATCAAGGTGATGTGAACACGACATCTGCATGAACTAATTACAGTGATGGCATAAGCAATATCGAGGCGAGTGATAGACAAGTAAATGAGATTGCTAATCAATCTTTGATATGAAATAGGTTCATCAAAAAAAAAAAAAAAATGGATACCTATGAAAATAATCAATGATTCACCTCAATAGGTGACTCTACATGACGTGATCCAGGCATGTCAGTGGTTTCTAAGAGATCAATGACATACTTTGAGAAATGAAGATGCCAATATTACAGCAAGCAACTTTAATACCGAAAAAATATTGGTGTCGCTCAAGGTCTTTCATTTCAAATTAGCGAGCCAAAAATGTCCTAAGAGATAAGATCTCATCAGAATTGTTCCCGGTCACCACAATATCATCCGCATAAATAGTGATAATTGTTACAAAGGTTCATTGCTTTTTAACAAAGATGGAATGATTAGAGACATACCTTCAAAATTCAATTTTAAGCATTTTAGTACTAAAGCATTCAAACCAAGCACAGAGGGCTGTTAAAGTCTACATAGAACCTTCTTCAATATGCACACCTTATCTTCATATTCAAGAGGCTGAAATCATAGAGGTAAGCACATGTATATTTTCTCCTATAGGTCACCATATAAGAAGCCGTTCTTAACATCAAGTTGATAAAGAGGCCACTTACAATGCGTAACAATGGTTAGAAGAATACGAACGGATGTGAGTTTAGCCACTAGAGAGAATGTATCATGATAATCAACCCAAGACTTCTTAGTAAAACCTTTAATAACAAGGCGAGCTTTGCACCAAGAAATTATGCTATGTGAATTGAACTTAAGAGTGTACACCCACTTACACCCCACCACATAATGTCCTTGAGGACTTTCCTTGTCTGTCAAGAGCAATCATCTCATCAAGCATCACAATATTCTAATATAGATCATGAAGGCCCTTTGCAACTATAGAAGGAATAAAATAATAGGAAATAATAAAGAGGAATACATGAAATGATGAAGAAATATAAGCACAAGATATATGATTATCAATTAGGTGAGCGGTACTATAGTCGTCGTGATACTAAATGGAAGGTATGATAGTACATTTACCCTTTTGAATTGTAATGAAAAAATCATTGGTATGAAGACTTATAAAATCTGTTGCTAAGGAATTAGATGGGGTAGAATAATGAGTCGCATTATTTTGTTGCTCTACTATGATAGTACCATCAAGAACTACGAGGGGAAGAGATGGACCAAAAACACAGGATTCAATGTATGGAATATCCTATAAAATAAAATATCCTTAAATGTGTATTTACATTTATAACCTTTTTGAGAGCCATAGTGGTAAAAAAGCATAATGGATTGAACATAATGAGAGTTTATCCTGCGAACGACCAACAACATGAACAAAACACATAAACCCAAACACTTTATAAAGGACATAGAAAAATGAAAAATCAAGGTGTTAAAGTTAAAAGGGATAACATTTCCTAAAGATTGAGACGGCATACAGTTTATCATATATATTGTAATAAGAACCACATCATCCTAGCATGGTTTAGGAACAGACATCACAGTCATCATTATTTTAATTACCTCCAGTAAATGTTTGTTTTCCATTCAGCAACTCCATTTTGTTAATGTTTGTACATGACATTGGACACGCAATTCCTTAATTAGTGAAAAAAGTTTGTAATTTTTTAAGGTGTATTATTTTGCATTATCTGATCTTAACACTTTAATGACTTTATAGAATTGGATTTTGACATATTTAGTGAATATTTGAACTATGACAAGCATTTCAAATCTACTTATCATTAGATATAACCAATATAAATTTCAAATAATCATCTATAAGTGAAATAAAGTATCTAAAATTAAAAGTAAAAATAATAGGGGTGGGAACCTAAATATTTTAATGAACTTAATCGAGAAGTAATACAAATTTAATTTCACTAGAAGGGTTAGAAATATGATTATGTTTAGATAACACTCATATTTTATACCTAAGAGTACTATTTTATATATATATATATATATATATATATATATATATATATATATATATATATATAAAAGACAAAGTGCAAGAACGAAAATATGGCCTAAACGAAAATACCAAAGCTGAAGAGACTCCTCATTGACAACACTAAATGCAACGTCTCATAGGAAAGACGTGCGGTCGACATAAAAAATGTATAGCTCTTGATACTTATGTCCACCACAAATCTGTTTCCCAGTATGTAGATCCTACACAAAACAAGAATTTAAAATAATAATAATAATAATAATAATAATAATTAAGCAACACAATTGTTTAGTTAAAGCACTGATAGAAAAAAGATTAGAAGAAAATTAGGAAACATGGAGAGCTTGTGAAAATGTTAGAGATGAACTCAGTAAAAAAGATCATTTTTCAAAAACCTTAAAATATGATCCGTCAATAAGCTTGATCCGATCTTGAAAGGAAGTGTATTGAAGGAAATTACCTTCCTCACTAATCACATGGTCAATAGCTCCAAAATTGATAATCTAAGATGTATAGGAATAAGAATCTGGTCGAGACACGTGGTTAGTAAAAACACCTGGATGATCTGATGCATCAGTACCAGAAGAAGGTTGAGAATGATATATCACTTTAAGGTTAGACTCAAGGACAAATAGATATAGTACAATGACCCTCCCCTCAAGTGCAGCAATGTTTCCCCCACGTCTGGATTTGGGTCAAAGGTGAGGATGTATGTCATACCAATAATCTCTAATATGTTGATGACGTCTATAATGAATTCAAATAAAGCTATCTAAATCAACAAAATGCAAAGATGAGCAGTCACGCTCACTAGGTTGGCCTTTAACAGTAATACCTCCCTTATTCGATTTGGATTTAATTGCAAAGGTAAACCTCTTGAAAGTGGACACCATCGTAGAAGCAAGGCAATTAGCTTTGCTACAAATATAAATATAAATGACTTTCAAAGTAGGTAGCTTCTCATGTTCGATTATGCTGAGGTTCAAACTTGTCATTAAGCCCACCAAAAAGTTTAAAGGTGCAAAGCTTCTCATGTCACTTATGAATATCTTCGGAGAGAACAGATCGTGGCATATAGTGATTGAATTTCTTCCATCACTTATAGAGGGAGGCATAATATAATTCTACTGAAGACTCGCTTAGCATAGATTCATAATTACTCTATGTAATTAATAAGTGCAAGAAATACCATCATGACACTAAAAATATTTTTCCAATTGTGATCAGTATTTGCTTAGCAGTAAAACACATCATTAGGAGGTCACTAATCTTAAGATGCATAAAGTTAAGTAATCGGCTTATAACAATGAAGTTTCTCAATCATCGTGGGATGGGTCATCTTCCGATGATGCGGGTTTTTCTCTAGTAATATATCCTAATTTTTATTTCTCTCTAAGGTATATCTTAGCGGACTGTGACCATGTAAGATAGTTATGATCGTCTAATTTAACAATGGTAATGGATAAGGTGGGATATTAATTAACTAATCCAGCCTTCTGGCAATCCATCATATACTACTTAAAAAGTAAAGAAAATATTAAAAACTTGAAAGTCACAACTTCTTATTGTGGGCAAGAACACGACAAGGGACCTCCTCAAAAAAAAAAAAAAAAAAAACAAACAAACAAACAAACAGGTCATTATCAATGTTGTTTAAAGTCTAAAGACATTTAAGCGATCACATGGTTGTTGCACGAAAGACTTTAATAGGGCTTGGAGTATATCCTACAAATTGGGAAAATCAAACATAATAGGCCCTTGGATAGTTTTCACATCAATAGGGCCATGAGCAAGTACATCGATGGTGGGAGGTGTTGGGGGCAGCTGCTTATAAACGGGTGCAGAATGTACAGCCTCAAGAAGTATGATTGACTCTCTTGGCCAAGCCAAAGAGCACCCTTGACCTAACGAGGAGGGGATCCAAACAATCAATCGTCTTTTCCTAAAACCAGTGTGATGAGGGGTAGTGGCACTAATCGTAGAGATGAAAGTGGAGTGGTGAAGAGGGTTAGGGCAACGGTGACAAGGGTGATGGCAAGAGTAGCAGTGGTGACAAGGGAGAGGGCAAGAGCAGCAGCGGAGACGGTGAGGGTGGGGGGCATGAGTTGGGTTGGTTGTTTGATGGTGATGGGTTTTCGGCGATGGATTGATGTTGATGGGTTATGGTGAGGGGTTATAGTGAGGGGCAATGACATGGATGGGGCAAGGGGCGGGGGTGATGATGATGTTTTATGGTGAGGGGTAGCAACGGGAATGGAGTAAGGGGTCAGGTCAAGTCGGGGGTTGGGGTAGAGTGGGGCATAACGTCGAGGCGGGGACAGGATGGTCTATGTAAGAGCAAGGGTTAATGGTGATGGGTTGGGGTGAGGGGTGGCGACGGGGACAGGGCAAGGGATCTGCGCAAATGTGGGGCAAGGTCAAGGGGTCAGTGTCGGGATAGGGAACGGTGATAGGGCAGACATGCAAAGCAGGGATAAAGGGTCAATGTGGTGTTGACAGCCAAAGGAGAAGAAAGAAGAAGAGTGAAGGGACTAATGTTTTGCAACCCCAGCTCTGATACCATTATAATTTGGTAAAATTAAATGTTAGAATTTTTTTCTCCTCTATTATTTATAATAAAAACAATGACGAAATTGTTTAGTCATCCAAAGGACCACATGCTACCATGCACACCACTCTAACATGCCAGAACCACCATTTTCACCTAGTCATTACTCATTGTTGTCATTACCATCGATCAACCGTTTCAGATTCGTTAATAGCCCATTCTCTCCATCATATTATGTCGATGACCAGATCGTGCAACCATCTTGAACCCAAATCTTCTTCTTCACTTGCTTCCTCATCCTCAACGTTCAGCTATAAACACTAACCACCCACCTAAATGGGACACTATACCATAGGCTAATCACTAGAAGTCTGGTGTGCCTATGATATCCTGGATACATCTATTCTAGTAGGAGGCTACAATAAAATGTGGATTCTCCCATTGTAGCACAGGGTAAGTGAAGTGGGACGAGGATGTGGTTTAGTAATAGAAATAATTCGATCTGCAAAGTGATCAACAAGTCAATGAATAAGCCTCAGATTTAGGTAAAACAAATGAATGAATTGACTATAGACTAAAAAGAGTTGCTTCCTCTTCTTTGATCTGCAACATGTTGCTACCTCAAATGTATCTTACAAATCATGTCACCTCTAGATTTGCCCCAACATCCTTACAACACTACTTATTATCTTCATTAGGCCCCTGCATGTCTAGATCTGCAATTAGGGGAGATCCACTTTTGTTTGTCATTGTTGGCCCTTGGCACCTCTGTAACACCACATTGACCATTGATCTTGGCCAAATATGTCTTCTTTGCCCTTTGTGTCAGATCTTGTCTTTATGTCTCGTTTCTCAACTCTCTACAGTCTATACTGTAAGCATGCGTCGAATTCCAATATTTAAACACTTACATTATCTTTTTAATATTGTTGTTAAATCTATACAACTTTTGCCCCTTTCTCTAGCCCACCACCATTATTTTTCATATTTGAAAACCACTCATAGCCCTTTGTCGTTCTGTAGTCCTTCCGCAAGTTCTTGTCTTTATAGTGAACAGTCATTCTAGTCATTCTTGTTGATCTACTCACCATGGTCTCCTCTCTATATGTCCTATAATCATGCATCAATGCTTCTTGTACTCTCTTCTTTCCTCCTCTTCTTCTTCTTTTTTTTTAATTTTTTTTTTACAGTATTAGCGCAATGTTATCAAGATAATAGGTTGTACTTCGACTTACCTCTAATTTAATAATATATTCCATCGATGCTTTAAGTTTACACTCCGTTTCATGCATATTTAAATAGCATTAAACCTTGCTCCATTGGTATTACCATCTGTAATCTGATTAGATTTTGATTGTCCATTCATTTATCTTGGTCATGGAGGTTCTCTTTTTATGGCTTAATTTTTTCTTTCCCAATGAATTTTGTGTTCGCATCCTTTATGTTTCTGACTACCTCTATTTTATGCTACATTGAACTTTTCATTTCCTGATTGCAAAATTTCAAAGAATGAAAAGAAAAATGAATCTGAAAAAGAATTTTAATTCATATTCCTTGTATATTTCAATACAGTATGGCATTATATAACTATAAATATAAATGGGATGGCCCCAAATATGAAAAAATTCAATGAAAGAAAATCAAAGAGATTATTTCAAATCTCAACAAGTATGAAAGGAGATTATTTGTAATTAGAATATTCTTAATACTCTCCCTCAATTTAGAGCATGGAGATCTGTAATGCCTAACTTAATGAGTAGATGATGGAATTGGTCTTGACCAAGAGCTCTGGTAAAGATGTTTGCTAGTTGATTTGTTGGCACGTAAGAAGTGCGGAGAAACCCAAAAGTACTCTTTCCTCAAACAAGATGGCAATCAATTTTTATATGCTTAGTCCGCTTGTAAAGGGAATTACTGGTAATATGAAAAATAAATTGATTATCATAATAAAGTTCTATTAATTGAGGATGGTTGACATCGAGATCTTGGAGGGATTTGAGCTAAATACTCAACTTTAGCGGATAACCTTGAAATGGTCAACTGTTTTTTATTTTTTAAGAAATGGGATTGTGGCCAAGCATAGTGAAATAGATGGCAGTAGATTGTCGTGTTTATCATAACTAGCCTAATTGGAGTCGGAGGACTGTTTGAGGATAGAAAAAATCCTTTGCCAGAAGCATACTTGAGATATCATAAAATCTAGATAATTGTATTATATGAGGTTGGCACGACATGTTCATGAATTAACTCAAGATATTGACCGAATAAATAATCTATGTTCTAGTGATGGTTAAGTAGATGAGACATTCAATAAGCCGATAATATATAGTCGGGTTTGGAAGGAAGTCACTATATTTGTCATTCAAACGTATATTTTGTTCCATAGGAAATGAGGCAAGTCGAGCTCCAAGATTACCACTATCTTTGAGGATGTCAAGAACATACTAGTATTGGATTACTGTTTTTTTTCTTAGGTAAGTGGGCCACCTCAATGCTTAAAAAGTATATTAAATGACCAATATCTTTAATGTGAAACTTGATCTGGAGAAAGACTTTGAATGCAAAAATGATAGAAGAGTCATTTCTTGTCAGGATTATATCATCAACATAAACAAGCACCACGGTGAAGCTAATTCCATTTAAGCATGTGAAGAATGAATAATTCAAGAGTGATTGGTGATATCCAGCTTCTCTGAGCATAAAGAAGAATTTCTCAAACTAGTTCCATGAAGTGTGTTTAAGGCCATAGAGTGACTTGTGGAGACAACAAATGTGTCACTCCCCCTGTTTCGAGAAATTGGGAGGAATTGATATCTAAACTTCTTCATGTAAATTTTCATATAAAAAAAGTGTTGTTGATGTTGAGTTGGTGAAGAGTCTAGTGATGAATGACAACCACGGTCAAAAGGCAGCGAACAGTAACAAGTTTGGCAATGGTGCGAACCTCTTATGATAATCTAAACCTTCAGTTTGATTGTAACCTTTTTCCACCAAGCATGCCTTAAAGTGTTTAATAGTACCATCATTGTGATGTTTAACTTTGTACACCCAATTGTAGCCAATAGATTTCTTTCCTGGAGGTGAATGTTACAAGGTCCAAGTATTGTTTTGCTCCAGAGTTTGAATTTCTACTACCATTGTTTCATGCTAATGAGAGAATTTTATAGCTTGACAGAAAAATGATTGTATGGATGAAAATTAGACATTGAATATAAAATACCTGAAGAGGGCTATGAAGGAGACGAAATAGAAGAAAATGAGGGTGGTAGGACAAACATAATTGTTGAGGTGGATAGGCTGAATTTGGTATGGTTCAAGCGATGAGGACCAAGGGGTGGTGTCGTGGTTAAAGGTTGAGGAATATGAGATTCTGGAGTGCCAGCGGGAGGAATAAGCGAGTGATCATCTTAACATCGTTCAACAACAAGCATAGGGATAATGGGAGATAATGAATCAAGTGTAGTATTGGTGTTTTAAAAGGTGTGAACCTCATCCCGCAAGCAAGGGCATGCATACAAATGCGTCTCGTGATTTGTTGATGATTTAATTTAATGCATATAAGATAGGTTCAAAATAGCGTGTTTGAAAGACTTAAAGTTGCCACTATCCAAGGGATACCTAAAATTTATGATCGACTAGATCCGTAGAATCATCGTTGGTTAGGAAATCAAAGACTCTCCAACTTAAAATGACTCTTGGATAAGATCTGTAATCAAGAATTCTAGGGATGGACCTCAGTGATGGTGAGGGAAGGGGGTTAGGCACCCTCAACTGCCCACGATTACACGCGGTCTCTACATTGTAGAATTTAGGATTTGTTAGGGATTTTTAATATTCTAGAAGACCTTATATTAGTAAACTAGTCTGGTTGCCAATGGTAGGGGTGCACACGGTTCAGTTCAGTTCGATTCTTAGGTGAAACTAGAACCGAACCATTCCTAGTGGTTCCAGGAAAATCAGAACCATAGCCAGACCATTTATACCCTAGAACCGAATTGGAATCGGACCATAAAAACTGGTTTAGTTTCAGTTCAATTCTACGGTTCTGGGCTTTTTATAATCCAGCCCAATTACATGTTTTTTTTTAATTTAGCCCATGCCCATTCATGTTGTGATCCATTTGATGAATGGAATAGATATTGTGTAAGGTGTGCAAAAAGACGTTTACAGAAATAATCAAAGGGAGCATTGTAAACCATAAATCATGATTCAAATAGACAACTAAAATTCATTTTAAACTCATAAAATAGCTTTAAGATAAGTCCAATTAAGCATGATAATGTTCACAACCCCTAGTGTAGGGTCGCGATGTAATAATAATCTCAGTAAGATCGAGGTCGAATCCACAGGGACTAAACCTTATACATATTCTGAAAGTAACCAAAACTAGAGCTAGACGAAGATGTAATCTAAATCAGAGGAATTTAAGAGAATAATGGTGAAGTATTAAACTAAAACTTGTAAAATTCAAAAGTCAAAAACTAGGGTGCTAAGGATCCACTTGTAGAGATCAGGGAGATCTATGCTTGATTCAAGAACACAACTGGAATTAGAGTCCTATCCTCATCTAGATGGAAGATAATTCATTAAAAACAATTATGAACGTCCTTTGATCTAGTTATCAATGGATAAGAGGTATGAAAATTAGACTTGATTCCATCATAAGGCCATGCCCATGAGACAAAGCAAACAACAAAATTTAACCAATCCATGAGAGAGTTATGAACGTTAGGAAGGATTCCATCATCCAACCATGTCCCGGAGACGATGGTGAACAATAGGGCCTCCTAACTTCATAATCATAATAATGAAAAAAACATGCTCAAAACTATCGCAGATCTATTGTAATTTAAGTCACAACAAACCATTAAAAACTAAAGGCATTCCTTAAAATCAAACTAGAATCAAAAGGCATAAAGAAAAAGTCTCCCATAACACTGCAAGCTTCACCTCTTAACCCTAGCTAAGAGGCTTAGCCTATCATAATCATGATTAAGCTAAGAATCTCTTAATTAAAACATCAAAAGAAAAGCTAAAGAAGGAAGAAAAAGAACTCCCTCCAACCTGCCATCTACTCTCTCTCTCTTATCCTTGCTCACGTGCCACGTCACTTAGATTCCCCCTCCTCTCCACTTTCGTCTCCTTTTTATAGTCAAAGGAAGTCCTATGTCAGTTGGATGTGGTCGGTGGAGTGCGTAAGCTCTCTACGCAACAAGAGAAGAAAACCGCACCAAGTCACGTTTGAGGGAGATTTTTGCCAAGAAAATCACCGTACGGTCCAATCTGGCTCCATGGTGGTGGTCGTGGTTACCCTCTCTCTCTCTCTCTCTCTCTCTCTCTCTCTCTCTCTCTCTCTCTCTCTCCGGACGGTCCAGATCTTGCATCCAACCACCGATACGGTTGCACAATGGCCCATGGAGGCCGGCCATGTATTCATACATACCTGCGAATTTTCTTCCGCTGACGTGCTCGGTGGGCCCCACAACGATGTTTTCGGGGAAATCCACCACATCCATTAGATTCCTGGCGAAAAACCAGTTGAGAATGGGTACTTTTGCTTGAGTTTTGGTGTGCCCCACTGTGTCAAATCACCTCGTTGTTCATCCTGCGTTTGACGACGATCTACGTATGTATGTGTACACGGGACTGAAAGGAAACCTTGGCGAGGGTTGTGGCCACCCCCCGGAGTGAATGGAGGGTCCCGATTGTCCATCGAGATGAGCATGGAGGCCCATTGATCAAGCCCAGTTGGCCACCATCTGTCCACTAGACGCCGGTGCGAAGAAAGACGGGTCAGCCCGACTTTGACCGGGCTGACCATCTAGCGCAGTGCGCGTTGTGTACACGCATGTCGCTTAAGGGGTCCACTGTGATGTTTATGAAAAATCCGCTCCATCCGTCCGTTTTGTCACCTAATTTAAAGGGTTGAGACCAAAATTGAAGCACATTCAGATATCAAGTGGCCCCAGATCGATGATTCATGGGCTGATTTGACCGTTGGGCCACTTCCACAGGGATCCAAGGGCTAAAATTCGACGTGTATGATTAATTTAGGGTGCTCAGGCCAAATATAAAGTTTCAAGCCAAACGGATGATGGGAACCCTGTGATCTTGCATTTTTGACGATTTTTAAACCTCTTTAGCGTGAATTGCTTAATTTTGACGGATTTCTAGCGTGTAATTCTTTGATCTCGGTCTCCTGGGATCCGTCCCTTACCATGGTGATTTCTGAGCATTAAATTCATGCTTTTAGTATCTTTTTTTAGTCCAAGCTCCTAAATTCACCTTGCAATACAAACACGATTAAAATAGGACATTAAACAGTATTATGTTCGTAAAATCAGGTAATACCTAGGGTCTAATATGTAATATTTGACCTCAACAGATAATAACATGATAATTGCATCCAAGTTCGGTTCGGTTTTACATAACCCCAAACTGAGAACCAAATCGAACTAACCAGTTTTTTTTATTTTTGAAACCAAAACCGGAGCACTTCAGAACTGGACCAAACTGTGCGGTTTAGTCGATTATGGTCTGGTTTACTAGTTCTACCAGTTCTATGTGTACCCCTAACCAATGGTGTCAGGAACCATCTAGTAAGCCACTATTCCCCCAAATCACCACTAAGGTGATCGCAATGTCTCGACTTAGGGCATGTTTGGAAGAGATGGTAGCCGTTGAGAAGAGAAAACTAATGCAATGGATGAAAGATGCAAAAATATATGTTGATAACTAAATATATTACTCACTCAAGTTACTTGTTAGGGAGATCACAACGTCTCGACTTTGGGTAAACTTAAGGTGATTATTACTAGTAAGGATAAACAGATGCAACATACGGATGATCAAAGGAAAGAAAATGGTGGTTTAAGAAAACTTTATCTTTTCATACACCGTGATCTGAAAATTCGGTAGGGTGTAAAGCATGTAACTAGGATTTACTCAAATTACGATTGAGGGGGGTACGAGAAGAGGGATATGCAAAATGTGAATAAAAAAATAAAAGAAGATGGTCAAATTGTCAACAATGCACCTGGAGATGTGGGAGAAGGAAATGAGAGTTAGGTCACTCCTTCTAAAGGGGATGACCACGGATCTTTAATCCCGACCCTACTCCTATTGATGTCAATACCTCTTATATATCCTAAGGAGTTACTGCCCTCATGAGTAAATATAATTCTAAAGCTCCTTATGGATCTCACTCTAGATGGTTAAGTCCATGAAGAGCAACCCGCTCTGATACCAATTGAAATTGCGTGGATTGTCTACCACAACACGCGGAACCTTATTGAAGCTTAGAATTATGGCTAAGTCCTAGAGATGGGTAAATAGGACCACTTAAAAATTCTTACCTATTTAAAATAATTTACCAATTTAAACTAAGAAGGGAAATAAAACTTAGGCTTCTAAGCCAAGTGGGTCCAATCACATAGACTACAATAGATGTAACAATATAAGCAACTAGTCTACAAAAATAATAGTGATCTTCTGTGTGAGATGTGTTAACTATTCAACACCTAGAATGCATCTAACTATGCATTCATATAATTCAACAAATTAAAATTACAAGCATAAATAAAAATGTGCACAAATAACAATCTCAAACACAAGCATATATAATGGTTCGGCTACTTGCATACTTCACTTCTAGTGGACACACTTTCCTCGAGTATACTGACATTTCACTATCGGAATACCGTTTTTTCACTATCGGAGGTTTTAAATTAGGTTTACCTCGAACCTTTATAATGGTTTCTCTTAGGCTAACCATTAACGTACACGTACACACCCGTGTCGGAGAAACATATTTCCACCCATGTCGATGGCTCCCACAAAGACTTAGTTGGTTTTTTATCAGCTAACCAACAACTACTAAAGGTCCTAATCCAAGGCCCTACATACATTCCTGATAGAGGCTCCTTATAGAGACTAGCATGTATGCACCTGTGTCCGGTGAATACAGTCCTAATCCAAGGCCCTACATACACTCCTAGTGGATGTTCCCTATGGAGACTAATATGTACGCATGTCCAGTGAATTCTGCCCTACACAAGAGCCTAGTCATACACAAGAACCTATTCAAGTTTCTGTTGTAAACTCTATACTCAATCTTATAAAAGAAAGGAGTGTGAATGGGCTCTACAATTGATAACTTGTTGAATTGAGCCCCTTTGTAGTGCTTTCTTGAGATGCTTCTTCAATGCTCTCCCGTGCTTAAATCATCTTCTCAATTACTCCTATGATTGTCGATGATGATGGTTTAGTTTCATGATCAAACACCTTGCATGCGATGCTCTAATGAGGTGACTAAGGTGATGAGAGTTGGGTTGAATCTCCTAAAACTAAATATTATAGTTAGTTCCTAGTAGAGATTCACCTAAATGCATGTTCTAGAGGATTTAGAAAAATGATATGCCTATAGGTTTGTGTCTAATATCTAGAACAAGGTGGAGATCGAGTTCATCTTCCTAATGGAGGTTGAAATCTTCATCAGAGTGGTAAAGCTCAAGAAGATGACTTAAATCTTATAGGCTTAGAAGCTTAGGATGAGGGATATTAGTGGAGAATCACCTAAGCTCTAATGATACTAAAAACCCATCAAAATGCACAAATATTGAATGCCCTTATATAGCCAACAAGTTAAAACAGATAGAAAAATTGAAAAATAACAGCATCTTCGATTGATCAATCGAACTTTTAATCGATCAAACTTGGTCGAGATAGGCAAGAGAACTCGCTGGACAGTTTTGGCCATTCTCAATTGATCAAGGATTGACCGAACTCTCTCGGAGCTTTACTATCTTAGGTTATTTCATTTACAGTAGCTCTGAACCTCTTTTAGCTAATTTTATCTTGTTCCAATTTAGTTCTTAAGGCTTAGGAATGATTAAATAAAGGTTTACCTATTAAGAAATGATTGATCTATCTAAAAAGATGACAACACTAAGTTTAGGGTTGTGATGTAATTTTACTTAGTGAGATCGAGATCAAATCCATATGGACTTATAATTGTGCATTCTTTAGAATACTTTATAACTAGAACTAGAAATAAAACTAACTATAGAATTGAATTATAAGAAGAAGTATGATTAAAATTTAGAAGAAATTAATAAAGCAAAACACTAGAGCGCCAAGGATCCACTTATAGCCATTCTTAATGTCTAATTCACTTAATTCAATTAGATAACTCAAGTGGAATCGAAGTCATATCCTATCCAGTCAAATAACAGAGCGGTTAAATCATAATATATTTAAACTTAAATTGATTTAATTCCCACATAAGTGTAATGCCCCTGAAATTCAGGGGTCGAGTAGGAACTCGGCTCTCAAATTCCCAGGTGCCACGTATGCCCTAATGGGCTCTAGATTTCAATGCATTTGGGTGATTTCATAAGTAATGGAGAGTTCAGCAAGGCATGAAGCACAAATAAGTCATAAGACAGTATCAAGTGCCACTAAATGTAAAAATATCCAAATCACAAACCTAAAAATATCCAAACGGGAAACTAGTCCTACCCATACATATGTCCCAAAGTGATTAGGACCCTGGCCCAATCCCCACGATCGCCAAACTCAGTCTAGAAAGATCCACCATAAGTTTGGTAGTGCGCTCGTTCCTCCTCATTGTCCAGTCGCCATCCTCCAGGGCGTCCAGCTCCATCAAGCCTGCACCTATAACGTGTTCTGTTTGGTGTTTTAGAACACCATCACAGAGTGGGTAGCTAACTCAGTATTACCATTAGCAATAGGTAACGAATTATCATGCATAAGATACATTTAACAAACCACAAATAACATAGAATCCTAATATGTTGTTACTGTAGATGCGTGTTTATGACATTATGCATGCTCCTTTCTAAAAGTCAACACTCCCTCAAGCGACGACATCTGACTTTCGCAATGAAACAACACTCCCTCAAAAATAATGCGACCTCGATTGTATAATCATCAACAATATACATATATATATGCAATACATGAATCATGTTAGCCAAGTTGGTTAATTAAGTCCGTTCATCTAGCAATTTGGAGAAACCGGAATACCCTAATGTAGTTATTGCCCTTAACCCGATAGCGCGGTTCAAGGACCGTGGTCATATGACTCTCGCAACCCTGAGCCCTGAATTGGGGTCATCAATCCTAAATATAACATAACAAGGACGAATTAAATAGGAACTTAAATGTCCCACTCGTGGCCACTATGGGGAGGTTGTCACCCCATCACAAGCCGACAACACGGGTACGGTATCCCATACCACCGATCCTGGCTCATGAGTCCAGTTGCTCAATGGACACTACAGGGAGGCTCGTCACCTCAGCGTAGGCCGACAGTGTTGGCATAGTATCCCATACCACCATCCCAGGCTCATGAGACTTTGTGCGCCAAAATTTATAATTTAAAAGTGAGCACGATGGTCTTAGGGTACCTCGGGTTCATACAGGCATGATCAAGTAAGGTTAACATACAAGGATGGTCAACTATTAGTCAATGTGCCCCGATGGGGTGAACTATAACTAATCGGCCTGAGAACATGATCTCGTGTAGTCCAACTAAGGCCAACAACCTACGGTTCAACTGTCAAGCCAGATTCACTTAGGGACGGATCTAACAAGGACCGCCCAGATAATTCCAGGTAATCGGCCAATCCATAGGGGAATTATGTATTATAGACACCAATCATGACATCCATACATACGTTTCACATTAGACGGATATAGTTTTAGCAAAATCAATGCATGGGCAGCTACACAGTCAAGTTCTATCCAATTTACAGGTCCTACACAACATGTTCCAGCCCATGCAATTATATGGATAGTCATGTAGCAAAGCACCTAGAATAAATTCCCCACAAGTTATCATGCATTTTACAGTTCAATCATACACTCCAATCCAGACAAGTGACTCGACCAATTCGGCACTTCTTCATCATCACACGTCCACAACAAAGCATGCTCAACTACAAGTTTAGGGATTCATGAAATCAAACATTAAACAATCATTTTCAGCAATACATGTTAACATGTTGGGCATAGTTAGGACCAAACTAAAAGAAACACAAATAATCATCAGCAAATTAGGGAAATCCATAAATATGTAACCAACAAAGCATGCACATCAGCAATTTAGTTTAATTAAGGGTTTGAGATCAAGTCCTTTCCCATAAATTTCAAAAATCTCTCATTTACTACCCTAGTTATGCCTAAAAAGGAAAATCCAGCCACATACACCAAGCACGTTCATTGAACCTAACTAAGATCGATAATTGACTACCTAAAGGTAATGGTCCTCACCTAATTATGATCAGAGAGTGAAGAGGCGATCCTAACAGCGCCGGGTCCGTAGACTTGAAGTACCGGGGCCCTATAATGTGTAGGATGCTCAAGGATTAAAGATAAAGCTGAAATTCATGAAAATTAAAGGGAGAATCACCACATTACCTTAATTAGGGTGTGATCCATCTTCCAACAGCAAGAAATTTGGGAATTTTGAGGGAGAATGAGAGAAAGATGCCGGAATAGACGAGATTCAGCCGCCGGAGGTGCATGCAAGGTGGTGGCCCCCTCTTTCTCTCTCCTTTCTCTCTCTCTCTCAACTGCTGGAAATGGCTAAGAGAGAGAAGGGTTGGAGCTTTTATATGGGTGGAATTATTTTAGTTGGCCCCAAGGTTTGAAAATCCCAAAAATGGCCAAATGGGGCCTGATTTAGATTGTAGGGGTTGCTCTGATGGACCCCTGGCCCATCAAAGCCATTGAATAGATGCCTCAAGGCTTGATGAAGGGTTGGGTGAAGTTTGATTGAAAATAGACATGGGGTTTTGTCGTAGAGGCCTGGTTCGCGATCAATGGTCACTGTTCCAAGATCAATGGCCAGATTTTGTAGGCATGGTCTTAAATTTATTTCTAGCCTTTGGTGTAAATTTGGCAAAGATCCGACGGACGGAAAGCCCGCAATTGTAACATCAATTATGGGGCTAAATAGGTAAATTTTAGACTTTCCTCAAATTAGGTCAGGCGGCTCACAGTTTGCAAGTGCTGGTTGGGCAACACAATTTGAATATTTCTGGGCATTTCTAAGGTCTAGCGTCCGTGTGGGACATCAAGCCCAGTGAGATCGACATTACTCTACAATTTTGGAACTAGTGGTTCACTAACGAGCGGTATAGAGCTTGTTTAGGTAATCGGGGCATTTCTATAATAAATTGGGTAAGGAGATTTTTTGAGTGCAGTGGTTGAGGTATGGATTAACTAAGTTCACAGTATGACCTATTCAAAATTTGCTAAAATGGTGATTCGGTCATGATTACTCTAAACCATTGGTTTTAGGCTAAAAGAGTAACTAGGCTGATTTGGTTTATTCATTGAGGTCCGAGCCATAGCTGACTCGGCTTAGGGTAGATCTTTTAATTTAGTTACGATTGTCTTGATTAATCAGTGGTAAGTCGGTTAGATTTGGGCCCTATGTGAATAAATCATGGGGCTGAACTCGATACTTAAGTGATCAATTGGATTCATTGGTTTTCTATGGTTGATCAATTTCATTTGTATGATTCTTTATTGGTACCAGTCATGTATAAGCTCTCCTCGAGCATCAATGGTCCGTAAGTGATGACGTGGCTAGTTATTAAAAAAAATATTTAAAGGATTTTTTATTTTTGGCAAATCCCAAAATAGCAAAAATCCAAGGTGTTACAATAAGGTACTAAAGTATTGATCGTAAGGAATTCAAAGCATCTATCATGCCCTTAGTCTACAATAGATCAATAGATTTTACAAATCATTCCCTTGCAAAATAGATAAGAAATCACATGAATCAGAGTAAACTAATATATTAAAAAATCACTACAAGATTCACCTCTTAGCCCTAGATAAAAGATTTAACTAACCATAGACATGATTGAACTAAAATCAAACAAAAACATCAAAAAGACACTTAGAACCGAAAGATTAAAGAGGAAGAACGCCTCCATAGACGCTCCACTACTCCTTGGTCTCTCTTCTAAACCCTAAATCATCTTTAGAAAAGTCTAAAACATCCCTTTAAATAGGAAAAACTGACACCAACTTCAAACCGACTTTGAATTTATACACTTCTGTTACGCTTTGGCCACAACGACAATCACCTTCGGTCTCACCAATTTCAGCCAAATTTTCTTTCGATTGCAATCGAATTTCATCAAAATCTGTCTGATGTCTCTATCTCCTTCAAGTCACACTGAACTCTCCTTCAGTGGCACATAACATGCCTTTGGTCGCACCTAAATGTCAAACAGAAATACATCTAAAAGTCACAATTTCTTACTGGACTATTCTGTGTACAGTCGGTCGGACCAAACCAACCTTAGGTGGGACCGAATAGTTTATTATTTCTATTATTGTACTTTGTGATTTTTCAATCTTTTCTCGTTCTTTTATACTTAGTTTTCTTGGATTTTTGGCACTTGAATTCTTCAGTAATGACTTCCAAATCTCAAATTCTTCATTTGGTCATTCTTTGAGCACTAAATCTTATCTTTAATCATTCTTTTTATTTTAACTCTCTAAATTACCTCACATAGCAAAACATACATACTTAGATCGATTAAACAGTAATGACTTCCAAATCTCAAATTCTTCATTTGGTCATTCTTTGAGCACTAAATCTTTTCTTTAATCATTCTTTTCATTTTAGCTCTCTAAATTACCTCACATAGCAAAACATACATAATTAGATCGATTAAACACACTTATGCATATAAAACCAATGCACAATAAGAGAAAATTCTGCAATATTTCATACTTAACAATATTCATTTATAGGTTATGGTTATTTTAGGTCTAAGGTTAGGGTCACCAAGGCACTTCATGATTTACCTATTCTTCAGTCCATGATGGTTCAAGTCCTCTTGTGTCTTCGGTCTTCAGCTTCCAATGACTCAACCGACTCACTAACACATAGACCCATGTAATTGACAATAGGTGCACAAATAAATGCACTATCAAATTCACCCTCTAGGAGAATGAAATTATCGTTTTACCCTGAGGGTGCCAATCTGGATGCCACCTAACTGCCCATTTTCCTTTACCACTATTTGGAGAGATCTTAGGAGAGATCCTGATATCTGTCCAGATTTGTAAAGATTTGGACGGCATTGAATTATAAAGAATGAGTCTCAATGCTGGTCTTGTTATCACCAACATTATTGTAAATCTATGATGGGCCATTATCCGTTATGGATGGCTTAGGGTTGACGTGGGTTGTCCTGCTCAAGAGTGTGTGCTCCCAATTTGCTTACAAATCTTACCATCCTAGTTGGGTCCATAAGCCTTTTGTGGTTTAGGTTGTTAAAGCTATATTCTTCAGGGGTTTCCAGTCTCACAAGTCATCATACATGATTTAAGATAAGGTGCATCATTATTCAGTAGAGGCACTCACATCACTGCTTTTCTTTCTCATCTCCTTTCTATGAAGGGATGAGATAACGGTATTGATGTTAAGGGTCAATCTACTGGTGCATAATAAGTCCTTGAATGACCCATGCAAAGCAAGGAGAGAATTCAATAAGATGCATGCCTGATCATCATCCTTCATCGTTTCTTCCACATCCAACAATTTGCAAATTATCTTGTTAAAGTTACTTATGTGGTCCTCAACATTACTTCCCTTTGCCATCTTTAGATTGAATAACTGAATCATTAAGTATAGGCGATTCTCAAGAGATATCTTTGCATAGATGTCCTTTAATTTCGCCCATGTATTTACTTGCTACAGTTTTCCCTCTCATGACATTGTAAAGGACCTCATCCGTTAGGTACAATTAGATAGAGGTTCTCACTTTCTTATCCATCTTGTTCCATTTATCATCTGTCATAGATTCTGGTCGCTTCTCAAGGAGTGCATCATCCAATCCTTGCTGAACAAGGAGACCAATCATCTTGACCTTTCATAATTCAAAATTATTTTTCTCAAAATATTTCTCAACATCGAACTTAGGATTAAAAGTCAATGATACTATGCTTTCAAATTCAATCTGAGTCCCAACGTTAAGCTTTGATACCACTTGTTAGGGGACCACTGAAGCACACAGATATGAATCAAGCAAAGTATTTCAATCGCACAATTAAGTCCAATCATAAACACCTTAAATTTAACATGGAAAAACCCTTACGGAAAAAAACCACGGTACAAAGCAACAAATATGTAAATCATAAAATTAAGTGGTTTTTTTCCGTAAGGGTTTTTCCAATGAAAGCATAAAATTACAAGAGATGGAGATTACCTAATTCGAACAAACCTCGAATCACCCAAGCTACACCCTTGAAACCATATGAATGAACTAGAAAGCCCTTGATACACCCTATTCCCGATTATACCCATATATATAGCCTCTAGGTGAATCATAATAGAAATATGAAACAAATTCCGCACTTACACAACTCTACGTAATTTCTTCATGATTATTTGAAGACACCTTCAATGTCACTTTGATGTCATCGAACAATCTTTGATGACATAAAATAGCTTTGATGTCATCAAACAAAATACCAAAACGTTCTAGTGACTAAACATGTATTTTTTGAATTTTCTCGATGGCACTTCGATGTCATCGATAGCTCTTTGATGTCATCGACAGCTCGTCGATGGCATCGAACCTATTTCGATGGCATCGAGTAGGACACCAAAAGTGTCCAGCAACCAATTGTGAAATTCCCAGAATTCTCTAATGGCATCGAGCAAGAAACTAAAAGTGTCCAGCATCTAATTGTGAAAATTTTGGATTTTTCTGATGGCATATAGTAGCCTTCGACGGCGTCAAAGTTTGCTCAATGGTATCGAGTTGTCATACAATGATCATTCTCTTTTAAATTGAAGAAATATGGGCCTTGGCCTGCAAAAAAAAAAAAAAAAACACACACACACACCCCAAACACCTCTACAGCGTACACCCCTTCTTTATTTTTTTTTACAATTTATACTCTGACTTCTTTAGCATTTGCAATTTATCCTCAGATTTTTTTACAATTTCTATAAATTTTCAAAATGACTCAAAAAAAAAAAAAAAAAAAAAAAAAAAAAAGTGGAGAAAAAGATAAAGAGGATAGATTATTGATATTATTGTTTTGTGTAATGAACTAAGGTGAATTTTTATAGATGGGGAAGGGATACTTAGAGTTTCTTTCATAAAAAGTCTTTATATTAATGACAACTTTCGACTATTATTTAAATTCAAAGTTTATGAAGAGGCACCAACCTATTCACCAAGATTCACCATAATTCACAATTCAATGGTCATCAAGAATCAACAAAAGTCACAACCCTTTTTATTTTTTTATTTTTTTTTATTTTTTATTTTGAAAAAAAAAACAATAATAATGCCAAAGCTATAGTAAAATTTATGTAGCAAGAGCATGAGAAAAAAGAGCAGTTAAAGATCACTATCTCTTTCCTTACCAAAAGCCTTGAATCCACGAGAAAAAGATAACTCTTGTACTAAATAAAATTGATAACAATGAATAATTTTGTTTTCAATGCCGTAATTGATATGACTTATATAAGCAATGCTCCTAATCAAATAGCAAAATTACTAAATGTGACAAATATATCTAAACTTACAAAGGACATTAAAATAAGACTATTCTCTTTAAACCCTAAAAAAGTTTTTAATAGAAAATTTATATTTACTAAAAATAATAAATTTTGACTTTGAACGGAAATTAAACTCCTACAACCTTATTTTTTGAAACCACTAAGGCTAATGGCACCATTGGTTGATTTATAGAGTTCATCAATAGCTTTCCAATGACATCTCATACTAACTATTCCTATAACTAAATGCAAAGTTATAATGCATGTTAGGCAATTTTTGCCATGTTATGACCCTTATGACCTGATTTGTTTCAATCTTGGTCCTCAAAAAGTTATCCATGACTTGTCCTGATTTATTAGATATCATGCAATTTATTTAGCACATGAGGTAAAAACTACCAATCAAGACTACTCATTTAGTGGGTCCCATGGTGAATAGTTTATTTGACCACATGATTTTGCCTATTAAATGTGGAGTCAAAATCTTTAGCCAAGAATGAAATCATTGTTTGGTGATCTTTCATAACTCTCGGGATTCTCCATAAATTGCTTTAGTTCGGATTCACAATGGTGACAAATTCAGTTTTAACCCGCCAAGCTATTGGAAATCATTGAAGAAATCACATTAGAACAAAACATTGACTTCTTTTAGAAAATGAAGAAATGTTAGGGAATCGCAGAAGCACATAGAGATGAATCGAGTAAAGTATTCCAATAGCACAACCAAGCCCAATCACAAGACTTCGAATTTAACGTGGAAGAACTATTTTGAAAAAAAAAAACCATGGCACAAAGCAACAAATATCACTATGAAAGAAGAAATTACAAAAGATATAGAGAATACCCAATTCGAACAAGCCTTGAATCTCCCCTTACAAGCCCTTGAAAACCCTATGAACAAATTAGAAAGCCTTAAGATACCCTCCAATCCCGATTACACCCCTATATATAGCCTTAGGAAGAATCACAATCGAAATCGGAAATAAATCTCATAGATAAGCTACTTTGTGTAACTCTGCACATTTGTTCGATTACACTTCGATGGCATCAACAAACTGTTGATGACATCGAACCCACTTCAATGGCATCGAACTAATGAGAAAAACGTTCTAATGACTAAACATGATTTTTCTGGATTTTACTGATGTCATTGAGCAGACCTTCGATGTCATCGAACAGCCTTCGATGGCATCAAACAAGGCACCTAAAGTGTCCAGCAAACAACTCGATAAATTTCAAATTTTACCGATGGTTGTTCACGACCCCAAGTGCAGGGTCGCGATGTAATAATAACTCGGTGAGACCGAGGTCGAATCCACAAGGAATGGGGAACATGATCGAGTGGTAATCTAAGTCTAACTTAGTTGGTTGGATGGTTAATTTAGAAAAAAATATGGAAAACAAAGATAAAAGGACTAAGGATCCAAGAATCCACTTATAGTAATTTCTGTAAGGCCCGTATCCTAGTCCATACTATTCGGTCGACTCTCGCGATCCTTCCCGACAAATTCCAGCAATCCGCGACCTATATTCAATGTTTGCGTGCGACCCTAAGTCATATCTCATAAATCTGAGTTAACTCAATCCGAGACTTGTACTATTGCGACCGCGCCGTCGCCGCGGTTCCAACGCTGCGTATTACGCGCTGAGTCGATACCTAGGCCAGTAGATGTGGGCCCGCGTTCAGTTCAAGAAAACACCACGTGTTTGCAATCCCAAGAGAATCTCTACAACATGTCAAATCAATCCAATCAATCACCTCACATGTCAAGTATATGTCCCATCCCCAAAAGCAACCCCAAAGTCAAAGCTACCCATCCCTTACATGTCAAGTACACATCACTCACCCATCATCGCTCACCCATCCCTCTCTCTCTCTCTCTTTACATCTCATCCTCTCTCTCTCTCTCACTTCTCTCATTTCCTCCCAAGCAACCTACGTCCATGAGAGCTCCATGAGAGAGCTTTATGTGGCCCACTTCCTACCTCCCATCTCCACCATCTAAAGAACATCTCGACCGTTGAAATCATCCCCTTGGAGCTCTAGATTGTGTTGGCGGAAGAAGGAAGAAAAGATCAAAGGTAGGTGCTTTATAGGCTAGATTTTTATATTTTGATGATGGGCCAAGTGAGGCCTACCAATTGATGGTATGGATCTCACTTTGGACCCTAGGTGTGGCTGATGACCCACCTTAATTCTCATGATCATTCCAAGACGAGGCCATTCTCCATAGACCCCATCATGATGTTTATTTTCCTTGCATGGATAGGGTCATCTAGACCTTGCATTTCGGTGGAGAAAGGATCTCCACCGTTAATTTTAATCAGTGGGCCCATATGTAATGGGACCCATTTGATGTATGTTATAAATCATGAAAGGGAGGGTCCATAGTGCCAGGGTCCCTCCATCACTCGATCTCTCTCTTTCTCTATCCTTTTTTTTAGCCCCTTGATGTATACAATTCATCCTAGCTGTCCACCTTCGTGGGACCCACTTGATGGACGTGTTGGATCCATCTGTCCAAGCCATGTGGGCCCTACCTTGGAGTGATGGAAAACACAATTATCAAATTGATCCAAGTGGGGGCCACATCCATGTAGGACCCACCTTGAAGAACATTCAATCCGTCTAGCGTCACTGGACATGTTTAGTCTAGCGTGAGTAGGCGGTGGGTGTACTGGCAGCAATAGAAAGACAATATATATATATATATATATATATATATATATATATATATATATATATATATATATATATATATTAGCTTGGTTTAGGCTTTTGGGGTGGGCTGCTCATGCAAGCCCCACCTTGATGTATGGATTTAATCCAAGCCGTCCATCCCATTTCCCAGATCATTTTAGGCATTGAGCTGAAAAATGAACCCAATCCGATTTTCTGGCGGGCTATAGCATAGAAAATATTGATTTTTAGTGTTAAAAATTGACTAGGACCCACCTTGAGCTAAAACATACTGAATATTGGGCTTGTTTGGTCGGTCTTGAGCCATGAAATGCAATGGCTGGAGTGGATTCACCTGATACGGGCCCTACCTATGAAAAACCACAAAAAACATCCTTTTCAAATAAAAAAATAATCAGCAACATGCGTTGCTGCTGCAGCGTCCTGCTGTGTTTGACGGACGAGCAGGGACCACGGTCCCAGCCGTGGGCCCCACCATGATGTGTGTTGATCATTAACACCGTGCATTTGTTGGGTCCCCTTTAGGGCAGTGGGTCCCCCAAAAATCAGCCATATACAAGCTCAGGTAGCCCACCTCACAGGAACAATGTTGGATTGAACGTTTGTCATTGAAACCCTTTGGGTTTCACAGAAGTTTGGATCATTATGAAATTTGTTTTTCCTCTGCATCCGGGTCTGTATGACCTTATTAATAGATTGGATGGAAAATTAACTTTATGGTGGACCCCACGTGGGACCCACTATGATGTATGTGTTTTACCCACACCGTCCACACCATTGGACGATGGGACCCCACTATGACATATGTGTTTTATCTATGCTGTCTAGCCATTTGGCTAAGCTGCAGGGGACCCCTACAATAAGGTATGTACTTTATTCATGTTGTCCATCCCTATGGGACCCACCATGATGCATGTATTGCATCCAAACCGTCCACTATTTGGCAAGCTTGTCTTATGGCTTGAGGCCAAAAGGAGACAGATCTATTTATCTGGTGGCCCACTGATAACAGTGGTGGGTTGAACGTCTACCATTGAAACTCCTCTGGCCGAGAGGTTTTGAATAAACATAAATTTTATTTATTTATTCTTATTAGGTATATATGTGTGACCTTATCAACTGTTGGATGGAAAAATAAACGTTATGGTGGGCCTTAAAGATTTTAATGGTGGAAATCATTGTCACCACTATTATCTGGCATTATCTGGAGTGCGGTCCAGATGATCTTTCGATACGATTCATTCCTTGTGAAATGCTACATGGGTTATGACCCATTGCAATGTATATAAGGCCCATTGATTCGGCCCATTTGATAAGGCCGGATGTGATATACAAGGCCCGTTATTGAGGCCCACCTTGATATATATATATATAAGGCCGATGTAATGAGGCCCATATTGATGTATTTGTGGCCCGTTGTTGGGGCCCACCTTGACATATATGAGGCCCATGTGATGCGGCCCATTTGATATATTTAAGGCCATGGGTCGAGGCCTAATGGGATGTATGTAAGGTCCTTTGCAATGTGTATTCCACCTTAGTTATGTGATGATGTTTATAGCAGGCCATGCCTTGGGAGTAATGATGGTTTGACATCCACATTGTAAGAATAATGTTGGTTAAATGTCCGCATTGTAATCTTCCCTAGGGCCCGCTATTAGGTCCATTCTCATCTCCTTTAGTGGGCTAGCCCAAATCGTTGGGCCCCCACTGTTGTTAGTATGACCCATCTCACTATATTGGGCTAACCCAAATTGTTGGGCTCCCAGTATTAATAGTACTCCACCATGCCTTGTAGGATTGTTCAAACCTTGAAGACCACCTTGATGGATGTGTTATATGCATACAGTCCATCCATGTCCGGACTGCAGGACTGCCTTGTGCGGCCCACCATATTGTGTGTACTGTTCACCCATTTTCTAGGCTTTAGGCTGCCCACCTTGACATCTTGTCTTGTAGAATTGTCTAAGTCATCAAGCCCATCTTGTGCTATTTGGGCCCCTTAGGAAGTCTAGTTTACTATGTGATGGAGCGGGTGAGGAAGCTCATTCCTTGTTCTTAGGCCCATTCTTGATATAAGGAGGACATCTAGGCACATCCTTATGAGGAGAGTACATCATCACCGCGGAATATGCCTAGTATAACTTCATAATACTTACGCATCATATGTATTGTCGGGCTACCCCAAACATGGGACCCCATTGATAGTGATGCTTTCTACCATACCCTATAGAACTACCTCAAGCTTTGGATCCCTCCTTGCGATTCGTAGCAGGCCTTCCATAGTAAATGTGACCCACTTAGATGCATCAATTTACCTAAGCTTAGTGACCCAAACCGAGGCCCACTTAGATGATACCCGCTTGACTCACCCCGTGTGATGTGCCCTACCTTTTAATCGATTGTTAGGACTTCGTGTTATGTATGTATCAACCACACCATCCATCTACCTTCTTAGGACGAGTGTGAAGCTCATCCTTGATATTAATACATCATTATTATTCCCCTTGCCATAGGTGGAAGAATATGTGTTACCAGGTTAGGTATACTCACTATATAGGCCGATTCCGATTGTCGAGGTTGAGTATCGAAGCTGATTCCGATTGTCGAGGTCGAATATCGAGGCTGATTGTATAGGTCGATTCCGATTTTCGAGGTCGATTTCGATTATTGAGGCCGATTTCGATTGTCGAGACCGATTTCGATTGTCAAGACCGATTGTCGAGACCTATGTGATGTATATACAGCCCGTGTTTAAGGCCTAATGTGATGAATATGAGGTCTATGTGATGAGGCCCAATGTGATGCATTTGAGGGCCAGGCAATGGAATCCATTGTGATGTATATTAGGCCCATGTGAGAGGCCCATCTTGATGTGTATTAAGCTCTTGAGAGAGGCCCATGGTGTTGTATATTAGGCCCTTGTGTGAGGCTGTGGGTCCACTATATGTTAGGCTCTATGTGAGCCACTCCTTGGGGGTAATGTTGGTTAAATGTCCACATTGTCAAGGCCGATTGTCGATGCCAATTGTCGGTGTCGGTTATTGATACTGATTATGAGTATGTAACAGCATATCATTATGATACATGCTCATACGCATCATCTACATGTTTGTTATGAGGTGTGATTGACCATTGCATATGTCATTGGGCATGTTGTTATGAGACTCCCTGATAGGCGGAGATTATCTCACATGAGCACACGGTATGTGTAGGATTGATGCATGACTGGATTGTATAACTCATGCATCTTGCATTGTGTGATTGTGATTACTGTATGTCATAGCGACATCA
This sequence comes from Magnolia changhungtana, assembly GCA_030180095.1. Taxonomy (NCBI): domain Eukaryota; kingdom Viridiplantae; phylum Streptophyta; class Magnoliopsida; order Magnoliales; family Magnoliaceae; genus Magnolia; species Magnolia changhungtana. The sequence continues at coordinate 3,826,667 of JASAUF010000336.1, forward strand.
GGTTTGAGACCTCCACAAGCATGTCATAGATGGCCAGATGGGACACCGGAAATGTTTGGTTCAAGCATCTGGGCACTTTGGATGTCCGTGGGTGAAATTATCTAAATCTCTGAGGCCAGAAAACGTCCCAACGTCTAGACCGAGTGGATACATGAGCGCCCGAGTGCTGAATACCAGTAGATCACGTCTCCCACTGTGTCATGGTCAGTTGGGAGGGGGTGTGGCCTTATCCACCCGAGTGAAGGGGCTATAAGCTAGGCTGAGTTTGACCAGCTTGTAAATGAGTCCGCTATCGATGAGCCAGGTAGGTATTGGCAGACTACTGGTCAAGTGGATATTGTGGTCTCTTCGACTCGCTGGGTTATGTGGCTAGGGAGGCAGCAGTCAGCGTGGAGTGTAATAGACCCCGATGATTCCCCAGAGAGGAACCGTACTAATATGTGGACTTGATATGGGGACTAACATGATATTATGACACCCCGTCACTGTTGCACATGTGGGTGGGCGCACATGGGCGGACGCTGATATGGGCTGGTGTGATGTGGGAGAGGCTGAGGCCTGGGCGAGCTACCAGTGGTTGGCAGGCTACTGAGCAGGAGTTACATACTCATTCATTCATCCATTCATGATCCACTCGAGCTGGTGGTGCACAACTATTTGTTATGTGTACCTTCGCAATGGCAAGGATTTCGTTTGGCGAGCATGACTAACCTGAGATCAGGAGTTTACCACATTATATTTGACTATCCAAATTTAGGTATGGGACTGGTTTGGATAGAATTTCCTTGTGATGGACCCCATAGCCTGCGATATTACATACTATCATCCCGCCTTCACTCCAGCTTGGTCATTTCATTCACATCGTATATTGCATTTCATCCACGACATATGGCATTTCAGATTGCTACGTTTCTGCACTTATATGGCTTAGACGGACTTGGCAGGATCTGCATATTGCATTGCATCCGCAGTATATGATATTTGGCTCATTATGATCTGTATTGCGTACTCTGATATTATATGACTCGTGAACTTATCAGTATATTTTCGCTTACTCTGATATCATATGATTCATGATCTTGTCAGTATTTTCGCTTATTCCGATGATGTATGATTTATGAGCTTTATTATATATTTGACACTTATCTTATACACACTTTCACTACCCTCTAAGCTTTCTATAAGCTTATGCACGATAGTTGCATTCAGGTGGCGTTAGGTCGCAGCAGCGTTGAACTTGGAGCGTACAACGGACTTCTGGAGCTTTAATTTTGATACATATGTATTTCCCTTTTAGCATTGTATTCAAATGTGTATATTAGCGGATATGTGGTGATGTTGTTTTGTGACTTGGTAATGCTTGTGGTTATGCTCCATTACAAAAAAAAAAAAAAAAAAAATCACACTGAAAATCCTCTTTGTAGGATCCCAGGATCAGAATCTGACTCATGAGTGCCGAGAGCCGAGAATGGGGCACTACGAAGGCTGTCGGTGCCGGATTTGGCAATCGAAAATTTTATGAGCCCGTTTTTCGAGTTTGGGGCATGACAATTTCAATCATCAATTTGTTGCTTCAATGTTACTTCAACTGGAACCGAAGTCCTAATCTATTCAGTTGGATGATAGAGCGGTTAAATCAGTCACAAATATTAAGATGAATATGATTTCAATTCATCGGTTCTTCCATAAAACATTCGGAGATCAATCACAGGGAATCAAAAGCATCTAATGCACCCTTAGGCATCGTTGGATCAATTAATTATATAGATTGATTCCTTCTCTCAAACAAGGCTCAACAATTGCTAAATCAAAGTATCTATTGTACCAGAAGTGCACAACAAATTTATAAATAAACAACTCCAAGACTTTCAATAGTAGATTCAAACTAAATCAATCATGATTTTAAATAATAACATTGAATTCAACGAACTAAGAACTGAGATTAACTGCAAGCTTCATCCCTTAGCCTTAGCTAAGAGATTAGCCTAACAAGACTAACATCTTAAAAGAAAACATAAAAACTAAGGAAGAAGAAAGAACTCTTGGGTGGCTGCTCCATTCTTTGCTTTTCTCCTTGAACCCTAATTCATGCTTAGAAATTCCTAAAAGACCCATATTTATAAGCTTTGTTTGGACCGATTTTGAAACCGCCTCAATCTTACGTAAAAAGTTACACTTCGGTCAGACTGAATTAATGCTGAAAATTCCACTTTCTCGTTGGACTATTCTGTACAATTTCCATCGGACTGAAGTTGAACTTCGGTGGGACCAAAGTCTGTTTTTAGAATTATTTTAGGACTTTCTCTTTTTATAATCGGAATTTTATAATATGATTTTTCTGACCAATTTTCAGGATTCATTTTCTTCACCTCAAATCTTTGATTCTCTTCATTCGTCACTTAGTTTTGCTTAGATCTTTGGCATATGAATTTTTCATTATCCAAATCTCCAAATCTTTATTTGGTAATCTTTTGAGCATAAATCTTCTCTTTAAATGTTCTTTTTTCATTAGTTCTCAAAATCACCTTGCAAGAAAAAACATGTGAAAATAGATCGATTAAACATATTTATGTTCTTAAAACCAATGAATAACAAGGAAAAAATATGCAATAGTTGACACTCAACACCCCTAACCAGCATGTTGCTAGTCCCAAGCAAAATATGCGTGAAGTAATCTTCATTCCTCAAGTTCCAAAACCTCTTTTGGAAAACAACCTTTTGTGCAATCAAGTATGAATGAGTAGGATTTCAAAGACGAGAGAATGAAAATTAAAAAATTAGAGCCGAATCTCATAAGTAAACAATTGGATCAAGTCTTCCCTCATCAATTAACTAATAGTATAAGTTCATATATCAATTTCCTAATGTGCACAGTGATTCTCAACTTACTTTCCATAGAAAACAACTATTATTTCATAATGTTAGCAATGCACATTATTTCAATGCAATTAAATTAACACAAGCTCTAATTAATTCCGAACTTATCTCATTTTTCTTCTTTTCCAATTTTTAATTTTATATTAATAACCCCTTTTTATATTAATTTTAGTCTTTTTATTCTTTTTTAGACAATTTCTCATTTGAACACATGGCCTTTTTTTCGATCTTACTGTTTTTTAATAGGTTTTTCTCTTCTGTTAAGGTGGATGAAGATCTCCATACTTGGTTCTTAATGCTTATTAGTGATATACATACTAACAATAAGAAATTCAAGTATTTTCCACAGAAATGAAATCAAGTGTGAATGTGTGAATTAAATCAAAATGATATTCAAACTTTTCTTTTAGTCAATCAATTAGAAGGTCTTATCAATGGTTTACTCAGTTGATCGAACTCCAACAATTCAAAGTTCAACTCTTTATCATATCATCATACTCAAAACATTCTTAATTACGCAAAATATCACTTTCCAAACAAATTTTTTGCTCGAAAAATAAGAAACACTGATTAGTCTATCTAATCCACACCCCCCAACCTAAAATCTATATTGTCCTCAATGTAACAGATGTGAACATGTACTGTATATGAGACAACGAAAATAAAGAGAAGTGATGGAAAGATAGTACCTGAAGAAGAAGAAGTTGAAGTTTTTCCAAAGTTCAGCATGTAATGGGTTAGCATGAAGACCAAACACAAATTAAAACAACTATCCTAATCTTAGGAAAGCAAGAAATTTAATCCTAATCTAACAATTATCTGAATGTAATGGTTCTTCCTTTGGCAAATATCTCAACAAATTTCTCACAAGATCATCCAATAACCTGCTTTAGAGTAAGTTTGGATGTTCTGGGCCATTACCGTCCAAAGAAACTTGATCACCTCATTAATGAATTTCTTCTTTATGTCTTGAGGTGTCCAACGAATATATGATTCACCTACAATAGAAAATTTCTCAATATTAGTAGGCTGAAGTGAACGAGAGACCATAAACAATTGAATGACATAAATTTTGTTCGTCATGGTCTTTTTAAAATCCGAAGTCATAGGCTTTAGTTCAGAATGCATCTCCTCCACCTGAAATGGTGAAAATTTAGTGTTAGTGGAGGGAGTGTTATCAACTTCCCAGCCAATATCAGGCATTGGGACACAATCTCGCAAGGCACCTACTTTATCTTGTATCATGGGATCCTTTGAATCCACAAAGTGTCCCAAATAGACTTCCAGAGATTCAGGAGTTTTGATTGAAAGAGGCTCTTCATCTTCATCTGTTTCAATTAAGTTCCCCTCATGAATTGTGTCTTCATCCTCATGGTTTGTGCAAATGAAACATGTTCAATTTTACAGTCATATTCCCAAAAGATATTTTCATTATTTCATTCCGACAATTTATGATGGCATTGACAGTGGCTAGGAATGGTCGGCCTAATATGACAAGAATTTGAGCGCCCATATTTGAAACTAGGTGTGTGTCTAAGATGACGAAATCTACCGAGTAATAGAATCTATCAACTTGGACCAACACATCTTCTATCATATCTCTCGGTATTCTAATTAAGCGATCGGCTAGTTGTAATCTTATTGTGGTGGGTTTCAAGTCACTAAGGCTTAATTGTTCATATACCGAGTATGGTATCATATCAACACTTGCCCTAAGGTCTAGAAGTGCTCTATCAACCCTGAAGTTTCTTATCACACATGAGATCGTAGGACTTCCAGGATCCTTATATTTTGGGAGAGTGTTTTGATTAATTATAATACTCACATGTTCAGTAAAAAATGTTTTCTTATGCATGTTTAGCTTTCGCTTTACCGCACACAGATCGTTTAGAAATTTGGCATAAGATGGAAACTATTTTATTACATCCAACAAGGGGATGTTGATCTTGACTTGTTGAAAAACCTCTAAAATATCCTGATTTTCTTTTGGCTTTTTGGTTGTATTTAGTTGTTGGGGAAATAGTGCCACGGGTCTGTATTTCTGCGATGACTCTTGGTCATGTGGAACATTGCTACAATCATCACTATCCCTAGAATTTTTAGATTCCTTAAGTTTCTCAATCTCCCTGGGAATTTCTTTGTCAATTTCTTTTTCACTTTTTAGGCAGTGATGAATTGAACATATTCCACATATTGAGTTGAAGAGTTAAGACCATATGCTTGACTTTGTCCCTTAGGGTTAGGTTGGGGCTGGGTTGGAAGGGTCCATGCCTGCCTAACATTTAGTCGTGTCTCAAGTCTTACAACTGAAGCTTTGAGTTCGTTCATAGCCTATAGTTGACTTTGCATGAATGCATAAAATATATCTTCAAGGGTTTTCATGGATCGAGGTCCACTAGATAGCTCTTGAGGATAATTGTTTATATTCATATTTGGTCCATTTCTCCAATAAAAGTTCCGCCAATCTGGAATGTTCGTGTTAGAACTTGGTGTACTAAATGGTCATTGATACACGTTTGTAGCATTTGCTTGAACGTTCAATGTCTCTTGAAAAGATGGGATTGTAGGACAATCTTTGGTTAGGTGTACATCGCTCTCGCAAATTCCACATACGGTTTCATCGACTGTTTTAGATCGAGTTGATTCCTTCCTAGATTTCAAGTCCTCAGTTTTTAATGTGAGGTTCGCCAACCGTACATTAATATCATCCTCCTCCTTGAGTATATGTACTCCCCTCTCTTGTGACACTTCCTTGGAATTACTAGCTTGGTAAGATGTATCCCATGCTTGGGTGTTTTCAACTAGCATGTCAAAGTAATCCCATGCATCTTTCAATTCCTTGTTAATGAACTTGCCATTGCACATCATTTCCACGAATTGACGTATGTTCAGATTTAGTCCATCATAAAAGAAGTCAATGGTTCGCCAAATTTCGTAGCCATGGTGTGGGAAAGCGAGAAGTAATTCCTTGAACCATTCCCAACACTCAAAGAAGGTCTCATTATTTTTTCGGGAGAAGTTCATTATTTCTTGTCTAAGAGCGTTGGTTTTATGAACCGGTAAAAACTTTTTAATAAACTCCTAGCTCATCTCTGCCCATGTACAAATGGATCTATGCCTTGACGAATAAAACTATGATTTGGCCTTTTCTTATAGAAATAATTTAAGGCTAATTGTATCAGGAGGAATATCATTAAAATGTCTAGTTGTAATGATCTCTTCAAATTCTTTAATATGCATTTACAGACTTTCTGAATCAAGTCCATGGAATTTAGGAAGTATTTGGATCGTCCCAGGTTTGAAGTCCACGTTTCCTGAATCACAAAGACTCCGAATTTAATGTGGAAAAACCCTTTCGGGAAAAAAACCATGGCACAAAGCGACAGATATCACTATGAAAGCAAAAATTACAAGAGATAGAGAGAATACCCAATTTGAACAAGCCTCGAATCTCTCCGTACAAACCCTTGAAAACCCTAGGAACGAATTAGAAAGCCTTAAGATACCCTCCAATCCTGATTACACCCCTATATATAGCCTTAGGAAGAATTATAATCGAAATCAGAAGCAAATCTCGCAGATACGCAACTCTGCGCATTTGTTCGATGGGACTTCGATGGCATCGACAGACCATCGATGGCATCAAACTAATGATCAAAATGTTCGAGCAACTAAACATGATTTTTCCAAATTTTACTGATGTTATCGAGCAAGCCTTCAATGTCATCAAACAACATCCGATAGCATCGACCGGCCTTTGATGGCATCGAATAGGGCATCGAAAGTGTCCAGCAACTAACTCAATAAATTTTGAATTTTACTGATGGCATTGAGCCGACTTCCATGGCATCGAACTGTCATTAACAGACATATTGATTTACAGATTTAAGACATCAATCAACAACAACAAAAACCTCCCAATAAAAAATCAAGACGCTTATTTCATTACTTTATAGTCATATTTATGAAGTTCACACTGATCTCTCAGCATATTTATAATGGCAAATCTAATTCCTTGGATAATTATAAAACCAAACGTTACCCTTAAGATAAAAAAAAATATTGCAACATGTCTACCCTACACAACTCCATGCACACCCTCGCAACTGATATTTATTTAAAACGACTACCATGATAAATGGTCTGCATTGGATTCATGTGGGAATAGGTGGCGCTGGCAGGGGACAAGTTGGATGGACTCGTCCAAGCTCGATCTGGTTCGGCATCATGAGTCACCCCAACTATTCACCCCCGACTCGAGTGAGCCAGGACGAGGAGGTAAATCGGACAGTTCATGAATAGACTCAACACCAGGCAATGGCCCAAGTCGCCCAGTCTTCTAACCATGCTGCTAGCCCATTTTTACAATCACTTTATCCTTGATGATCGGGTGTCTCTAAAATAATGCCCATCCTCTAATTAGGTGGGTCACACATGCTTGATGATGAGTCAGACCATCAGCTATCCATTGAATTCGACAATGTGTAGCCTGCCTGATGAGCCTGATTACAGGCCAGGTGAGTGCCATGGTGGCACCCAATTTACATGGATTGGAGGTTCTAGAAAATGGCCATGTAGGCAGGAAAGATGGGGCTGCATACTAAGCATACAACGGGCAGTAGGCGATCAATTCTCTTGAAATTATCCAATATTTTCAAGGGGAAGACATTCAGAAGGCTTCTTTTTTTTTTTTTTCTTTTTTTTTTTTTAAAGAAAAGAAAGAAAGAAAGAAGTGTGCCATCCCATACAACCAATTGTAAGTAATCAATTCTCTTCACGTTGAATATGTTCAATGCTGTAGCTACTCCATAACCCGTGATCAAATGTTTAGGAGTTTCCATTTTGGGAGGTTTGCTACTCGTTCGTTATCCGCTGTGGAACACATATCAGATCAAAGGTCTTGGATCAGCTATCATGGTCTCACACTTGGAAGAATTCTTCATATCAGACAAGCACATCTCGAGTTACATGTTTGGTGTCTCGCTGTACATCCAATTTATGTCTCCAATTGGCGCTACACGTGTACAGTGGACTTGACTGGAAAAGCATATGCAACAGTCGATCCTAACTGTCCAATGTCCTACAAACATACGGTTACAATGAAGAATATAACGCGCTTGTTCCTAACCGTTCATTTAGTGAGAAACAGATAAAACGGGTATTTGCAATCAGAATAGGGGATCTTTTCCTCGAACAATCATGCATAGCGCTGTTGCTATGTTCAGACAAACCCCTCCTCGGACCAAACGTAAGTAGCAAACTCGAGTGGACAGGAGACATTAGGGGTGCATATGGGTCGATCAATCAGATGGGTCCTTGGACCTGATCCCTACATTAAATGGGTCTAGATTTCAACTGGAACCCATTAGAGAGGGTCCCACGGTTCACCACCGTTGCCAGAACAGTCGGGTCTAGGATTGGAGCAAAATGCAAAACACGGACCCGATATTTAAATGGGGCCCAAAACCCACCGCGACCTGATCCTACCCATTTGCACCCCTAGGAAACATCCAAACCGCTCACCCTACCCTGTCAATTAACTCGCCCAAAATGTCAGGTATGCCAGCTCATTTGTGGGACCCACATGTGGAGTGATGCAGGAGAATAGCCAAGCCATAACATTCCAAACGGTCATGACCTCAAGCCCATCTCCAGCTTCAACGCACATGCTTAATTTACAATGACACCCATCATCAAATGCATTCATTGGCATATGTAAACAACAAAAACAACAATAATAAATAGAAATAAGAAACTTTTTTTTTTTTCTTCAGCCATCTCATTTACCACATTATGTTCACATGGTCCGGTAACAATCAGATCGAATGGCTTAGTATTTCGTTTTCACCTGCATAGTTAAATGGGTGTGGGATGTCTGCTTCAAATCCAGCCCCACCTTCCACAACACAACTCTTTTTGACGTGAGGATGGATTGCAAACCTCACAATGACCCTTTTCAACCATCGCACTATTTGCTTTAGGTAAAGAGTCTAATCAATTACATACATCCTTTTTCTTCATGGTACAGCTATCAATCAATTCCCTCCATAGAATGTTGATTGAATAGACCTCCCGCCTTCCGCGGGCAATCTTCAACAACTTGCCTTTTTATCTGTATAATTCAATCTCAATCACCCCAAAACCATGGAGCACAGAAACCCGACAGTCTTAACCTTGGGATGTCCGTATGACTTCTACCCCAACAAGAGGGCAGATAAAATCTCTCCCATAGTCTTCTCGGATATGTCATTTTCGCTATCCAACTCCATGCCGTTCTCCAGCACTGCAGCATCCAAAATCAGTTTCCGCTTTGCAATCTCGTACACATTCTCATCGACAGTTCCTTTGGTCACAAGCCTACAGCAAACTCACCCACAAGGTCAGTATTCGAGAATTTACTTCTCAGGGTACAAACAGTGAGAAAAGTATACAGCTTTTGATCCAGATTTGACTTGGTCTAATGCATGGGTAAGAAGTACATAGAATATTCCAACTTCGGTAGACCATTCACTTTGCTCAACAGAGCATAAATGTGGGTCTGGAACTTTGCTTATCCACATGAAAAAATTTTCGTATGGCGGGCCCCATGCTGAATGGGAGACGCAGAAATCTCCCATGTTAGATGATCCTACTACCCATCAACCGTCCGTTACGATTGGCCATTTTCATCATACAGATAGGATGATTTGAAAGGGTTGCAGGGAAGATATAGTGGCACAATCCATCCCAGTATGTGCCCACCAGATAACAGTTCATATCACCAAAAAGTGGGAACCACATGTACCAGTGCTGGGTCGAATGAAAGAGGGGCTGTTTTCTTCAATCAATCATCATACAATACCCCAAAAACTCTATACAAGACGGGCACCTTAGCAAAAAGGATAAAAAGAAAATTGGGTTTTTAAGAGGAATGGATAGGGTACCTGTAAATGGTGACAGGTTTCGTTTGGCCAATTCTATGGCAGCGGTCTTCGGCTTGGCGGTCCATCTGTGGGTTGAAATCCATGTCATGTATGACTACCGTGTCAGCTCCAGTCAAGTTTAGCCCCTGCCCTCCTGCTCTTGTCGAAAGCAAGCATGCAAAGATTGAACGGTCATTGTTGAATGTATCCACTATAGTCTGCCTTTCTGTAACCTGAGTACTGTCATTGGAACAGAAACAAGACGTACTCTTTTGAGTATTGGAGCTAACAATAGACATGGCAGCATTACACATGCATACATAAATACATGCATGCAAACAAGTACATGTATGATTGACTCATGATGATAATATCTGTCATCAAGACATCTTCATGCAGCAACCATAACATCTGTATGCTATACAACCAAACATGTACAAAGAAAGTTGAAAACATACTTGCAAGTGTACATACATGCACTATACATCATAGTGACATAATATATGATGAGAAGATGGCTGTACGTAGCTCCGAGGGCATCCATACAGACACACATATACAACTGCAACATATTTGCACAAATAGATGTACTAGAGTACCATGTCTGATGTTACCTGCCATCAAGACGTCTGTATGTAACTCCAATGACATCCAAAGTCCACTCCAGAATATCAAGCATTGAGGTCCACTGGCTGAAAATCAGAACCCGGTGCCCACCTTTCTTTAAAGAGGGGAGAAGTTCTGCTAATGCCTGCAAAGGAAAAACAGCTAATCACACTCCCAGGTAGAAGCCTATAAGTATGGAGTTTTACCCTTTTTTTCTATTTTCTTTTTAGTTCATTACTTCACCCTTGAATAATTCCAATGAAAACTACAGATAACCATACCCGGCATTTTGCAGAAAGCAGAACATGTTCTTCTGAAAGAGTTCCCTTTGCACCAATACCAAAGTATGAAACTAGAAGCTGCAAAACATATATTGAAATAAGCAAAATAAGTTATTACATCCTCAATCACCAAACAGACACCAACGGCTAAGAAAATACAAAAAGTCAAATTCGACACCTCAGAAGCATGCCTACTATGTTCTTGAGTCTCAAAAATTGCCGGCTAATTCAGAATTCAGAACATACTATAACGACAAGTGAATGAACTACTTTGATCATGCCCATTTGCATGACTGAAGTGAATGTCATCAGAACCAAGATCATATTCCCTAAAGTATCGTTTAACAACTAATCTTCTTGCATTGCAATCCTCCCAATCATCAAATTTATGTTTAAGAGTCCCCTTTACAAAATAAATAAATAAATAAACAAGAAGGAAAAAATAGAAAAAAGATCTATGGACTCCATCCTTTGCATTGAGTCAGCAATGTAGTTGGCCCATCTAGGGACTGGATGATAGCTCAATTCTGTAAATCTAAAATGCATCCTTGGGTCATTTAGGATAACAGCTAAATTCAAAGGAAGGGCACATCTCCCACATGCAAGTGGTGGAGCCCTCCTAAGTTTATGCTTAACCTTGTTCATCCATTTGCAACAAACCATTTTTTCCTTCAATTTGGATATAAATTACCAAGCATTATTTATTACCAGAAAAAAAAGAAAAAAAAAGAAAAAGGGATACTCCTTATTAAAGAAGGGCCAGGAAATTTAAGCCATATTAAAGAAGGGCGGGGGCAATCTAATGAAGTTAGAACTCCACAAGGTGCTACATGTTTACACAACTAACACAAACCCAGTAACAGAACCGAGGGGGAAAAAAACCGCTTGCCCTTCAATGTCACATTGGAGGTCCTATATCTTGAGCTGTAACTTGCTTGTATCAGATGAGCCTTCAGATGGATATTACGCTTTTGAGTCCCACAATATTTCTTGCAGCATGGTTGGCCGTAATAGAATTCAACAACCAGAGAGCTAACAGGAAGTCACCCAAAGGCAAAGTTCTCTCAACAACAACAAATGAGAGGACTGTCATACGTCATAACAGATGTGTGAACCACACTAAATAGAAGATGAGGCCTAACAGCTAAGGAAAGATCCATGGAAAAGCTCCAAATCGAGATAAATACAAAAAAACTCTAACCATAGCACTCCTGGGTGCACATCTTTGTTAACTGCTATTAGACCATATGGCTTCCCCACCTTACAGATAGTGGCAACGTAGAACTAAATCCATAAATCCAATGTAGAACTAAACCCATAATTTTTCACAAGATGAGCCAGATGAATGTGCTTTTACGTACCACAATTTTCTTGTAACATTGAAAGCCTTATAGAACTCAATGATCAAGCTATATGAACGTCACTCACTCATATGAACGGTTCTCACAAAGACTGAATGAAGGTGTTGATAACAAACGACACAGTGTAAAATTCCAAAACACATGTGAACCACACCCATCTTGTGTATGTATGTCCAATATATGAATGAAACAGGCATCACATCAATCTGCAGAGATACAGAATACATACTGTGAATCATCTGATACAAAATACAGATGGTGCACTTGGCAAGGTTACATGGATTGTGGGCCACAACAGTGCATGGTAAGGGAATGGGTACATGGTTTGCTACATCCTCCGATACATGGTACATTGGGAGTTGGATCACTCAACTGCATACAGAGTTATATGTAATATAGTTTTATATACAAATTGTTATTGTAAATGATTGGTGAATGTTATTATTATTGATCCACATCCATAGTATATATTATATGCATGCGATTGCATAAATCAAAGTATAGATCTCTCTACTCATAACTATGAATTTATATTACAACTTCAATGCAAAGGGTATAGAACCATAATTTTTGGTCAGCAAAAATAGCAATCCAGGATGCAAATGACCAATGATCCATATTGGGTAATTTGGAACAGAAAACATAGGTGGGTTGGCAGTTTAGGTAACATTGGCAATGCTCTGATACCGATATCTAAAATCATGATTGTCACCCAAGGTAGTTAGTTACCTTGGAGGTGTTGGATTGTATCAAAACCTCCAACTATGAGCAACCACCACTTACACAATCAAAGAACCTACAGCGAAAAGAACAAAATGAAAATACAATGTTGAGTTCACAAACCAAAAACATAGTACACTCACCCTCTCCTAGGATACACACCTTCAAACAGCCTTAATAACTCTACCTTCCTATTCCTCCTCCCTTACCATCCAACAAATCTTCAGGACCCACAAAAATTGACCACTAGCAAACATATTAATCTCAGGAACCTACCCCCTTATCAACTGTTAGATTTCATGCCAAGGAAGATGAAGAAAACCAGAGAGCAGGGGGAACAAAATATTAGAGAGACATATTAGACACTCCTTAGACTTTATTAATAAAACCCTTAGCAACAAATATAACAATGTAACACAAGAGCACTCAATACAGTACACACACCCACAAATACACAATCTCTTGTACTCCCCCTCAAGCTGGAGCATAAATATCACATATGCCCAGTTTGCTCCCCATCTCCTGAAGATGAGAGGAATTGCAAGCTTTTGTTTAGATATCAGCTAACTGATTGCTTCATTGACAAACAAAGGACACAATAACTTGGTGAGCAGTTCTCCGCTCATTTCACTAATTCAAAATGACTAGCCAAAACCCATCCCTCTGGAGACTCGAAATACTAGAGAAGATCTACAACATCCCACAGGAGGCAACAAATCGACCCTATCCAGATATCATCCAAGGAGAAGAGGCGTATGGTGGCATGGGGAGAAGGTAAAACTGAGCTGAGAAAGGAGAAGAGAAGGTGGAGGCCGACCTCGAGCATGACCCTCAGGATGAGTGGACAACAATAAGGAAGAAGGGAGGAATCAATAGAAGAAAGGAGCTCAAAAGTCAATCGATAAGGGACTTCCCCATCTGACTAGAAGGAAAACTACTTATAGAGCATCCTTGGGCAGAGAGGCAGAGTCACGGACATGGCAATACCAAGGGACTAGAAGACGAAGAACCCAAGGGGATTCGCTTTTGTGTGGTTGGAGGGTAGCGGGTTAGAAAAGGAGAAGGGAACTATGGGTAGAGGAAGGGGAGTCTGAGTCACAAAGTCATATGCGAATGCAATAAAGGGGAAGGAGGAAAGAAAATCCCAGGACAAGTCTCGGGTTGAGGAAGAAACATAGAAGAGGGTAGAAGAATGGGCCTAGAAGGGGGTGGAGAATTGGTAAGGGTAAACCCAGAGGTTTTGAAGAAGACTTCGCCGCAGCAATCGAATACCCTTCTCCTAATTTCCAAAAAGGGATCCTTGCTGTCAGAGATTAGATGCTGGTTTGGCGCATGTTGTGGTCTTCAAGAGGAGGATTGTGTTATTAAGCCACTGGGAGGGATAAAGTTGTGGGTTTCCATTCGACCAAATGCAAATGTAGACCATATTCTCACTGTAGGGATTTGTTTTCAACGATTGTCCAGCAAGGACTATTTACAAGTGGTAGAAGAAATCTTTCCTTGGAATGACGGATGTATGGTATATATGGGGAATTCCATTCGAACTCTGGGTGATGGAAGTCTTCAAAGCATTGACGTCTTGTATAGGTAAAGTGTTAGGCACTGAGCGGGAGAACGAATAGGGAGGAGATCAATGCAACTGGGGTACGCATTAGGAGAAGAAGCATTCTCAGTGATCCAAAATCAATCGTGTGTTCTTAGGAGATGAGTGTCTGGAGGTGGGTGTGACGAGGGCGTTTCTTTGGGGGGTTCCAAACAGATGGGGGGAGGAGAGGCTAAAAAGAGAGGGTAGAGGGGGAAGGGGAAGATGGAGTACCCATTGGATATTCATGGAGATAGTGAAGATGGCGTGGTTCCACCTTAAGCCATCCACATATGACAGCGGTCAAGGGTCATTAATGCAACGGTCAGCTCTCGCCAGGAGAATTGGGAAAGATGTCAGGTTCGGGAACCAAGTCAGATATCAGCTGATGTTGGGGGAGTGCTTTGGGAGTCACACAGGGGGCTCGAGGTCCTGTTGGGAGCCAAATCAGAGGCTACTCCCAACACGTGTAGGGGAGAGAATGTTGTTGTGGCTGTAACGGTTGAGATCTTCACACATAAGGACCCAGACCATTATGTTGAGGCAACAATTAGTAGCTCCTTTCGACAAGTATCAGAGCTGGGAAATGAGAGTTTTAATCTCCACTCGACACACATCACTGACATCAGCAGCTGTTGTCACGAGCTTCTCGAAGCTTGGGAAAATCACTCGAATCAAAGACGTGTACCACGTCAGGAGGTTGGGAGGGTTCGTGGCAGTTGCGGTGCGATGGAGTCTCCGAATGGCTAGTTAGTGATAAGCATGGTCCAAGGCGCAGGAGGACTTGGTGCTCGTGTCTTTCTTGCCTTGTGTGGAAGAAAGTGAAGCAGTGTCACAAGTATCTCACTACTTAAAAAAGATGCACATGTGAGTTCGATCCGATTGTTACAGAGGGGGGAGATTCTTCACAACAGACACTCATGTTGTCAATTCAAGCCTCGCTCCCTTCAAGGGGGCAACGACGTTGCCATGAGATTTTTTGGAGACTGCAGTTCTGGGGGCTTTATAGTCCTTTTTGAGGAAGGATTCCTTGGAGGATTGCTGGGGAGAGGAAGCAAGGGACAAGTTGGAGCCATATAACCAAGCGAACAAGGTGGCCAATGCCAATTACTTCAACAATGCACACTCCTCTTCAGGCTACGAGGGAAAAGCTGATAGAAGTCAAGTTTCATAGTTTTTCTTTCTCGCTGGCAATTTACAGGACTCTCATGGTGCGTCTTCTATGATGGGAGGAGTTTGAACAATACCACGACATATTGGAAAGGGTGGGTAAGTCACTAGGCCCAACTTTCAAAGTAGGAGATGATGACACGCATGCCTTCATTCAATTTGTCAAGGAATGAAGAGGTCGAGGGGTGTGCAGGTGCATAAAATGAAGACGAAACACCAAAAAGTTAGAGAGAATTGTTAAACTTGGAATGCTTAGTGAATTATGATTCCCATAAAAAAATGTAGTGATAGAAAGAAGGGAAGAGGGGCTTAGAATGGTTTTCCAATGAAGATACTGAGTTGGAACATGAAGGGGTTGGGCAGCATGGGAGACGAGGAGGGAGGTATGTAGTAGATGCAAGGCTCAGATCATCTCTCTCCAGGAAGTGAAACTTAAGGCCTTTCACGATAGAGTGATGGATTTAACTATTTAGTGAGTAAAAAATAAGAACCAGACTGCACTAAATGCAAAGGGTACTGCCGGAGGGATTTTGGTGGCCTGGAACAAGGATTTCAAGGCGATGAAGGAAAGCTAAATTGGGACATTTACGGTTATGACATCCTTAAAGAACAGTACATTAAAATTTAGATGGTTATTCACGGTGGTCTATGGCCCATGTCATCCAAATTGAAGACAACTCTTTTGGTTAGAGTTAAACGCAATCAAAGCAAGATTCAATATACCATGGTGTGTTGAGGGGCAATTTCAACGGTGTTAGATTTGCCAATGAAAAGTCGAATGAAAATTGAGTGACAAAAAGCATGAAAAGTTTTGCGGAATGGGTGGGCTCAAAACAGGTGGGCCACAGTGAAATGGTTGGTATTCCAATTAGGGAGTAAAGGTGTGTGGTAAATTTCCTTGGCCTAATGGAAGAGAAGAGCCAATAATGTGTTGCCTGGATAAATTTATGTTGTCAGCTGATTGGGTTGAAAAGTACCCGTTGGCACACCTACGAGGGCTTCCTAGACCAACATCTGACGACAGACCTATCTTTCTAAAAGATGAGGAGGAGAGTTGGGGGCCAAAACCCTTTCGATTCAAGCTTTTATGGCTGGAGATGGACGGTTTTGCATATCAAATTAAGGAATGGTGGAAATCTTTTAAAATTGAAGGGTTGGCTAGTTTAGCACTATTTTAAAAGCTTAAACTTCTTAAAGGCAAATTAAATTGTTGTAAAAAGTAAGTTATGGACAAAAGAAACGTTGAAGTAGAATGTAGGAAGTTATGGACAAAAGAAATGTTGAAGTAGAATGTATTTTTAAGTGAAATTCATGGGTTAGATATCAAGGAAGAGGCAACTGGACTATCCGAACAAGAACCACATAGGCACACTATGTTGTTAACAAAGTATTCCAAATATCTTAAGGAAGAGGAGATAAAAATGACAACAAAGATCGAGGACCCTTTGGATTAAAGAAGGTGACGAAAACACCCATTTCTTCCATAACATTGCCAGTGCTAGGGCGAGAAATAATCGCATAAGCAGTTTAAAAGTGGATGGAAGAAGAATCGAAGAAAAGAATCAAATATGCTCGGCAATTCTACAATATTATTCACAGCTACTCTCTAGTGATGGATGGAGCGGACCTAAGACAATTTGCAGTTTGATAGCCTTTGAACCACATAAAGGGATTCCCTTGAGAAGTTTGTGTCGTAAGAAGAAATCAAAGCAACTATCGTCTCATTAGGTAGAGATAAGGACTTGGGCCCAGATGGATACCCCATGGCCTTCCATCAAGTATTTTCGGAAATGCTCAAAACGGATGTAGATGTAGTGGACTTCGTAAAAGAGTTTTTTGAGGAAGGTAGGCTTACTATGGGGATGGGGGGATCATTTATTGCCCTCATCCTGAAGAAAGAAGGTGTAAAGTCATTAAAAGATTTCTAGCCTATTAGCATAATTGGAAGTCCCTATAAGATCATGACAAAAATTCTTGCATCTAGATTTTGGTTGGTTATAGCAAAAGTTGTTTCTGAGAGCCAAAAAGCTTTTGTGACAAACAGGCAGATTTTATACAGTGCTCTTTTGGCGCATGAATGTATAGATTCAAAAAATAGAGAAGACAAGGAAAGAGTGGTGGGTAGATCAAACATTGAAAAGGCCTATGATCACATTGATTGGAGGTTTCTTGAGTACATGTTGGGAAGGATTGGATGTGGGAACAAATGGATCCAGTGGATTCAAGAATGCGTCTCATTGGCCTATTCCACAATTTTGGTTAATGGCTCGCCCAAGGGTTTCTTTAAAGCTTCAAGGGGACTAAGCAAGGGGATCCGCTTTTGCCATTTCTGTTTTTAGTGGTAGTGGAAGCCACAAGTAGAATGTTATTAAAGGGTAAAGAGCCAGATCTTATTTCTAGATTCAAGTATCACAAGGAGGGGTTAGGATAACTCACAATATGCAGATGATACAATTCTATTTTGCAATGCAAAGTTAACAATGGTGAGCAATCTAAGAAAAATTTTGGGGTGTTACAAGGTCTTTGGATTGAAAATAAATGTCAGCAAGAGCGAGATGCTAGGCATTGGTTTATCTAATGAGGAAGTTCGGGAGTTTGCAAATGTTTTTGGATGTGGAACCGAGTCTTTCCCATCCTATTTGGGTCGTAACATCATGCTTAGGGAAGCCGGCAACCCATTTGTGGAGCAAGGTGGTTGAAAGATTTGGGAGGAAGTTATCTACGTGGAAGAGTCATCACTAGTCGATGGTAGGCAAATCACACTTATCAAAAGCAGCTCTTTCTAACCTCCCCCTCTATTTTATGTCATTATTCAAGTGTCGGAAGTCAGTTTTGGACAAGTTAGAGAAAATTAACACGTGATTTCTAATGGAGAGGGAACAAAGAAAGAGGTTTTTGAAGGAGGCGCGGGTCTTAGAGTATTAGAGTCGATGAATGTGGCTTTGCTTGGGAAATAGCACTAGAGATCTGGTTTTGAAGAGGGCAAGTTGTGGAGAGAACTAATAGCTTCCAAATAATGTGTCCAACCGAGGGGACAAAGAAAGAGGTTTCTGAAGGAGGTGCGGGTATTAGAGTATTAGAGTCGATGAATGTGGCTTTGCTTGGGAAATGGCACTAGAGATTTGGTTTTGAAGAGGCAAGTTGTGGAGAGAACTAATAGCTTCCAAATATGGTGTCCAACCGAGGGTATAAAGAAAACCTCTTGTTAATTGTTATCATGCTTTGGGAATATGGAAGGCCATAAATTCAATAGGCCCTTCATTTAAAATCGAGTTGGAGTTCTATCTTGGTGACGGGGACTAGATTCGTTTTTGGGAGGATTTCCAATGTGGGAATAGATCGTTGGGGACAAAATTTCCATCATTGGCAAACTTAGAGCTGTCGAAAAACATTACAGTAGCTAGTTAGTTCTCATTCAGTGGAGAGAGTGGGATATGGAATCCTCCGTGCCATAGAGATCCAATAGATGAAGAGGCGGCGGATTTTGCGAAGTTATTGAAGTGACTTCACAATCATCGCCCATCCCCCACTTCAAAGGATTATATCGGGAAAATTCTCAGCTCCAGAAAAGGGCTATAATCCTACCCAATATTTTCCTCAAGTGTACGAGTGATGCAGAATCAATAGATCACCTCTTCATTCATTGTTCCTTCATGAGGCAAGTATGATCCTCTTTTTTAGCATGCTTTAGAGTGCATTGGGTTATGCCACAAGCAGTGTTCGAAGTGTCCGTATCACTACAAGTTTTGCTAGTCAGGGATACAGAAACAATATTGATATCGCCGATTATATCGTTGATAATCGAAAATGCAGTAAAACATGGAAAAATGGTAGAATTTTCAGTGAAACTTCAGGAGATGCTAAAATACACATTTGCATAGTTACAATAAAAAGTTTGCAAAAAAAGAAGTATACACAGTAAGTTTCCAATTAATGGGAGCTTAAAAGCATATGTGATGTAGGACGGCCTAATCTAATCTTAAATGAGCATGATATTTGAAAGGGGCAGATTCATGCAAATTAAAAAATAAATAAATAAATAAATATCAACCTGATTTATACATCATAAACACAAGAAAGAAATAGGGTCAATAAGTATTGATTAGGGTCATCCATCACAAACACGAAGTATTGAATCTTAAAATCTGAATTTAATTGGATCCGGCGAAAGATAGAACTTTCGTCTTACAATGAGTACGTCTAATGATCCAAGTGGATTTTCTAATCCAGAAAAATAGAAATTTCCTTGATTGGAAATCTGGAAAATTCAGAGGAAAAAAAATTGTGGTTCTTTAAATATAGATTTGGGTGATGGGTTTTATGTGAGGATGAAAAGGGAATGAAAATCTTTTGAGATTAGGAGAAAAAAAGAAGAGAATGAGGTTAAAGAAAAGAATACCTTGAGAAAAGAGAGAAGGAGACAGAAGTAGGGGATGATAAATCGTTTACCTGGGCCTCACGCCCTCTTCCAATCACTGGAAGTCGAAGACGAGATCGTCAGAAGCAAAAAGCTCTCCTTTTTTTCTTTCATCAAACATAACATAACATGCTATGGGTTTAGGGCAACCCTTATAAAATCGTAATTAGATGAAATTACCAAAATACCCTTACTTAAAAAAAGTTTCAAAAGAAAGAAATTCGCACAAAATTGTGTACAAACTATCTCAAAACTTAATTAACTCAAATGTTCATAAACTAAATGTAAATTTAAGATGTCCGATGGGCCCCGATGATAGTGCCGTGAAGGTAGTGTAATGAAGGTGGGCCGTGACGATCCAACGGTCCGATCACACCATCCACGCGATCCAATGGTCCAAATGTCTCCTCTAAGCAACTTACACATGTCATGAACACATGTGTGAGGTCTTCAACCTCTAGAGACCCAACCCGTATCCGTCATCTAACCACATTGACACGGGTAATGCATGCCTCCTACGTTGATATACTTTGAATGGCTTGGTGTCCGCATCAACTCCTCTCGACTGAGAAGATCTCGACTCCGGCGAGATAAAACTTTTGTGCTTTTCTAACAAATCTGGATCTAGTCGCTGCAACTCTACTTCCGTCAACCATGTACAGTCGGATGATGGTCTGTTCTTCCACTTCACTATGTACCTCTGATATCCACCGTCTCGAGTGGAAACAATTTGCTCATCCACAATTCCTTCAATTTCTTCTCGTATTTCAAGTATAGTAGGCATAGGTGGTGTAGGTTGGGAAGAAAATTCAGAAATTGGCCAATGGTTTGGAACAAAATTAGGGTCTATGGGATGGCTTGAACAAGGCATTAGATCCTCCACATTGAATGTTGTACTAATCCCCATGCGAAGTGGAAGATCTATCACATACGCATTGGACCCAATCTTTTTCAGAATCTTAAATGGTCCAGCACGGCGTGCTTGTAACTTCTTAACGGTACCTCGTGGAAACCGTTCTGGCCTCATCCTAACCATTACATAATCACCCTCATTAAATTCTTGAATTCTACGATGTAAGTCAGCTGAAATTTTGTCTTGTTCATTACTAGCATTTATCTGCCTCCTAATCTCTGCATGCTACTCATGAATGTGATGGGAAAATGCATCGACTGACTCTGAGGTCCTCTGAGTGACTGACATAGGTAACAAATCTATGGGTAGTCTAGGTTTATAACTACTAACAATCTCGAATGAACTCATACCCGTAGACCTATTAACTGAACTGTTATATGCAAACTCGGCGACTGGCAGGACTAAGTCCCAAGTTTTAATGTGTTCAACCACTAAACATCGTAGTAGATTTCCGAGACTTCGATTCACAACCTCAGTTTGACCATCAGTTTGAGGATGGTAGGCAGACGAGAACTGGAGTCTCGTACCCATCATATGTCATAATGTCTTCCAAAAATAACTAGTAAACCGGACATTCCTGTCAGACACTATGGTCTTAGGTAAACCATGTACTCGAACCACCCCCTCAAAGAAAATCTTGGCTATGTTGGACGCATCTGAGGTTTTAGAACAAGGGAGGAAGTGGGTCATTTTTGAGAAACGGTCCACGACCACAAAAATGGAATCTTGCTTTTTAATTGTCTTAGGAAGTCCAAGCACGAAATCCATACTGATGTCTTGCCACGGAGCATGGCAGTGGCAGTGGCATTGGCAATAGCATGTACAATCCAGTATTCTGCTTCTTCTGTTTTGCCAGTTGACATGTTCGACATTGCCCTAAAATTTTGGCTACGTCTCACTTAAGACTTGGCCAATAAAATCGATCCTCCACTAGGGCGATGGTCTTATCTTCGACCAAAATGGTCAGCAATACCTCCAGCATGAAACTCCCAAACAAGGAAATCCTGGAGGGAAGTGCGGGGAATACAAAGTCGGTCTCCTTTGAAAAGGAAACCATCTTTTAGCACGAACTCACTCGAACTATACTGGGCACCTAAGAGTGACACATGTTCCCCCAAAAATTTGGACACATGGGATACTCGTCTTTCAATTGCTCAAACCGGACAACTTCTACACTCAAGGAATTGAGCAATGTCACTCTCCTACTAAGGGCATCGGCTGGTTTGTTCTCGATCCCGGCTTTATGTTTCAGGACAAATGAATATTCCTGAAGAAACGCTGCCCACTTGACATGCCTTGGGTTAAGTTTCTTTTGGGAATTCAAATACCTCAAAGCCTTGTGATCAGGAAAAAAAAAAAAAAAAAGACAAATTCTTGCGGTAGAAGATAATGACGCTAATGACGTAGCGATTGCACTACCGCATAAAATTCTTTGTCATAGGTAGAATACTTTTGTTTTGCCTCATTCAGTTTCTCACTAAAATAGGTAACTGGATGACCCTCTTGGCTTAGTACTCCTATACCTACGCCTGAAGCATCACACGCTACTTCGAAGACTTAAGAAAAATCTGGAAGACACATGACGAGAGCCTCAATCATCTTGCCCTTAATATCTTTGAATGCCTTAGCTACGGCCTTAGACCATATGAACTCTCCCTTTTTAATGCAATCAGTAATGGGAGCCATACTAGTGATAAACCCTCGAATGAACCGACGATAAAATGTGGCTAAGCCATGAAAGCTTTTCACTTCAATGTATGTTCCGCGGTTCAGGCCAGTCAACTATGGCCTTGACTTTTTCTGGATCTGCTCGCATCCCTACAGATGACACTATGAACCCTACGAAGACAACTCTATCAGACAAGAACGAACATTTCTTAAGGTTCGCACATAACCTCTCCGCCCTCAGGACACTACAGACCTGTCTCAAGTGGTCGAGATGCAGCTCTTTAGTGGTACTATATATGAGTATATCATCAAAATAAACCACTAAGAACTTCCCCATAAAGGGTCTCAAAACCTGAGTCATCACACGCATAAAAGTACTGGGTGCATTAGTCACTCCAAAGGGCATGACCAACCACTCATACAACCCATCCTTCATCTTGAAGTCTGTCTTCCACTCATCTCCAGGACGTATGCGTATCTGGTGATACCGGCTCTTGAGGTCTATCTTGAAAAAAATGGTGGATCTGGCCATCATGTCTAACATATCATCAAGCCTCGGTATCGGAAACCGATATTTGATCGTGATCTTATTAATGGCCCTACGGTCCACACACATCCGCCACGTACTATCTTTCTTCGGCGTTAATAGCGCTGGTACGGCACACGGACTCATGGTCTCACGGATGAAACTTTTTTGCAGGAGCTCATTTACCTGTCTATACAACTCTGCATGATTCATCCTGTAATGAGGAAGGTTCGGTAAAGTAGACCCCGGGACGAAATCAATGGCATGCTGGATGTCCCGCATAGGTGGAAGCGCATCCAGTAAATCCTCAGGGAATACATCACTATACTCCTCAAGAACCGAAGTCACCTCAGGGGGTAACTCTACATGAACCTCGGGTGTAACTTCCCTAGCCACTAGGGCGTACACCGTTGAATCATCCTGTCTCTTTCTCAAACTCTTTTGCATTTATGATATGTAGAGACTTCGGAATAGAATTCCTCACATCCTTCCTTGATTCACTCGTTTTCACATCCCTAGCCTTGTTCGTGTCGCTCTTGGGTGGCAACGGATTAATCTTGATTTTCTTACCCTCATGTGTGAATGTACACAAGTTTGAGCGACCAAAAATCGTGACATCTCTATCATATAACCACAGCCTCCATAGAATGATGTGACCTACATCCATAGGTAAAACATCACACCACAACATGTCTTTATATGAACCGATTTGGATGGGAACTAAACACTGCTGGGACACAGGCATAGAAGACGTGTCAGCCTAAGAAACCTCGTAGGGTTGAGGGTGAGGGATGGGCTTCAAACCCAAATGAGTGACTGTGCTAGCTGAGACCACATTGGTGCAACTACCACTATCCACAATGGCTTTGCAATTTTTGTCACCGCTCTTGATAAATGTGTAGAAAATTGTGCTTCTGCGCCAATCATCTCTCTTTGGCCTACGCTAAAGCACATCTAACTACAGCTAGTGGTACAGTCTCTGGTTCTTGATCTTCATAATCACTAGCACCTATCTCTGGGTGATATTCCTCAACTTCATAATCACCCATGTCATCCGCATTTTCATTTGACTCGTCTATGACTAAGGCTTTCCCGCTAGTCTTTGCCGTGCACTGGTATGCGAAATGACCTGTACCTCCGCACTCATAACATCTCACATGACTACCACTACCAAGATTGGCACCAATGACACCTTTTCCCTTATCATCCTTAGGCTTAGGCGGTGCACTAGCCTGCGCCCTAGGCTGACTTCCAATGTTAGGTTTGGTTCCCTGAAAACCAGATCTAACGGTAGAGTCTCGGGACTCAAAGTGCCTCGTGACAGGAGACTTTAGGTAAAGCTCTAACTCCTGTACAACTTGGTAAGCGTGAGCCAAGTCACTCACTGCATGGATCATAAGCTGACGTTGCAGATCCATGCGAAGACCCACCTTTAAACGCACCAGCGTCATTAAGGGATCCTCCTAAATAGCACACCACATCATATACTCCTCAAATTTTGCGATGTAATCTGCAACCGACATAGATCCTTGGCATAATGCTTGCCATTGATCTAGGAGCTTTTGACGGTAAGAGAGAGGAAGATATTTTTCTTTTAATAACTCTTTCATCTCTACCCAATGCGCGACTGGGACACCTCCTGATCTCTCGATCCTACGCTCCGTATTTGTCCAAAACAATTTAGCTTGACCCAGAAGTTTCATTTTCGCAAACTGCATCTGTCGGTTCTCAGACATCTCATACCATTCAAAATAATGGTCCATGTCCGCCAACCAATCAAGGAATGATTTTGGGTCAAGACGCCCATCAAAACTAGGAGCATCTACTTTAACACTCTTTAAGACCCTCTCATCGACATCATAATGGTCTTGATACTCGGCAGCGGGCTGCGGATTTCGCGCCCCTTCACGTCCTACCCCTCGGCCACGTGCTCCACGACCTCTACCACGATTTCCTACCCGTTCCTCAACTACTCCCCCTACGTGAGACTGTTCATCCCCTCCAATGTCGGAGACTTCTCTTAGGGATGCTTCTATCTGATCCATACGAGTATTCATGTTCCTAGATTGTGCCTCAATGACAGCCAAACGTTGGTTGATTGTGTTCATCATCTCAGTCAACTATTCCATATTGAAAATCGGGTGTAGACCAAATCCTCTACCAATCCGAGTGGGCATACACATTAAGACTCAACTTAGGTTTCCTATAACACGACTCTAAGAAACTATTTTGACACAAGACTATGGACATCGATGATCCTAACCTTTAGAATGATGCAAATGTGGAAAAATTCAGATCTAGACTCCTTTATAAAAAAAAATGCAAATCTGAAATTTTCATATCTAGACTCTATATGCGATGCATGAAACCCTAGAAAATAAAATAAAATAAAAATCTAGACTCTTGATAACTCGATCTAAGACGACCCAATGCAAGAAACCTAAGCTTTGATACCAAAATTGACGTAGGACGGCCTAATCTAACCTTCAATAAGCATGATATTTGAAAGGGGCAGATTCATGCAAATTAAAATAAATAAATAAATATCAGCCTGATTTATACATCATAAACACAAGAAAGAAATAAGGTCAATAAGCATTGATTAGGGTCATCCATCACAAACACGAAGTATTGAATCTTAAAATCTGAATTTAATTGGATCTGGCGAAAGATAGAACTTTCGTCTTGTAATGAGTCCGTCTAATGATCCAAGTGGATTTTCTAATCCAGAAAAATAGAAATTTCTTGGATTGGAAATCTGGAAAATTCAGAGAAAAAAAAATGGTGGTTCTTTAAATATAGATTTGGGTGATGGGTTTTATGTGGGGATGAAAAGGGAATGAAAATCTTTTGAGATTAGGAGAAAAAGAAGAGAATGAGGTTAAAGAAAAGAATACCTTGAGAAAAGAGAGAAGGAGAAAGAAGTAGGGGATGAGAAATCATTTACCTGGGCCTCACGCCCTCTTCCAATCACTGGAAGTCGAAGACGAGATCGTCAGAAGCAAAAAGCTCTCCTTTTTTTCTTTTATCAAACATAACATAATATGCTATGGGTTTAGGGCAACCCTTATAAAATCGTAATTACATGAAATTACCAAAATACCCCTACTTTAAAAAAAGTTTCAAAAAAAAGAAATTCGCACAAAATTGTGCAGAAACTGTCTCAAAACTTAATTAACTCAAATGTTCATAAACTAAATGTAAATTTAAGATGTCCGATGGGCCCCGATGATAGTGCCGTGAAGGTAGTGTAATGAAGGTAGGCCGTGACAATCCAACGGTCCGATCATACCATCCTCTCGATCCAATGGTCCAAATGTCTCCTCTAAGCAACTTATACATATCATGAACACGTGTAAGGTCTTC
Source organism: Magnolia changhungtana (assembly GCA_030180095.1). NCBI lineage: Eukaryota > Viridiplantae > Streptophyta > Magnoliopsida > Magnoliales > Magnoliaceae > Magnolia > Magnolia changhungtana. The sequence goes on from JASAUF010000336.1 coordinate 3,853,056, forward strand.
AACATCTAGAGACCCGACCCGTATCCATCATCTAACCACATTAACACGGGTAATGCACGCTCCTACGTTGATATACTTTGAATGGCTTGGTGTTCGCATCAATATGTCGTCATAAGAAATGGTCTAACCATCCCATCCATCCCATATAACCATCCAATCATCCATCCACCCTTCCATCTAAACGGGTAATTCTCAAATCTCTCATTCTCTCTTCCATAATTTCAAGGCCCAAGCTCCATATTTCTATCAAGTTTCAATCAAGGATTCAAGATTCAAGAAAGTAAAGCAAGCAAGAATACATTGAAATTGAATTCAAGTCACCTCAAGTCTCACATTTCATTTTCTAATTCTACTTCCATCTCTTTCTAGTTTCTTCTAGATATTATTTCATTTTCTACATTCTCTTATTTATTAATATTCATTCTCTTGTTAGTTACATAATATTCATTCATAAATAAATCATAATCATATGATCATATTCATACACCCACTCTCTCTCTCTCTCTCTCTCTCTCTCTCTCTCTCTCTCTCTCTCTCTCTCTCTTTTTACATTCAAGAGTCAAGAGACTCAAAAGTCGAAACATTTGTTATTTTTAATTTGTTACAAGTTACAAGTTACAAGAAGATTCAAGAGCAACAAGTGCAGAAGACTACAAGTCTACAACATTCAAGAGTCAAGAGTGAAGACAAAAAGTAAAGAATATATTTCCAAATTTTAGATTGTGTAATTTGTGTTTATTTAATTGTGTAACTCTCTCTCTCTCTCTCTCTCTCTCTCTCTCTCTCTCTCTCTCTCTCTCTCTCTCTCTCTCTCTCTCTCTCTCTCTCTCCTCTTCTACTGCAAGTGTAAGTGTGTAACTCTCTTGCTCTCTCCTTTTATTTTCCCTCCCTTTCTACTACTACTAGTGTAAGTCTCTCTCTCTCTCTCTCTCTCTCTCTCTCTCTCTCTCTCTCTCATCTCTTCAGTTTTTTACTTTTTACTAGTTTACGACTTCCAAGTTACAACAAGAAGAATCAATATTCAATACACACACCACACCATGTCTTCTTCCAAATCTTCGTCTTTGAAACTCAAGTCAAATGACCTGAGTTGAAAGTATGAGCACTATCGTATGTTGCGAATAAGGCTCACATAGTATGTGAGTTATGTGGGTATATGCGTTCCGGTAGCATTGCACGGAACAAGCAACACCTTGCACATTTACCAGGGTCAAATGCAAAAGCATGTGACAAAATTACTCCAGAAATCCTAAGGGAGATCATGGAGTACACGGATAAACAATCGAGAAAAAAAATGCATTAGTGCCCTACATCACAAGGAATATATGGAACAAGACGCATATGAAGATAGAGACATAGTTGATGTAAAAGCTAGTTCTACTCCCCTACTTCGATATGCTGGTCTAGACCACAACCAACGTCCTCAAAAAAAGCCCGAGGGCATGGACCTATGGATAGATGGTATAGACCACACCCTAAGGATATGGTCGACCAAAGGGGTCGAGGCAAAGTGTCGGCTCAAACAACTTTAGAAAACCATTATAAACAAAAAGATAGGAAAACCACTATTCAATATATTGCTAAGTGGTTTTACCAAACCAATATTGCTTTCAATGCAGTAAAATCGAGAAACTTCAAAGTTATTGTTGAGGCTATGGGTCAATTTGAACCTGGGCTTAAACCTCCTTCATATCATGAAATGAGGGAGACGTGCCTCAAAGCTGAAGTTAATTATACACGATCCTTTATAGCTGAATATAAAGAATCATGGAAAATGTATGAGTGTTTACTCATGGCCGACGGATGGACCGATAGATCCGGTCGGTCTCTCATTAACTTTCTGAAAAATTGTCCAGCTGGGACAATGTTCTTGAAGTTCGTGGATACATCAGGTCATTCGCATACTGGAGAATACTTGTTTAGCTTACTAGATAATGTAGTTGAAAAATTAGGTGAGCAATACAGTATACAAGTAAAGACAAGTATTCTCCAGGTAGGTAAATATTAGATAATGTAGAGGAAGCATCATTTATTTTGGACCCCCGATGCGGCCCATTATGTTAATATGACGCTAGAAGAAATTGGTAAGTTATTTTTAAATGTGATTGCAAGGGCTAGAAAAATCACGGTCTTTATATACAAACACGTCATTCTTCTCAGTCGAATGAGAAAACACATTGGGGGTAACTTGCTACGTCCAACAGTCACCCATTTCGCTACAGCCTTCTTAACACTATAAAGATTACATGCAAAAAAATTAAAAATTAGAAGCTTTGTAGTGTTGTTTGATTTTATAAGTGGACCTTGGTTAAAGAAGGCTGAAGGGAAACAGGTTCAACAAATAATCCTTTCGTAAAAATTTTAGACACAAGTGGTAAAGGCATTAAAAGCATCCAAGCCCTTAGACATTGTGTTTCGATTGGTGGACGAGGATGAGAAGCCTCTAATGGGTAATATATATGATACGATGGAGAGAAGACACGAAATAAGATCATAGACCATTTTAACCATAGAGAGCATGATTACAAGCCAATTATAGATATTATAAATAGAAGATAGGACAACCAAATGTTATCTCCATTATATTTGGCTGCTTACGCCCTTAACCCAGCTTGTTTATTCGCTTTTCCTGATCCAGCAAAAGCACTTAATATGCATATGGTTGGATTTATTAATGTGTTGGAAAGAATGATTCCAAATAGAGAAGAACAGGACAAGATCTCAGCTTTATTGGACTTTTATACAAAGAGTGAGGGCATATTCTCAAGGGATATCGTCATCAGGCATCAGATAATCAAATTGCCTAATAAGTAGTATGAATGTCTCAACTATTACAAATAGGTCTAACCAACTTTAAATTATTTTTCTCAGCTGACTGGTGGGTTGCCTATGGAGTGGACCAGAACTGGAAGGATCCAGCTCTAAAGAAGCTAGCTATGAGGATTCTTGGACTCACGTGTTTGTCAGCGGTTGTGAGCGCAACTAGAGCACGTTCGAGGCAGTAAGTTTAGTAATTGTAATTTCAAATTATAAGTTATAACTTATAAGTGTAAGCTAACTAACTAAATAGCTAATGCCAAATGTGCTTTTTTTCATACAGATTACACCAAGAAAATGAATCACCTTGAGCAAAAGAAGCTCAACGACTTAATCTTCGTCCAATACAATAAAAAATTGCAAGCACGATTACAAGCTAGGAAAGAAAAGCCAGCTTTCTTTGACCATATCTGCTTAGATGAGCTGGATGAAGATAATGAGTGGCTCGTAGAGACGAAAGACAGGGTATTTGCTGGAGAAGAGCTGACATGGGCGCAAGTTGAAGATGCCGCATACAGATCAGCACCTGGAGAAAATACTTCTACTCAAGGTATCCCGTATCGGTATCAGTTGGCGTAACAATGCCCTCCAAAACCTATACGGATACGGGGGCGTAACGGCAAAAAAAAAAAAAAAAAAAAAAAATTTGCCAAAAAAATATGAAAAAATATGGATTAAATCCGGAATATTCTAAGCATTCCAAATATGCATTCATTTATAAATTAAAACATGTTTATGGTGGTGTAACGGTCCACTCTTTGGTGAGAAGTTGTATCGAACTGTCTGATTAATTTTTGAACCAAGCAACTTGAATTTGACTACAAAATTTATATATTTAATTTTCTAAATATCTAATTTATATACTTAGCAATTTAATATCTTTCACCCAATAGTTCTTTTAAAAAATGAAATTAAATTCAAGTAGATCGTGTTGCCAATTTAGGGCTGACTTGGAGGACCAATCCATGCCCCCAAATCAGCCTCAAATTCATGCAATTTATTGGCATTATCCCACTTGTGAATTGGTGGACATTTATTAGATAGTGAATCATGAAAAAAAAAAATCAAAAGGCCCTGTTTTAAAAAATAAGCACCCACAAATTAACAATTAAAACTATTCAAACAATTTGATTTTAGCATTTTGAGTTAACAATTACAGTCCATAATTTAATTGGTAAATTTTAAGTTAATACATGTCTAGTGTACAATTTTTTAAGGGCACGAATTAGGTAGGACTCGGATTGTGAAGTATAGCACACGAGTGTCAAAGTTTTTTGGACCTCACTTATGATGAATGTGTTATATCCACACCATCCATCCATTTTGCCAAATAATTTTAAGGCATGAGCCCAAAAACGAGGCAGATCCAAAGCTCAGGTGGACCATACCATAAGAAACAACAATAATTAAACGACTATCATTAAAAATTTATTGGGGCTATAAAAGTTTTAGATCAAGCTGACATGTGTGTTTTACCTTCATCCACGACAGTGTGACCCTATTAACAGGTTAGATGGAAAATAAACATTATAGTGGACCCTGAGAAATTTTTAATGGTGAGTATTCTATAACCACTGTTTCCTATGTTGTGGTCCACCTGAGATTTGGATCTTACTAATTTTTTAATCATAACCTAAAATGATGTGGCAAAATGGATGGACGGCATGGATTAAATATATACATCATGGTGGGGCCCATGTGGCACGTGTACAATTTAATAAAATGTGCAGCGTGCTGCGTAACTCGTACGCAATCCATTCATTTCACGCAAGCAGGTCCTATGGGTCTGATCATGAGGTATGTGTTATATCTAAACCGTCCATTCATTTGACGAGCTCGTCTTAAGGCTTGACACAAAAAATAATACAGATCTAATTATCAAGTGGAGCAGTGGGGGATTGAACGTCTACCATCGAAACCCTTTTTGGGATCACAGAACTTTTGGATCAATATGAAATTTGTTTTTCCTCTTCATTCAGGTCTTTTTGACCTTATGAACAGATTGAATGGAAAATAAATGTTATGGTGGGCCTACGAATTGTTTAACGGTGAAAATCATCATCTATGCTGCTATTTTTTATGTGCTCCAGACGACCTTTGGATACGATTCATTTTTTTGGGTAATGCTCTAAAATGACATTTAAAAATAGATGAACGGTGTAGATATAATAAATACATCACTGTGGAGCCCATATAACTTTGATCTCCTTTGAACCGTTCGTACAACTCAAAGCTCGAGGAGTGTCAGCGCTCGTCTTAGCGTGACACATACCTACAGCAACTAAGCTGGTGTGGTACACCTGGAAAAAAAAAAAAAAGAGAGGGAAACCGAAAAGAAAAAAGAGGGAAAGAAGAGAGAAGAAAAAAGAGGGAAAGAGGGAAAGAGGGAAAGAACAGAGAGAGAGAGAGAGAGAGAGAGAGAGAGAGAGAGAAGAAGAAGAAGAAGAAGAAGAAGACGACGACGATAGTGCCCAGAAAATTTCATAATGTTGTCCGATAAGAGGAAGAAGAAGAAAAGAAAGGAAAAAGTTATGGTTTTTTTTTTTTTTTTAAGGCTCGTAACAACCGTTACGGGTCAGTAACGGCCATTACGCCCGTAACGGCCGTTACGGGTACAAAATCGGGACATCGTCGATACGGCCCCGTATCGCGTAACGGGTCCCACCGTTACCGTTAACGGCCGATATGTAACCGATTTGGGACACCCTGCTTCAACTTCCACTCGAAGGCGAAGGATAGGGGGGAGCCGAGGAGCGAGTAGTAGCAGTCAACTCGTTAAAGAGATTGAGGAGATAGGAGGAGATGACGATGATCAAGCTGAAGATCTACCGTTGGATGTTGATGAAGTATTAGTACATATAGATGAAGAAACAGAAAAATAAGTGTACGTGGAAGAATGAGATGACTCGGATGATGATGGTTATGATGACGATGGTGGTGGGGATCAAATGCCACAATGGCAAATAAATCAATGTATATAGCAGCATTTAGCCATTTACTATTATTTTATTATAAACTTACAATAGATCAATAATAAATAAATAGCTTCTTCATTTTGTTTACTTAGTATGTTGATGTTGACTGTTAATTGATATTTGTTAACTATATCGTCGAATGTTGATGACTTAATGTTTAATTCATTGTTTAATTGGTTTTGTTTTACTCAAATGTATAGAAAGGGCATATAAAAGTATTTATCTATTAACTTAGGAAAGTTCCTCCTATTTTCTTTTCTTTTTTTAATCTTTTTTCTTATTTTCCCCCTATTTTCTGAATTTTTTAAATTTTTCAAGAAATTTTATATATATATATATAGGGTCCCGGTCTCCTGCACACCAAGCCACACTGACCTTAAATGAGAGCTCCTCCTTCAGTCGTTAGATCCCCTCATCAGCTGGGATTTAACAGCCGTGCACAAGAGAGTCTCCTGAAGGAGGACCCACGCGGCACTTTTTTCGGCAAGACACGAGAACTTTTTTTGGCAAGATAGGGGCATCAGTTTTGACAAAGAGTTAGGGACACGGTTTGGCTGGTGACGCTGCCATCGGCTGTGGTCGGTGCTATGTGGACCCATGATGTATATGTTTTATCCACGCCATCCATCCATTTTGAAAGATAATTTTATGATATTATCCCAAAAATTAGGTATATATAAATCACATGTGGACCACACCATGGGAAAACAGTTTTGATTGAATTTCCATCATTAAAAACCTCCTAGGGTGATGCGGTTTGGCTGGTGACGCTGCCATCAGCTGTGGTCGGTGCTGTGGACCCCATGATGTATATGTTTTATCCACGTCGTCCATCCATTTTGAAAGATAATTTTATGATATTATCCCAAAAATTAGGTATATCTAAATCACATGTGGACCATACCATGGGAAAACAGTTTTGATTGAATTTCCGTCATTAAAAACCTCCTAAGGTGGCGCGGTTTGGCTGGTGACGCTGCCATCAGCTGTGGTCGGTGCTGTGGACCCCATGATGTATATGTTTTATCCACGTCATCCATCCATTTTGAAAGATAATTTTATGACATTATCCCAAAAATTAGGTATATCTAAATCACATGTGGACCACACCATGGGAAAACAATTTTGATTGAATTTCCGCCATTAAAAACCTCCTAGGGCCCGCTATAATGGCTATTTGACATCTAACATGTTGATGAGGTCATACAAACTTGGATGAAGGGAAATAATATATATCAGCTTGATCTAAAACTTTGTGGCCCCCAAGAAGTTTTTAAAGGTGGGCGTTCAATTAACACTGTGCGGTCCACTTGAGATTTGGATCAACCTCATTTTTGGGCTCATACCAAAAAATGATCTGAAAGAATGGGTGGACTCATACTTCTTTTTTTTTTTTTTCACGAGTCTAAAATGCCTTATCAGCGGACAGAAAGTATCCTTGGTCCATCACATGCTCTCAACACATGTTACCTGGTGGATGGCCCACCTGATGGTTGGCGTGGGTTATGCACTTGCAGCTTGTACATTAGCTGACTTCTACACGCCTGTGGCTTACGATAGCTTTACTTTCTGATTTCAGTTCTAGTCGTAGCTGAATGGTAGACGGACACCCTTTGTTGTAGGCCTGAAATGGGCGAGCCCAGGCCAAATCAAGCTTGGGATAGACCAGCTAGCTGATCATCGTTAAATAAGTTGGGCCAATCTAAGCCTAGTTGTGGAGAAATTAGCCAGATAAAACGTCAGATCCAGCCCGATTAGTTCTGGGACTCAATTCTAAGACCCAAGGTCCAACTACTGGACTTCCAACGTATAACTTGGGCCACATGGACCTACTTGTAGGGTCATATATCATGCCTCATGCTGTGATGTGTGTGACATCCTCTTTATCCATTACCTATGCCATTTCAATTCAGAAAGCGAGCCTAAAAATAGGAAGATCTTAAAGCTAAAGGAGGTCACACCCACCATTGGAAATTTCTTTAGGCCCATGGAAGCTTCGGAACAGGACTCATGGTGATGGGACTCACCATATGAATTCGTTGTATGCTCATTGTCAACAATAACAAGACAATTATAAATTATCACATGAAAATCAACCACACAAATTAGGATGCAATTTTAGAAATCCTAATTAGGGATCGAAATTGACAATCCCTAATTGGGAATTGTCAATTTCAAAAATTTTAAATTTTCTAAAATTTTAAATATTCAAAAAGACCCAATTGGAGATTGTCAATTTCAAATCCCTTGTTAAAAAGGGAAGAAGAAGACAAATCCCTTGTTAAAAAGGGAAGAAGAAGAAAAAGAAGATGGCCAAATGAATATGAGAATACCTTCCAATCAAAGGTAATTCACCACTCCCTCTATCACTGTGGTTGGTGGATGGGATTGGCCCCCGATGTTGCTACCCAATCTCTTCCTGATGTCGTTCTCACAGAGATGCGGTCGAAAGATGGAGAGAGAGAAGTAGATTGCTAAAGAATGGCAAGAGAATGAGAAAGTAGATTGCTAAATAATGACAAGAGGACGAGAGAGATTTTAAAGCTCGCACAGAAGAGAGATTTTAGACATGCGTGAACGGTAATCCGTTCGGGCCGGGATTTTTGGGGCCACTGTGATGTAAGTGCTTTATCCATGCCGTTCATCACTTTTATCAGATTATTTTATGATATTATCCTAAAAATGAGACATGTCCACAGCTCCAGTGGACCGCATGAAAGGAAGCTGAAGTGATAATTACACACTGTTGTAACCTTTCTCAGGCCACCATGATGTTTTTTTTACCATCCAACCTATTCATAAGGTCACTGCTTGTGGATGAAGTGAAAACACAAATATCAGCTTGATCTGAAACACAAATAGCCAGCAATGTGCTCCCAAGAAGTTTTTATAGATGGACGTTCAATCCCCACTTTGTGCTCCACTGCAGCTGTGGACCTGCTTTATTTTAACGATCATGCCTTAAAATGATCTGAAAAAAGCGATGAACGGCGTGGATAAAACACTTACATCATGGTGGGCCCCACCGAGCCCTACCATCCGGGCGCGGTTAGGACGCAATCCGAGTGACGGGGATTGGATACTGACAACCTGTGGCGTCACCAACTTCTATGGGCCCACCATGATGTATGTGTTGTATTAACACCGTCCATACATTTGGAGAGAGCATTTTAGAGCATGGTCCAAAGAACGAGGCAGATCCAAGGTTGGGGTGGACCCCACCACAGAAAACAGTGATGAGAGTGACGCCCACCGTTGAAACCTTCTAAAGTTCCACCGTGATGTTTATTTGAGATTCCAGCCGGATCATGTGTTAAAGCAGACATGAAAGAAGGAAAAAACAAATTATCGTAAGCCACAGGCGTCACTCTCCGATAGAAAATAGTGATGAGGTGGCCCTTAGAACTTTTTAACGGTGGGCGTCACTCTCCCCTCTATTTTTTGTGGTGGGGTCCTCTCGAGCTTTGGATCTGATTCATTTTTTGGATCATGCCCTACTATGATCTCGTCAAATGGATGGACAGTGTAGATACGAAACATACATCATGGTGTGGCCGACAAAACTTGGAGACGTCACTTCTCGTGTCTTGCCAAAAAAAAGTGTCGCGCGAGTCCTCCTTCAGGAGACCCTCTCTTGTGCACGGTTGTTAAATCCCAGCCGATAAGGGGATCTAACGGCGGAAAGAGGAGCTCTCATTTAAGGTCGAGACCGTTTCTATATATATATATATATATATATATATATATATATATATATATATATATATATATATATATATATATATATATGCGACTGCATATGTGATTATGCGATCACATATGCAATATGACAACATTGCCATCAATATTGCAAAATATCGATAACTTATGATATTTTGCGAAAAAATCATCAACAACTAGAAAGAAAACGAAAGATTGTGGTCATGATATCACGCATGCTACGATAATGATAATATTGAGATATTATTAATGTTAGTAACGACAAATTGAAAACTGCATACAACAATGTGCTCATAAAAAAATGAAATAGAATTTTTTAATAAACAAACTTTCTGTGATATCTCTACGTTGGCAATATTATTGAAATATTGTCGATACACTTGTTATGCAAGTGTTACCTAGAATTTACGTGGTCGAAAATATTGACGACATCGATACATTGGCAATATAAGCGAGATGCCTACAATTTAGACAATTGAAAATATTGGCGATATCTATACGTTGGCTATACTTAGCGATACATTGTTGATGCCTGGAATTTCTAATACTACCGGTGTTATCAATATCGCTACCAATGTTATTGGTATCGCCAAGTTGGAGATAACAATATTATTGGAGATATTTCGATAATATCGGAGATAATTCAAACAATGGCCACAAGTAATCGATGAGTTATTAAGGGCTTGGCACAGCAAAAATCTCTTTATGGCTGAGTCAGCAAACTAACACTTGATCATAATGGCAGTCTTATGAAATATATAGGGCAAACATGATAGTCAATGCTTTCTCAACAAGGAGGATCATGGGACGTAGTTTGCAAATCTAAAAGTGACGTGTTTTAGTGGGTTTAGGGGCAAAAACTGTAAATGTTGAGGTAGTGTTGTCCATGCTTAGATTGTAATGATCTTGGATTGTACTCTCTTCTTAATTTTCCAAAACTTAGAAGATTTAATTTTTTGCGATTTTGTTGCGATATCATCACAATTTTAATGCAAAAATTGTATAGAAGTTAAAATAATTCATTTTACTTATTAATTTAAATTTTAAAATTATTTATTAATTTATAATATATGCTTTTTATATTTCACTTTTAACAAGATTTTCCTAATAATATCATGAGAATAACGTCAAAATCCGAAAATCTCCCAAGAAATTGTCAAGGATGTGATTTGTCACTATGCTTCAATGTAGTTAGTATGCTCTAGGAAAACTGATTAGAGACGATGTGAATAGAAGCTTCATTGTCACAACATACGGGAACAAGAGAAAAGACCTCAAAACCCATATCCTAAAGAAATGAATGGAGCAATATAAATTCTATAGGCAGCATGAGACATCAAACGATACTCAACTTCAGCAGATAAGAGTGCCACCATAATCTGTTTTTAACTATTCTAGGGAGGTATTTCAACAACCTCTTGTCCTGAACGTCAAATGTACTTGCCAAAAAAAATTTCACAGCAACTATCTCGACATCATGAGGTGATAACTATATCATTAGCATAGACTATCAGGTTTGTCACGGATACACCATTTCATTTTATAAACACAAAGTGATAAGAAGAACTCCGATGGAAAATAATTTAAGAAATAGCTTTACAAAACTTCTTGAACCACCCTCTAGGAGATTGCTTGACACCATAAAGTGTTTTCTTTACTCTGCATATCATCCATTCCTTTCTTGGTGGGTGAAATCCAAGCAAGGTGTACGTTATCCATTACGTAATGGCCGTTATCTAACAGTAACTGTTTGGGCCATTACATGCTATAGGGTCGTAACAGCTGGTTCCGAAAAAAAAAACCAATACCTGCAGCCACAATGGGACTCTCTGAATTATATAATATGGCCATGTATAAATAAGTCATTAGAGACGCTTGATACACCTCCCCTCAAAAATTGGACTCGTGACACATATTAAATAAAACTGAACTGCTTAAATTGTGGGACCTATTGTTACTAAGTCAGTCCCAAAATCAAAATTGTTTGAATGATCCTAACCATTGATTTGCAGAAACTTGTTTATTGAAATAGGACAATTAGATATTTTTCATTCTGCACCATCCGATAAATGTTCATTGATTTGATAGTCAGGTGATGAAATAATCATAATTTTGGGCAGATTGCATTAATGGGATGAGTGTCATAGATTTGCATAAATTTTGGACCAATATGGGGGGCATTCGAGTAGTCCCCCAAAATGACGACACTATTCGTTCAAATTTAATTTCATTTTTTTCTTAAAATTACTTGGGGGAAATGATGTCAAATGCTTAGGGATGTCCATTAGTGGAATGAGTGTCATGGCTTGCATGAACTTCAGGCCAACTTAGGTTCAATCTAAGCTTATCAGGTTAATAAAATCATCAGCTGCTGAGAAAACATTGTTACCAAAGAGTAGATCGTTACACCATCATATACATGTTCAAAACCACAAAAGAATGCATTTATGGATCCTCTCAATATTCTGGATTTTTTCAATATCTTTTCGGATTTTTCTTTTAAAAAAAAATTTTGACTGTTATGTAAAACGATGATGGTCTAGACCATTACGCCAGTCGTAACCGTCATGGTACACCCTGAACAAGAAGTAGAGACATACACTACTTCGTGTAAGGTCATAGTAGACAAATGCATTCTTCGCATCTAACAGATTAAGAGGCCAATTACAAAAATAAAGCAATAGAAGCACTCACAAAGAATTTAACTTTGATACAAGGGCAAATGTTTCATGATAGTCCACATCAAACAGTTGAGAGAACATTTAGCCACAAGACAAGCTTTGATCTTACAATCAATTCATTCGGGTTATGCTTGAGAGAGTAAACCCATTTACATCCAACAACATGTTTCCCCACTGGCATCTCCAAGTACCATGTTCCCTTAATTGTTTTCAAGAATAATAAATCTCAGCTAATGTTGGCTGCATGGAGTGAATGAACAGACCATTGCCATCAGATTGTCACTTTCCCAATCATTGGATGGATCATCTGCCGCTGGCTCCTTATTTATTGTTATGTACCCCAACTTTCTTTTGCTCTCAGTGTACATTTTTGCCGATTAAGACCATTCCAGGTAATTATTCCCATCAAGTTTTGAGTTATCATCAACCCAAGATGGAGGTCATGTTGACTAGACCCCATTTACGGAAGGATCTTTTGATCACCACACATGATATCATCTCCCATGATTTAATCCAAAAAACAAAAAATATAAATAAATTAGTGCAACGCAAATCTGACATACCAAAAAAGACCGAGGCCTCAAGGATGAATCAACCCATCAATATTTAATCATTCTGCTTAGATCTAACAAATGAAGCCACTCATATACCCAATCAAGGCTTCACATGAACATAAGAACATTGTCGAAGGTGCTTGATCACATGGCAGGACAGTCAGCCCTTCTAGAGGTCAAGTGACTGTCAGGGTGGTCTAGCTGGATTGCTGGAGGCCTGTTGGATAGGGCTATCAACGGGTTGAGTTAGCCCACTTTAGGCAGGGCTTGGGCTGGAATATTGGTCCCAAGCCTAAAATTTAAGTTCATTCTAATGGGTCGTCTTGAGCTTCATTTTGAGCCTGTCAGCTCGGCCCAGACTGTTTAGGATTTCAATAGCATTTTTACCATATCATCATCATGGAAATAAATGGTCCAAATCTTGCACAAAAGTGGGTGGCCAGGCTCGGGCTCTGTATAATTATCAAAGGCCGGGCTCAGGACTACTCTTTTTGGCCCGACATGGGCCCAAGCCAGGCTTGGACCTAGGTTTTACATTACAGTCTAGACTTAGACTGATCTCAGCCCAGCCCATTGACAACCCTACTGTTGGGAACTCTAGATAGAATGTTGGAGGTCTGGCCAGAATGCTACAAGTCCAACAGGACCGATTGTCACCTATGGTTGGTCCAACCAGTGTTTTAAATATCGACAATATCGGCCGATATATCCCACAATACAAGTAATTATTATACTTTTATCACAGATTTACAAGTATTTACATTGAAACAAACATGCCCTAAATGGCAATGGAACAACGCACTTGTGGAAAGGACTTCCTATTAAGTGAGTCAATGAGGGGTGATAGGTTTGATATTTTACCATAAAAATGGGGAAAAGCAAGTTGGCCACTTGACCTAGACGATCCCAATGGTTCGTTGCAAAAATTGAGGTCTCTTGGTAACCTGACCCATTTATTTGTCAGGTTCTGATCCAAACTAGTCAGACCATCTGGTCCAATCTGGGTTTTAAAACATGTTGCTAACCTATGTAATAGACTATTAGATAGCACTTGATTGTAATCAACCATGTAATAGTCTATTGTGCTTGTGGGAGTTTTATCCTCTCATTGCCAGTCCCCAACCCGGATAAAGGAGGGTTGTATCAAGTTGGCAATTAGCATCTAACTTATGCCAAAACTTCCAACATGAATACGAACAATATGACATTCCAAACTCATGCTAGGGCGTTTCCTAAAACCAACACGTTGCATCAGAACTCAGGTGTAGTGAGAAATGGGCAAGGGTAGGCTAGGGCATCACACAAAAGTGGCATGCAGCAACAATAATGCAGGGGCATTTTCACACCGAGCTTGAGTCTGGTGGCCTGTGGGATGCGGGAGAACACTCGGGGTGGGCGGCCCGTGTGAGGCGGGTGGCTCGTGTGAGACAGAACGCATGTGAATTGGGGCCCACAAGGGCGCGAAACCCATGGATTTGGGGCCCACGAGGAGGGTTTGGCCGAGGACCTAACTCATGGATGTGGGGCCTGGGCTATGAGATAAAGGGATCAATTCGTCATGCTTTATCAGTTCGAACTTTTAGAGCAAGTGGTTAATTGTTCTACATCAAGATAGTATCAAAGCGGGAGGTCTCGTGTTCGAGACTCCTCACCGGGGGTGATTAATGCAGGGGCATTTTCACATCGGGCTCAAGTGGGGTGGCATGTGGAATGCGGGGGCACGTGAGGGGTGGGTGGCCCGTGTAAGGCAGGTGGCTCATGTAAGGCGGAACGCATGTGATTTGGAGCCCACGAGGGGGCGGAACCCATGGATTTGGGGCCCACGAGGAGGGTTCAACCGAGGACCTAACCCATGGATGTGGAGCCTAGGCTATGAGATAAAGGGATTAATTCGCCACATTCTATCAATTCGAGCATTTAGAGCAAGTGGTTAACTGTCCTACATCAAACAATGCCCAGTTGCTGTGAGAAGTAGGAAGAAAGAGCTTGCCACATGGACAATAACCTTAAAAGAATTTGACCATGCAACATAGGGTAATGCTTATGGACGTTTACATTAAGAGATGAAAGAAAGGGAGTGAAATTAATAGGTGTTCAAAAACAAGGTTAAATTTAAAAGGAGAGAAAACAATGTTATTCATAATTCATTAATAACCTGATGGAATAAGGAATGTGGAATATTGAAGAGGAAGTAAACGTTATGTGGAATGAGATGACCGAGTGTATCAAGAAAGTGGCTAAAGATGTTTTCGGCATATCTAGAGAGAAGCCAATCTGTAAGGAAACTTGGTGGTGGAATGACAACTTGAAACACGCGCGCTTCAAATCATGGCAAGAGAATAAAAACAATGAAAATCTTGAATAACGTAGAAATAACAAAAGATTGTGTAGTAAGCAAGGCTAAACTTAAGGCTTATGATGATCTTTACGATAGATTGGAGACAAAAAAGAGGAGAAAGATATCTTCAAACTTTAAAAAATAAAAAATAAAAATTTTAAAAAGAGGAAGAGTATGGATCTAGATAATGTTAAATACATTAAGAGCGATGACTAAAGGATACTAATCAAGGACAATGAGAAGAATGAAAGGTGGAGAACCAATTATCAGAAGTTGTTAAATGACAACCACTCTAACAGCATAGAAATAAAAGAACCATAAATTCAAATGATGTAAGAGTCCATGATACTTTCGCAAGATTAGGATATCCAAAGTCAATGAAGCTTCGGGAAAGATAAAAACAAAAACAAAAACACAAAAAAAAAAAAAAAAAAAAAAAAAAAAAAAAAAAGGGCCCTTAAACCAGATGATATACCAATAGAGGTGTGGAAGTGTATGAGAGATACTAGGTTACTTTGGTTGTCAAAGTTGTTCGACAATTATAAGATCAAAGAAAATGCCAAATAAATACAGCAAAAGTACCTAATTTATAAGAATAAAGGAGACATATAGAGTTGCACTAACTATCATGGAATAAACTTATAAGCCATGCCATGAAACTTTGGGAAAGAGTGGCTCAACAAAGACTCAATCGTCTAAAGCATGAGACAAATGTATCAGAAGATTAGTTTGGTTTCATGCTAGGAAAGCCAACCATTGAAGCTCATTTCCTACTTAGAAATTTGATGGAGAAATATAGGGAGAGGAGGAAAGATCTCCACATGATCTCTATTGACTTAGAGAAAGCTTCTGAATAGGGTCCTTAGAGAGTTAATCCGGTGGGTGTTGGGAGAGGAGTTCCAAGAGGATATATTAACATGATTAAGGAGGGTGAGGACCACTAATGAAGCGACAAGTGAGTCCCTAATTGTTGTAGGCTTGCACTAGGGGTTAGCATTGACCATGGTATATGCCAAAACAGTTATGTAACAATACTGGTGGTAACCATTACGCGTTGCAAGGTTAAAATGGTCGTAGCGGCCGTTACCAAAAAAAAAAAAAAAAGGCCCGTAACAGGTCCGAAACAATTTTTTTAAAAGGCCATAATGACCATTAAGACATGTATCATAATTGTAACAACGGTGGCCATTATGGCCAGCATTACTTGTTATGGAACACCTTGGCACTTTACCCATACCTTTCGCATTAGCATGGATGAGTTAACGAGGTATTTGTAGGAACAAATCCCATGGTGTATATTGTTTGCAAATTATATAGTTTTGATTGACAAGATGAGGGAGGGCATAAACACAAAGCTATATTTATGGAGAGGTGCTTTAGAATCTAGAGGATTTATAATTAGTCAAACTGGTGGGTGTTGGATGAAGATGAGAAGCCACCAATGGGTTATATCCAAGATGTGATGGAGAGGACTAGAAACAAAATCATAGATCACTTCAACTATGAGGAGCATGATTACATGCCCACTTTAGATATTATAGATAAGAGATGTAGTCAAATGTCATTTCCATTGTATTCAGCTACCTACATCATTAATCCAGTCATATTCTCTGCTTTCGTCGATCGGACAAAGGCAGAAACGATGCATATGGTTGGCTTCCTTAATGTCTTGAAAAGAATGGTTCCAAATAAAGAACAAGACAGAATTTCAGCTTTACTGGATCTCTACACGAAGAGTGGTATTTTCTCAAGAGATATAGTAATCAGGCATAGGACTATGAAATTGCTAAGTATGAACGTCTTAGCAAGTTGGTCCAAGTAACTTATAAATAGTTTTTTACAATGTGTAAAGTCTAACATACTTATATTGTTATTTCAGCTGACCGATGGGCTGCCTATAGAGTTGACCCGAACAAGAAGGATTTAGCAATAAAAAATTTAGCCATGAAAATTCTTAGACTCACGTGTTCTGTTAGCAGTTGCAAGCACAACTGGAGTACATTCAAGTCGATAAGTTTAATAATGCACTCCTTAATGTTGAGTTTAACCTTAAATGTTAGAGAGTTAAACGTAATGGCCATCGTGACACTAATGCACTTTCTTAATTTAGATTCACCAAAAAAAAAAAAGGAATTATCTTGAACAAATGAAGCTTAATGACTTGATTTTTGTCCAATACAATCAGAAGCTGTGAGAATGATACCAAGTTAGGCAAGAAAAGCCTGGTTTCTATGATCGTATCTACCTAGATGATTTGGATGCAGATAGTGAGTGGCCATATAGAGATAGAGGACCCGATCTTTACTGGAAAGGACCTAACATAGACCTACGTCGAAGATGTCGCATTCGGATTGACACATGGAGAAATTTCGTCCACTCAAAAGCAAAAAAGAGGGACGAGAGCAATAGTAGTCCGGTGGTGGATGAGATTGAGGACATAGAAGAAGAAGAAGATCAAGATTAACCATTGCATGTGAATGAAGTAGTAGTGCGAACCAATGATGAAGAAACAGAAGAAGAGGTATCCGTCAAAGAAGGAGATGACTCTGATGGCAACGATGATAATGACGATGGTGGTGATCAGATGCTACAATGGCAACTGAATCAATGTATATAGCATTAGTGTGTTACTATAATAGTAGCCTATGTTAATATGCTTATTTTTTATATTTTGTAAGTAATGCTTTTTTTTATATATATAAAATGTATTTGTACATTAAGTTGTAACTTATGACTTATAAGTTGTAAGTTGTAACTTGCAAGTTGTTTCAAGTTATCAAGTTATCCATTTATCAATAAAAATTGTATGTTCGAAGTTTTTAATAATTAATTCTTTTAATGTAGCGTGTTGATTGTTTTGTTAAAATTTATGCAAATATAATATAAGTAATTAAATACATATATATATAACTTAATGAAACACTCAAATTACAATGAAATAGGTAAAACCAAAAAACAAAAAAACAAACAAAAAAAAAAAAAAAAGTTATGTGATCACTTACGCAAGTTTCCCTAATTTTTTAGATTTTTTTTCAATTTTCCCCTTTCTTCATTTTTTTATTTTTCAAAAAATAAAAAAATAATATGCAATTGCCTATGCGATGCGATTTTGACAACATGGTCAAAACCTTTTAAAGCGTCCCTCACCATCAATTCCCACGTGCTTGACTAAAATAGCCTCGCCGCACGAATTAGTTCCAAAACAAGCTCTGCACGCATCAACCCATATGCACGATCCCAGTCTTCTACATGGCCAACTCCCATACATGTACAGTATCCCCCCTTCCCTCCATTATCACCCATGTGGCTCCCAATCACCACCGCCATATTGCATACCTACCCCGCCAACTGCACCCTTCGGCTTTGAAGTGTCTTCCCCTTCTTTCGTCACCGCCTACCTTGGGGCCATCGATCAAGACATCGACACATCATCTTCCATGACCAAGGCTTCGCCACGTGTCCCCCCTCCCACATTTAAATATCTAGTCGTACATGTGGCACCTTGCAAGACCTCTCCTACGCTGGTGTCAACTTGGGGGACACTTGTCTCCCACAACTCCGTTCCTTTGCCACTTGTAATAATGGCAGAGCACAAACCTACCATCCTCCTACCTATGTCTGCTACAAGCACACTTGGCCTTTCCTGCCCCACCACGTCACTACACCCCTCTGTCTCGCTACTCTGCTTATGCCACGGGTCGTAACTCCCTTTTGGTGGTCCGTTGAGCCATCCTTTCTGTATTTTTTCACTCTTGCCCCTAGCACCATCTCCCACCTCCCTCTCCAAATCTGATGTCGTTCCTTCATGATCATGACCACCCGGTTGCTACACGGCATCTAAACCCATCTTGCGAGTGATCGTAACTTGCACAACATCTACCCCTACCATAATCGTCGCCTTCTCCGACATCAAAATTACCCTTTTCCTCCTTATACAAAGTCTCATAGCCCAAAGCTTCGTGCAACCCTCATTCTTAGGATCAATGGCAGTGCCCTCCCCAAACAAGCTTCCACCTCCATGGAAACTTCACAAACCTTGAGCTCAAGTGGTAGCCCCCTCAATGCCACCAATACTTCTTCCCACCCAAAAATGGACCACTCCTCCCACCTGCAAAATTCAGTCACTAGAGCCTCCCCGAAAAGGGTTCCTGCCAGAAGAATTCAATCGATTTCTACCTACGGTCCAAGTGAGACCAGGAATTCTGTCTCACTAACATGTAAGATCACCCTCTCCCCCACATTGCAATTGAAATCCAACCACTGTCACAACTATTGTCGTTGTTTTGGCCCTTGTCGACACCAACAGCCACCATTGAAATGCCCTTAGTGGTTTATCAAACACCTCAGGCTATATGTAGACTACTGGCCCCTCCGATTTCTTCCCCCTTCTCACCCATTTCTCCTTCTTTGTTTTGACTGCTTCCTCCCCCTTCGACTTTTCCCCTCCCCTGGTTGCAATCTATGAGTTATCCTCGTCTACTCTCTCCTTCCCTAGCCACTTGCCTAGAGCATCATCAACATAGGATTTCGACACCCCCTCACTGTAGCCTCCCCTCCCCCGACCTCCTATGTCATGAGTGTCTCCTTTTCCTCCCTCTACCTTTCTTTTCCTCCTTCCACCTTACCACCACCATCCACCCTTTCCACCTAGCTATCATTGGAATGTTCGCCCTCTGCTTCAACTATCTCCTTACCACTCGTCTCCCCTCTCCTTATCCTCCTTTTTCATCTTCTCTCAATCCCCTTCATTGATCCCTCTTCCCAAGG
Source organism: Magnolia changhungtana (assembly GCA_030180095.1). Classification (NCBI taxonomy): domain Eukaryota; kingdom Viridiplantae; phylum Streptophyta; class Magnoliopsida; order Magnoliales; family Magnoliaceae; genus Magnolia; species Magnolia changhungtana. The sequence goes on from JASAUF010000336.1 coordinate 3,872,908, forward strand.
TGTCCCAAATCAATTATGTATCGGCCATAACAATAGTAACAACAGTTACCGTTACGCAATACAGGGTTGAAACGGTGGAGTTCAGAAAAAGAGAAGCGTAATGGTCATTACTAGGCCATTAGCGGTATAAAGGCCGTTACAGTCCCTTTAACAGTCGTTATGGACAGTAACCCTAAAAGAAAAAAAAAAATGAACCTGATTTTCTTCTTCCTCCTCTTCTTCTTCTATTGCTATGGCCTACAGGGTTGCTGCCGCAACTTCTTCTTTCTTCCTTGTGGTGCGGCCCTCTCTCTCTCTCTCTCTCTCTCTCTCTCTCTCTCTCTCTCTCTCTCTCTCTCTCTCACACACACAAACGAATGGACGGTGTGGCTTTGAAACAACCACACGCTTAAGTTTTTTTAAATACTTTGCGGCATATGCCACTAAGTGCACATGTAAATGCACTGTTTTGATGCATGGGGCCCACCTTGGTTTGTGTTGTATATCCATGCCATCCATCAGTTTTTCAATTCATTTTAGGTCATGGTCCCTAATGAAGCAAATCCAAATCTCAAGTGGACCGCACAGTAGGGATTGAATGCCCATACTTAAAAACTTCCTAGGGCCCACTATAATGTTTATTTGTCATCTTCTTAAGGCCCACTGTAATGTTTTATTTGCCATCGAACATGTCGATAAGGTCACTTAGACGGGTAGACCTGGATGATGGAAAACATGAATAGCAACTTGATCGAACAAATCTTTTAGTCTCGAAAAGTATTTAAGTGTGGGGATTCAATCCCTATTGTGCGATCCACCTGAAATTTGGATTTGCCTCATTTTTTGGACCATGCCCTAAATGAATTGGCAAAAAAGATGGATGGCATGGATATACAACAAATGTGTTAAGGTAAGCCCCACATTCAAGGCGTCACTCATTATGGTCCACCTGAGGTTTAGATCTGCATAATGTTTGGGACCATGCCTTAAAATGAGTTAGCAAAACAGATTAACAGCATGGATATAAAAATGCATCGAGATGGGCCCCACATTCAGGGCCTCACCCACTAGTGGTCCACTTGCGACCTAGATCTACCACATTTTTTTACCATGCCATAAAATGAGTTGGCAAAATGAAATGGACGATGTGGATATACAATACATACATTGAGGTGGGCCCCACATACATGGCCTTAAAATTTTGTACATGAGGCACAAATGAACTCAAAATTAATTAATTAATTAAATTATGGACCATTGTTTCTAAGTCACAATCCAAAAATTAAATTATTTGAACAATTTTCACTGTTAATTTGTAGGCATGTGTTTTTTGAAATAAGACCTGATATTTTTCTTCATACTTTATTGTCCAATAAATGTCCACCAATCCATTAGTGGGATAAGCATCAAACTACCAATAGATTACATGAATTTAAGACTGGTTTAGGACATCGAATGGTCTGCCAAATCAACAACATAATTCACCCGAATCTAATTTCAATTTTTTCTTAAGTTCTATTAGGAAAAATGATATCGAATTGTTAGGTATATGAATTACATAATAGGACACAAGTCCCTAACTCTCTCACAAGCGGGAAATAGATCTTCCCTAGTATCTCTCGAGGCTTCCGCAGTGATAGCTCTCTCAATCCTAGTCGCGATCTCCCTCATGAGCAAGACGCTTCACGCCTTTCAAACCTCATCCCTCTCAACACACGCCTTTCTCCCTCCCAACTGCTTAGAGGGTTTTTTTTAAAAAAATCTTAACTCTTTTCCAATATCCAAACCAAGGGTTGAAGTATCGTCCGAAAATGGTACATACCACCAATATCATCCACAAAGGATATGGTTGTATTACCCCAGTATAAAGGGTTACGAGGTGATACACCCCCTTATTGGTGGTGAATGATAAGATATGCCAAAACCGATTCTAAAACCATGTCTAAACATAAAAATTGAATTCTTGAGAATAGCTTTTCCAATACCCAAAGACCATAAAACAGAATCTCTTTCACTTGAAATATGTTCCCCAAAAATAGATTCGCAACCCCTTTTAAGTTGCCAGTGAGCCAAATGACCCCTACAACATCCTCCCTCCCACATAAGATATGGCTTACTTACATCCATATCCCAATTGTATCCCATATATATGTTATACCACGCCGAACATGGACATTCGATGATGGGTGTATTTGGCCCTCTGGGGTATTTGGGGGTGAATTCAGGCATCTAACACAAGACAAAGGTATCCAAGTATGACATTGACGACTCATCATTGGATTTATTCAAGATATAATAGCTACCATGGCCTTTTTATGGTGTCATCATGCAACATAGTTTATATCCTCTCTTACTCTCTTATTGTCTCTTTCTATTCTTTTCTTCTTCTTTTTTTATTCTTATTTTAGGTAAGTTGGGCTCGAACCCAAGACCTCGATGTTGAAATGCCGCTTGTCTTCCACTAAACCAAGATAGTTTAAATTCTCTTAAGACACTTCCAAATTTGAGAAGATATTCATCTACAATTTAACCATCTCACTGATCTTTAAAACACCATGAACCAGTTCTAAATGCATGATACCACTCATCCATTCATATAAACCATAATGAACCCACAAACATAATGTGAAGAAGCAGCAGCAGCAAACCAAATCAAACAAATTTTTCAGAAAAAAAAAAAAACAGAGAGGAAGAGGAAGAAGAAGAAGAAGAAGAAGAAGAAGAAGAAGAAAAACTTTCAAAAGAAGAAGAAGAAGAAGAAGAAGAAGCAAACCAAATCAAACATGTTTTAAAAAAAAAAAATTAAGGAAAAGGAAAAAAGAAAGTCGTGTTAATCAGGAAAAAAAAAAAATGAAGAAGAAGAAGAAACTTTTGGTAAGAAACCAAAGATTGGTCATTGTCATCCACTAGTAGAATTGTGGTGGAACTTGGAAGTGGGAAAATTTTGTAGAGAAAATATCAATTTATTTACGGATTATTTGGAAATGAAACATTTGAGGTTTCAGAGAAAAGATGACTGATACTGGCTTTGTAACTCACCATTTGATTACCCGTGTGCATTACCAATCATGCACGTAGATACTCTTAACAGTTTTTGTTGAAGTTTTGTATTTGATCTTATTTACAAGTCTGTGTTCATAAAAGTTCTTCACATCCCTTCCTTGCTCTTATTTTTGCCCAGAACCATTATAAGCCTGAACTTTACATTCTTAAATTTTTTGGGGTTTCCCATACCCTCTGCCATATGACATTTTTGGATGCAAGTGGAGGCAGGACATTATGATCATGAATCAGCAATGTCAAATAATGCTGACATAGAATTTTGAATACGATAAACAAATTCGCTCAAGTTATCATGCTACTAGAAAAAGAGAGTAATGGGAAAATGAGAATAAGAATTACCCGGTGAATCACAAAATCGTTGTAACTCTTAAGCTCATCAATCACTCTATCCAATGTGCATTCAAAGCCAAATGCACCTTTTGGATGCAACATTCTAGCAAAACGAACAACATCCTGATCACTGTATATACGTCTGACCAGTAATGGATGGTTCGCAATCTGACATAAGCATGAGATATCTAGAATCAGATATAAAAAGAATCTACGACCAAAAGGCTGAGGTAACATATGAAAAGCTATCAGCCCACACCTTGCGGAACTGCACGAAATAGTTGGAGATCTGACGCCGTGGAAGCACAGCAGCAATATTATTGGAAATAACCTCCGAAAGCTTTGCCATGCGAGCTTGAGTTGCTGCACGATATGCATCAATGGCTTCTTTATAAGTGTCGGCCTGTTCTGTTCCCATGCATACATACTTGACCTGCACTGATTTTTTTTTTCTTAGCTTTTGAAGGTACAATACATCAAAAGGGGGGGGGGAGCAATGGCAAGACTTCAGTTGCACTTGTTCTTCTACAAAACTTGAGCAGCGAATGTGAACCTTAACCAGGCAGATAAACATAAGACTTGCCTCTTGTATCTTTGGGACAAGTTGCTGCATCACATCTGATTTTAAACGCCTCAAAATAAATGGTCCCAAAATGGACTTTATACGAGCAATCAAATCTTTATCTTCTCCATTCAATAGCTTTTTCAGGTCCACATCTCCAGTTTCAAAAATATCAGGCATCATGAACTCCAACAATGACCATAACTCCTGCAACATATGCCATTAAATTTATATCAATGGTTCTGTTAACTACTTACAGCTAGTTACGCACAGAAAAGATTGCTGATTAATTACAGGCATAAATTTCTCATAAACAAATATTTATGTGATAGAAAAGTCAACCCTGTCCAACTAGGAATACCAAGTTGGGTGTCGGGGGGAGGAAACCAAAAAAAAAAAAACCCTCCACTTTCTATCCCCAGAGTTTCCCACTCCCCTTCATGCATATCCCACCTCATATAAAGAAAATTCACTGATCTGGTGGAAACACACTTCCACTCGCCAAAAGTAACACAGGAATCTCTTATTTTCAAATACCCTTCAAAGGAAATTAAAGTTCATTCCTTTAGTTCCGCGGCCTCATAAAGATTTGATCACTCAGACATTAGGGTCTTCGCCCTTGCGAGTGCTACCATGGAAAGGTCAGCTATGGGTCTTTGATCATGAGGGTCCATGGCCAAGGCTGTCAGTTTGGTATTTGCCTCATGCCTTTGGAACTGTTCTTTGCTATAAGGCCTTCGTTGGAGCAAAACTTGAGGACAAGTACCATTCAACCCGAGCAGGACAAGCGCCAGATTTGGTGGGACCATGTGGGTGGGCCATCTGAATAGTCAAGTGGATGAGATAAAGGAGTGTCAAAACAGTCCGCACTAAAGCAATTGTTGACAGTGTTCAAAATATCGGTATCGTGTTACGTATCACATCCTTGGGATACAGACAATGTTTTAAATATCGTATTCACGTAATGTATCGCACCCTTGGGATACGGATAAATATCGGTTATCGCATGGGATATATCGCTTGTATCGCGTAACGTATCGTGTTGTTGGAAAACATTGGGAAATTGGTCAAATGTTTCAATGAGACTTCAGGGATTGTTGTAAAAGACACCAATTCACACTTAGAAATAAAAACATTACAAAAAAAATTGGACATAATAGGGGTTTCCTTTGTTTAGGGTCCTAATATATGTGCTTTCCAACTAAATTGATGCAAGTATATTCAAAGTCTATTCATATAATTTATAAACATAAGAAGACATGTATGGAAACACAAGCAATGCGTTCAAAAGCAAAAGAAGAATCACTAGATCAGGTTACATGTTTAATTGTGTTTGGATACAAAGATTGCAACTGATTTGTGAGACATTGAGAAAATTTGTTTTTTTTTTTCCCTCTATTTTCGACAACTTGACCCATCTCTCCCAAATCTCGAAATTGAAGTTCCAAATCCATAATTTTTCATGGAAAACATGAAAAATCGTAGATTTGTAACCATTTAACACTGGTTTAACATGATTTACAACAAAAACATGGATCGAAAATTGAAAATGCTCGTTGGATCGAATAGGTGGCATATATCAGCACTGCCTATGCGTTTCGTATCACACATGTGGGATACAAGATATATCGTGGGATATATCAGCTGATATCGTCGATATTTAAAACACTTGGTGGGATACAAGATATATCGTGGGATATATCGGCTGATATCGTCGATATTTTAAAACATTGGTTGTTGACAATAAACAATATTCCCTTCCTAAGCATGCTTTGAACGGATACATGAGAAAAGGAAGAGAAGCTTTGGAACTTCCACAATTTATTAGGGGGGTGGGTGTCTTTCAAATTAGTTGTTGAGTTTTTGGGTGGCTAGAGGTCACTTTGCTTTAATTTTGTGTGGTTTTGATGGAATCTCGTGTGACCCCAAGGTAGTGATTAAATGCACATGCATTCTTGGGAACTAGTATGACGTGAATGGGGCTTTGTGGGTGGTCCTACATAAGGGCCAAGGGGACAACAGATTTAATCATCGAATTCTCATCTTGAACACCAGGGGAAAAAAAAAGTTTGTAATTTTGATTGAGCATTGATCCTCTGTAATGGCACTTCTAATGGATGTTTATCTATGAAATGAGATCTTTCATCTTCCCTCTTACTTCTTGTAAACTAAATGATCCCAATTCTTACAAATTCACTAATGTTCAAATGAAAATAAAACTACTACAAATCCATTCTGTCTAATATACAAAGCAAACAGACCATAACAAGCAAACAAATAAACCTACAGGAATAAATAATCGTGAAAAATTATTAGCATCCATGTAAAATGACTGAAGGCCACACCAAAACCTACCCCTAGCATAGAGAACTTCAGTGGCCTTTACAGTAGCAAATGTGAAGGCAATTACTAGTATTGAGGACTCCAATCTTCATTTTCGTATGTGATATTTGATTTATAGTATTGCATATATTTTTTAACCAGTAAGTGGAAAGTAATTTATGTAATTTGCTCCTCTTTATCTGTTGTTTATGTGCTTCCTAGTACAACTTGAATAAGCAAACATATCCTTCCAAACTCTATTGGGTGCAAAGTATCTAACAAATCAAGTTTTGAGAACTTTAATTTTAAAACTACAACAGGCTGTCTGCAGTTGATCTCAGCTACAAGAGGACACTCATTGCATATATGTTTGTAAACTGTCCTCCATGCATCAAATTTCCAACTTGCCACCACTTTATCATGAGTGTGTAGTCCAATAATTGAAGATATCCATTATGCCCCAACTATGCCTTCCATTGTGTGGACCATTTCGACTCATGACACCCTTGTGGTCATAATGGCACATTGCATGGAGCAACCACTGCTTCATAAAAACAACTATGCAATGACTTCCATTGTAGTAATTTAAATGAAAGGCCATAACCCAATAGCATACATGTAAGTCATTTTGAAGAGGTGTTCCTGTCAGCATCAGGCGTTGTTGTGCATTTTGTGCAACAGACATTAGGTTCTTCCATCGATAGCTGTTTCTATCCTTCAAAACATGAGCTTCATCCATTATAACACAGCTCCATCGCCAACGCTTCAGCGCCTTACGGTCATCTTTCTGCTGTGCACTGCATGAAGAAATGAAAAATAAAGCAGTCTAACATGCCGACAATTGATGGAACTGGAAATAAAATTGTAAAGAGAGCAATTTCACAAACCTGTGCCGCTCAAAAAGTGAATAGCAGACTAATAGCACATTGAATGGAGGTGGAAGACCAGCCTTGCCCAAAGAGCTCAACTCCTTCGAATAGGCTGAACGGCCAGCCCCATGAAATTGGAGGACAGAAAATGATGGGCACCATTTTTTAAGCTCTCTTTCCCAATTCTCTAAAACAGAAGCTGGGCAAACAATTAAGTGGGGACCTGGGTCATTGTCCAAGTGTTTCAGCAGAGTTAAATATGTGATAGCCTGTCAGAGTAGGAAAGTTATTACAATCATAAGGTCATAATCTAATACGAGAAATGTAATTTATGATTGCCATCCATGTCATAATCGAGAGTTTGAAGGCCAGAATACCTGAATAGTTTTACCAAGCCCCATCTCATCTGCCAAGATGGCTGGAAGAAAAAAATGCTTGTCAGAGTTGAACAAAAATTCCACACTGAGAAGGAGAACAAGCAAAAACAATCCATTCTAATAAGTGTTAAATTGTGTTAAAATTGGAACATGCTTGAGAAAGCATCAGTCGGTGGTATGTTGTAAAGGCCATTACAGGGCTGTAAAGGCCACTACGTAAAGGTAACGGTGGCAACCATTACGTGTTACAGGGTCGTAAAGGCTGCAACAGCCGTTATGGAAAAAAAAAAAAAAAAAAAAGACCCGTAATTGCTGTTAATGGCACATTACATCCCCTATAAAGGTCATAACAGCCCCGTAATTGTCTATTATGGGGCAGAGACAGGTTTTCCATACTTTTTTAATCAACATTATGGGGCAAATACAAGTTTTCTGGGATTTTTTTTCAATTTAAAAAAAAAAAAAAAAAAAAAGACTGTAACAGCCACTACGACCCGTATTGTAAAGGTAACTGTGGTGGCCATTACAGCCACCGTTACCATTATAGAACACCTAGGACTTCAATCTGTTTGCACGTTTCTCAGGAACATTGTAAAACAAGAAAAAAGAAAAGAAAAGAAAATGAAAAGTGAAAAACTGTTTGAGGACGTGGATTTCCTGCGAAAGGCTTTCACGGGAAGTTCCTGCACTGGGATGTTAGGTGGGGCCCACTGTGATGTTTGTGAGAAATCCACCCCGTCCATCCATTTTGCGAGATCATTTTAAGACATGTGACCAAAAATGAGGCAGATCCAAAACTCAAGTGGGCCACACAAGAGGAAACAGTGGGGATTCAATGACCACAGTTGAAACATTCGTATGACCACAAAAGTTTTGTATCAGGCTAAGGTTTTTTGTGTTTTCACTTCATTCCAGTGGGAATGACCTTATAAACGGTTTGGATGGCATATAAACATCAAGGTGGAGCCCAAGAAGGTTTCAATGGTACGCATTTCTTTCCCCAAATTCTCCTCTTGTGTGGCCCACTTGATTTTTGGATCTGTCTCATTTTTTGTCACGCCATAAAATGAGCTCGCAAAACGGATGGACGTGTTGGATTTCTCACAAACATCATGGTGGGCCCCACCTAGCATCCCAGTGCAGGAACTTCCTGTGAAAGCTTTTTGCAGGAAACCTGTGTCTGACTGTATAAGGGTGAAATAAAACACCACATCCACAAGCCCTTGACAGAAACACATAACTGCAGCTAAAATGCTGCCAGAATCATCTCAGAGTACATAATAAAAACAATAGACTAGGGAAAATGCAAAAGATGTAAAACAATTGAAGGCCAAAGCAGTGACCATCTGAGGATCAGCATAAAGAATGTACAATTTCATTCTATCTTCAACAAATGAAAGGGCACTAATGGCTGTTCTGTTGGGACGTTGCCTTCAAGGGTTTCTAATTGTAACAAGATTCGACACTGATTCTGTCTGCCTTAAGTTGCATTTTACTGACGCTGTGAAATCCCATAAGAAAGAAAATATTTATGAATCAACAAAAGTAATAGTCTATGCATGCAAGAAAGGGATTTCAAGTCTTTCTACTGTTTCAGAATCATGAATAAACAGGGGTAGAAGCACCCATTTATTAATTGGACAGCTACCAACTAGTTTTTACAAAGCTGTAGATGCAGATATGGTTAATAAGCTAATGTAAGAAAGTATATGCCTTCACATTATTTCTGCAGTAATATGCCACAAAAATGTGGTGAAGATTTCAGCATAGTAGTTTTTCCATTGGCAGATACCTAAAAGACCTTTAATTCATGAAATATAATGCAGAATTTTATAGGAAGTCTCCGGCATATGTATGGGAATCTTTAAAATATAAATATACTAACAAAATAGTGATGAACCAAAAAAATTAAGACTTCTGCAGCAACACGAATAGACAAAAAAAAAAGTATATAAAAAGCTCATACAAACATCTCTTACAATATTATATCAGCTACATGAACAATGCAAGTAACAATGTAACCAATAAGAATAGCACAATCTTAGCTTCATCATCAACTAAGCCTCATCCCAACCAATAGGGGTTGGCTACATGAATTTTGTTCCGCCATTCCCCTCAATCAAGGACCACATCCTGTACACCACCTGAAAACAGGAAGAACGGTGTGTCCCTCAATCCATTGTATCTGAAAATCCAAAGGATGATGTGTCTAGCGAAAGTGTCAAAATCCACGATCATACGCACCAAGAGTCCAAGGTTGGATTGATCGAGGAATCCATCAACGAATCAACAGACGGATCAGTTAATGGAACAAGCAACAATCAATCACTAGATTGACAAAAAAGGTGATTAACAACTCTATAATCATATGGGTAAATCCTATGGAGATTGTTAAAGTTGATATGGATGTGTTAGTCCCATCCAGTGTTTCAATATTGACGATGTTGGCTGATATATCCCACGATATACCGTGCATCACAGCTGGGCAATGTGAAACCTCAAGGTAGCATATGAAATTCGTCATATCACAAAAGATATCGCATGATATTGCAATGTATCGCATGATATCGCAATGTATCGCATGATATCGCGAACGGTGTTTTCAGCAGCGTTGTAGCGCAACGTGTAGCATACGCTACGTAGCATAGCACGTAGTGCATGCAAGTAGGTTAATTCCATGGTAGCGTAAGCTACAGGGTATGTAGCATAAGCTACAACGCATGTAGCGTGGCGTGTAGCGTGGATAGCATAATTGATGCAGGACATGAGAATTAAATATGACGTGCAAGATTTTCAGACTTACATCACGTTAGTTCAGAAACAATTACACAGAATTCCATATCCCACACAAAAGTTCAAGCATTCAATTAAGGGGAATCTATGCAGGTCCAGGCCTACACATGTTAGAGCTAAATCAATAAAAATTATAGACCAAACAATACTCACAGAAGAGTAAATTCATCCACACATGCACAGAAATAATTCCCCAATCCAAAGGGTTCACAAATTTCAATTCATGGAACCCTAGGGTTGAAGAAAGGGCATAAAATTGAGAATTTGAGTAATTTAGAGTTAGGGTTAGGGACTTGGGGTGAAAGAGGGGTGAAAGAGACAAGAGAGACGAACCAGAGAAGCATCACACGCGTGGACAGTGGCGAAGGCCCTGACGCACGTGCATTGGAAGTGTCCCGCACGTGTGTGGGGCCCGCAAATCAAGAAACGGCCAGCTTGGCCCTGGTCAGCTAGGGGTGGGCGACAAAACGTCCAAATTTCAACCTGATCCGATGCACAGTCTGTGCATGGTGCTCTGCCGAAGTTTCAGCCTTCCTGTAGGGCAGGATTCTGAAATTCTGCTGTAGAAGAGAAGCGTCTACAAAATACTAATGGATTTGTAGATGGGATGATTGTAGGAGAAGACAAATACGGATGGTAGAGGGTAGGGGTGCACACGGTTCGGTTTGGTCCGGTTCTGGGGTGAAACCGGAACCGAACCGTTCCTAACAGTTGTAGGAAATTCGGAACCGGAACCGGACCGTTGGCACCCTAGAACCGAACCGTTAAAACCGGTTCGGTTCCAGATCGGTTCCACAGTTCTGGGCTTTTTATAATCCAGCCCAATTGCAAGCCCATGTCCATCCATGTTGTGGTCCATTTGATGAATGATTTAGATATTGTATAAGGTGTGCAAAAATACATTTACAAAAATAATTGTTTTAGAGAAAATAATTATAAGGTGTGCAAGAATACATCGGTTCGGTTTGAGGTTCGGTTCCACGGTTCGGTTCTACGGATTGGATCCACGGTTTGGTTCTACGAGTCGGTTCACGATTCGGTTCGGTTCTACATACCCCCAAACTGGGAACCGAACCGTTGTCACCGATTCTTTGATTTTTGGAACCAGAACCGGTGCACTCTAGAACCGAACCAAACCGGACCGTTTGGTGGGTTCCGGTCCAGTTCCACGGTTCTACCGGTTAAATGTACACTCCTAGTAGAGGGTGGGGGCGAATTGGGATAGGTGTGGCTTCGCACCACGGTATTCAGCCCTTTGAGGAAAGGAAAGTTTCACACCCAATTGAATCTCTACAACTCAGAAATTTAGAGGAGCAGAAAAACGCAGAAATTTTATTAATCTTCAATGAAAGAAAAAACCTACGAGGGGTGCCTATTTATAAGAAAACCCTATACCCCAAAACTCGCGCCATATGCGTAACCTATTATTTGGAGATGAAGTAATCAAAAATAACAACTAATCAAAGCAATCTAAACCGTCCATGATATTCTTAATAACAATAAAAAGCAAAACCCAAAATACTGGCTCAATTAAACTAGTGGGCCACGATCATGAGAACCCATGATGGGATTCACACTATCAGGTCCACTCCAATGAACCAAAACGTACTCCTCTAACTAGGATGCCCTCCCTGGACGTCGTCATCGATCTGGATCGATGGTGGGGCCCTCCTCCTCCTTGCGTACGTGCGTAGGGAGCGTGCATGTGCGCGTGATGTCCCCATCAGTAAGCTACCTGAAATCTCATTTTTTTAAGTGCTTTTTCTATTTTAGCTTAACACTATTTTAAAATGGTGATGACTTATACCTATGACACATGGGACTACATTAAACTAATCCGGACCATCCAAATTGTGATCCATATCATAAATAGAGCACTTGGATCAATCCGGACCATCCAATTTGTGGTCTATATCATGAATTTGTAGTGTTTCAAAAAATAAAAAAGAAGTCACACTTAGATATGTCTAAAGGCACACACACACAGAGAGAGAGAGAGAGAGATTGCATGGAGATAAGTGGTTGATGATCCAGATTCATAGTCAAGAACTCGTAAATTATGCATTTTGTAAATTTTATCATATATTCTATTATTTTAATTAAAAATATTAAGGATTGTGTAGCTTACGCTACATGCTACAAAGGGCTAAACGCCACGTTATACACTATTTAAAACACTGATCGCGAAATATCGTGAGATATCACGAGATGTCGCGACCAGTCCCTTTTTGATAAAATTCCAAATATCGCATGGAAATGTGGATAGTCCAGGACTTTCTTCCGAAATTTTGAAAAAACCCATTATAAATCTCTTTTCCTTGATTCATCTCCACTTCTAGCTGGATCTATTATGGATTTCGACCCTATCTGTTGAATCCCTTTGAGGAAAAACACACATTTCGAATTGAATTCAAGATCCAATCCGATTTAGGGCCGTTTTCGATCGAACCCATTTCAGAGTTTTTTTTTTTTTTCAAAATTCCACTCCTAATGTATGCACAACTCTGTGGGTCTAAGCCATAGTCGCACACATCATTCACAGGTTTATTTCTAATTTCTACTTCTTCTTTTGCTTTTGAATGTATTGCTTGTGTTTCCATACATGTCTTCTTACATTTGTAAATTATATGAATTGATTTTGAATATATTTGCATCAATGCAATCAAACAACGCATAAATTAGGACCCTATACAAAGGAAACCTAGTATGTGCATTTGTTTTTTGTGATGTTTTGATTTCTAAGTGTGTATGAGAAAGACAACAAGGCACCAATGAGCACGAGAAGAAGCCATGACCAAAGCATATGAGGCAAGCAACTCCATTGCCAATAAGAAAGTGGAAGGCAATGACAAAAACATGGAGAGCAGACCACCATCCCAGATAGAGGATGCCTATCAGACACATAGGCCTTCACCATCAACTGCCACCAGAGCCAAGGAGGATGTTGCAAAGGCGAAACGTGTACATGAAACAATCTCAGTTATCAAACAAGATGTTCCATATCCGTTACGATACGCCCATAAAGGCCAATACGTATAGGTAACGGCCATGACCATTACGCGATACGGGGGTGAAAAGGGGTAGTTAGTTTTTTGAGAGCATATCGGTCATTACGGTGGCCGTAAAGGCCGTTACAGGGAATAACAACCGTTACTTCTGTACCGGTTGAAAAACGATCACTTTTTTTTTTGTATTTAAATTCATTTTTCTCATCTTTTTCACTTTTCTCATTCCAAAAACCCTCATATACCATTTTACAACATATTCGACCACTCTTACTATAGCTTTTAAGATTAAAATTGTGGATTGAAGTGATTTGAGCGAATAGAATCTTCAAGGGAGTTTTTTTTCAAAAAATTGAAAAAACAATATTTATGCCTTTTTCTAATTTCTAGTTGTAATGCTTGATTGTGATGTGTAAACATTAGATACATAATCATATTAAACAATTCACTAGACAATCCGATACAACACTCTCACCAAAGAGTGGACCGTTACACTACCATAAACATGTTCAAAACAAAAAAATGAATACATATTTGAAATATTTACATTGTTATTGATTTTCTAAATATTTTTTCAGAATTTTTAGGGCAAAAGAAAATTTTCGACCGTTATAAGGGTCATAACGGTCGTTACACCCTCGTATCGGCCGTTATGGCCGATACCCGTATCGGTAATGGTAGTGACCGTTATGGCCACCGTTACCAATACGGAATACCTTGTTATCAAACTCAAAGAATAAGTTTTTCCGAAGACAGGGGAAATTGATGCAATCAGATCCTGAGGGAATAGGTTCCTCACCACGTGCCACGTGCTACATGCAATTACAGTACAACTACAGTAGCATACTATAGTGATGGTACAGTATTGTGCAAATCTCGGCATGGTTTATCTTGATTCCTAGTGTAGTTTGGACTTTTAGTATATGAATTTTTCATTTTTGTTTTAGAAAACAGTTTGTTATCAGTAATTCGATATGACTAAGAGTATGCTTGCACTAATCAAGGATTGTTTGAGTTTCACTTGGGAAAATATGTACATCATTCTATAAATTGGCCGGTAGGTCATGCATATGAACAAGATTCTGTGATTTTATGAAATAAGAAATTATTTTCTTTGAATTTAATGCGATGAGATTTTTCTTCCAGAGGTGTATGCCCTAGAAACCATCAATCACTCACTGACTTTGTGTGGAGCAAATCCACATATTTATCTTTCTCTACATCATCTTTATGCTTCAAACCTGGTATGCAGAATTCAGTTCTGCAATTAGTTTCAATCTCTTTTGATTCTAATTGCATTAGATTGGCCTAGTATTGAGGCGCAACAATAAACAGCACATTTGTATTGGCCCTTGGATCAAGGTAAAGGCCAATGTCTCGACTATATAAGTTACACTTCAACATTAAACAAATGTCTTTCCTTCATAATAATAACTATGACCGAATGGTCTAGGACTAATTTTTCATGCCCAACAAATAAATGAGTCATTTCGACTAGGTCTAGGCCTAAAATTCCAATAGCTTATTCCATCAAATAACCAATTTACAAAACAATCTTCTTAATTTCTCAATCAAATATGTACTTGGTACTTATTTCAATTGAATGTGGGACACTAGCAGCCTATTGATATTGAATTTCAATTTATTTTTTTTCCCAAGCTGCTTCTTGTAGACATAAATACAGTTCCATCACTGAGACGACAAAAACCTTCTCTTTACCACCTTATTCCTCAATGACTTACAAGACAATCTTTCTATTAAAAATTTCATTGCATGAATCAATTACCATCCTACCACTTCATTCGCTTACCAAATAAAGGCAGAAAAGAATGTCACTGAGTATCAGAAGTAGGTTGCAATGAAAACCTCAAACACAGGTATGGAACCGATGGGTAGGCAAAAATGATACCTCCTCCAATATTCTTCCTGTACAACAGAAGAAGAAAGTTCACTCCCACAAGCTGGTATGGTTTGAGAATGGGCTGAAAATCTGATTCTTCAGATGCACAAGCTGCATCAATATCTTCCTATACCACAGATAAAAATTAAACTCATATCAAATCCAACTAAGAAGACTGACTGTGGCACGATAATTTATCAGATCAAACAACCCAACCATCGAATCAAATTCAACCATCCATTTGCAAGCTATCAATAAGACAGTCAGGGTCGTCTGATTCTAGCAATTTTCAGCCATGTGCAATCCAAGTTATGGTCCATTAGTCAGGTGGTCCAGATTTACCAACATAAAGCCCAAACTACCATATACCTGCGTCACAATCCTTGCCGAAGAAGTTTCAACTTCAGCATACCTATCACATGATGCCGGGACCGCCGAAGAACCATATAGCTCTCGACGCAGCGATGCAGAAATCTTGGCACATTTCTGCAATGCTTTACCCACAACATCTTCATCATCTACTTCTTCTTCCTCTTCTTCTTCCTCGTATTCTTCATCCGAAGTTGGAATCTCAAACACTTCCGAATAATCCTCGTCACTGTCCTCATCCACGACGAAACGCCGGGCCCGGTTCCCCTGCGGCCGAACCTCCGTCACCTCCACATCATCATCCTCCAAATTCTCCTCATTCATATCGAGAAGCTCAGCACTGCCGTTCCGATCTGAATTCTCGCGGATCTTGGGCCGGTAAGCAAAGGACTCAATCGGCGGTGGGGATTTGTCCTTTTTGAGGGCCCTGGAGAGCTTGAAGGTGTGGTCCTCCCACTCCTCGTCGGAGATTTCTTCGAAAACGCGCTTCATCTCATCTTCCGCTGATGGCGATATGTCGTGGACGAGAAATTCGCGTTTTTTCCTCAGGAGAGAGGAAATAGAAGAAAAACCCTAGAGAAATGATAGGGTTAGTGATATAAAGTAAGAAAAGGGAGAGGATGATTTCTGAGAGGAAAGAGAATTTGAGTAGTTCGAGAATGGGAAAATTGCTGAGGAAAGGACTGAGAACGCGAGATTTCAGGAGTGGAAAGAGTGTTAGAAAATGGCGGTTCAGAGAAGAGAGAGAACCGCCATTTTTTTTCGGAGCGGGGTTTTCCTTCGGCGTAGAAAATGGGGAAGGCGCTAAAAGAGAATCGAGTTTTCGTTACAATACGCGCAGTGCGCATGACGCATCCTATGAAGTCCTTTCCTTGAGAGTTTACCACACCTTCTAAGAGCGCTGAATGAAAAGAGTAAACCTTTGATACTCTGGCGGGGTTCGATGGATGATACGCAGGCACTTCGAATTTGCATGCAATAAATCAATTTAAAGTATCCAAACTATGGGGCTTAGATTAGATGTTTTATGACAAAAAAATAACGCTTATTTTATCATCTGGTTATTGAACCGGACATTCACTGGACGGTTAAAAATGAGAGAAATCTAATGAAAGTGTCCACGAATCAGATGGCAGGATATTTTTCAACAGAGCTACGATTTTTTCAACTGATATGGTATATGGATGCGACTTAGCGATACTGGGCCCCACGATTTAGCCGGTTTTATTTGGGTTAAGGTGCACGGGGATTGGTTACTACCGACCAGGACCAAACTGGAGAAGGACGGTCGCGTGAGGGTGTCTATGGGGCACCATGATGTATGTGTTTTATCCATGCCATACATCCAATTTGAAATATCATTTTATATGATAATTCCTGTAAAAAGGAAAATTGAACCACACCATAAGAAACAATAGGAATTGAATCCCTACCGCTGAAAACCTCTTAAGGCCCGGGAAGTTTTGGATCAAGCTGATATTTATGTTTTCCCTTTATCTAGGTCTATGAGACCTTGTGAACAAGTTAGATGGCAATATACCCGTGTTTGATATAGGAAGGTTTCACCGGTGCGGTTATTGCCCCACGCTCATGGTCCTAATATGTCTCCCTTTTTTTTAGCTTAGGCCCTAGAATGATCTTTCAAATGGATGGATGGCTCGGATAAAAACACATATATAACAGTGGCCCCACGATCCCTAATAGGAACATCTGTCTACCTAGCTACTGGTTGGGGCAAAACCTAATCTGCACCCAATTAAGGTACGTCGTGTACTTAGGCTTATTTGGTCAAGTGGATTAAGAGGGATTAGGAGGGATGAGAGGGTAAAATCTCAAGATATGCCAAACGAGCTAAACAGACCTAATGAACTTGTCCCAGATATAATAAAACCATGGATCTTAAACCAATCTACTGAGATCACCATCATTACATTAAAATTGATCTCATCCCTCCTAATCTGATCAAACGTGCCTGGGGTGTGTTTGGTTGGACAGATGAAAAGGGATTGGAAGGTAAAATCTCGAGATATGTTGAGCGTCTAGTGCGAAGATGAGTGTTGCAGCTCCTTAATATACGAGTTGTATGAACCATTCAAAGGAGATCAAAGTGACATAAGCCCCAAAATGATGTATTTATTATATCCACATGACTTACCATTTTTTGAAATAACGTCAAGCATTATAACTAGAGTTGTACACGAGTCGAGTCGAGTCGAGTATCACCCTACTCATACTCGGCTCTTAACGCCCGAGTGCTGCTCGTACTCGACTCTACTCGGCCAACGAGCAAGGACCCCCTGCTCGTACTCTACTTGCCCGAGTACGAGCCGAGTACGAGTAGTAAACGAGTAGAGTCGAGTCCGAGTTTTCGAGTCGAGTCCGAGTACGAGCACACGAGTTGAGTACCGAGTACGAGTTTTCGAGACGAGTTCGAGTCCGAGTTTGAATTTGAGGCCAATTCGAGTAGAGTTTTCAAATAACGAAACAATAAAATATATAAATTGCACATAATTACATTACATTGTTACATAATTACATTAACGTCTTTACATAATTACATTACATTGTTCAAAATGATAATTTATAACTAATAACCTCTATAAGATGAGTGCCTTCCTGTTCCTGTATTGTCATCTGATCCATCGGAACTGCTATTTATTTTTTCATATACAGATTGATTCACTTCCTCTGAGTCAGAAGGCGAAGAGATTTTTCCTTCGTACTCTTCTACACTTTCAACTAGATTTTTCAAACTTGCTTTATGTGAAGAATTGTATGTAGTACTCAATGCCTTATAAAATTCACCGAGACGAGTCAGGAATTTCAATTTGTTACTCTTTTTCTTGTTCTTGTTTGTCGTACTCAACGAGTAACTCGATCCTGCTTCAACATCGTGTTGTCTTTGACTCGAATATCCCTAAAGTGTAGAAGCATCTTCCATACTGCGTTTTATGGCGATTTGGAATTGTTCTTCCTCCAAAGCTTTTAATCTGGCTTCCTCCTCTGCATCTTTTGTGGATGTCATTTGTGTACCAGATCCAGAAGCAGAAGGTTTGGATGGAGTGGAAGACTTTCTATTCAAATCTAATAAGGCTTGAAAAAGAATTTGGACATCCTTAGGCGCATTGGGGCATGGTTTTGCATCATCACCTCAACATGACAAGTGTAGGCGAAAGCGATTAGTCTTGTTTACAAACTTTGCACTACACAAACCACACTTAATCTTTGTTTTTCCAGACCGTGGCGGTGATTCAACTAGGGAAGCATAGTCTCAAATGTTTGTCGATGGCTCAGATGACGACATTTCTACATTCAATTTTTAATTAAAAAAAATCAGAATATTGATAAATAAATTGAACTTGATATAGTAACAAAAGAAAGCAATATAAATGTATCAAAATTCAAAAATAAAAGCAAATGAACAGGCATATGTAAATAAATATCAATGATTCAAAGTCTTCCAAACCACATTCCCAAAGAACCAATACTTTTGTGTTTGCAGTTGCAGTGAAATAATATTACAGATCATTCAACATTCAGCCAAAAAATTTTGGAAAATCAAAAATAATTACTGATCTGTAAGTAGAGACTCGTCATGAATCTCAATCTCCTCTTCATCATCATCATCATTCATATCTCCTCCCCATATCGGGCGCAACTAATCTTGCGTACAAATCAACGCTTCAACTGTGTTTGGCAAAAGTGAGCTTCGATACTTGCTCACAACCCTGCTCCTTGTGCTGAATGCGGATTCTGATGCCACTGTTGAAATTAGTATTGATAATATGTCCCGTGCCATCACAGATAATGTAGGGTATTTTGATTCACTAACCCTCATCTTCCACCATTCCAACACATCAAATTCAGCTCGCACTATGATTGGCTCCTTGAGGTACATTTATAACTCTGATTCCTTAATATCAACTCCTATTCGTGCTTGTGCCAAATATGATATGTATTCATTTAGCACATTCGGATTACCAGGTACAGAAATATCTGCATCTCTACTTGCTTCAACACCCGCTGCGGGTAAAGTATTAACATACTATTTATACAGATTTTCAAGGGTTTCACGAACCTTAGACGTCTCTGTTGCCGCTCTTTCAGTAGAATAAAGCTTCATGAAAATAAAGCTAACCAATCCCATATTACAACGGAGATCAAGAACAACTGCAAAGGACATCAACAGATGACATTCGTCCTAGTATTTATCGAACTTCATCTTCATATCAACTGTCATCTGGCGTATGAAATCTAGACCCGCAATGGCATTTTTCTGTAGAGCATCCTTAATCTTCCAAAGAGATGGAAGAAACAGATTCGCGGTTGGATACCGATTCCCAGAAAAAATCTTCGTACACTCGTAGAAAACTTGGAGAAATGTGTGAACTTGTTGTGCTTTAGCCCAATCATCTGTGCTCGGCAACCAAGAATACGTTCTGTCACGCGCCGCGTATTCAGGAAATGCAAGTTGTAATTCTATTGCCGCATCTAACATTTCATAGGTCGAGTTCCAACATGTACAGACATCCAACTTCAACGTTTTTTTAGATGACACATTCAAACGTTGGATGATGTCATTCCATACACTCAGTCTCGATGGCGACCCCCTTGTATATTTCACACTTTCTCTTATGCTCTCTATAGTGTCGTTGATTGCTTTCAGCCATTCTTGCACAATCAAATTTACAATATGGGCACAACATCTAACCTGGAATATTTTTCCTTCAAAAAATAAATTTCCTGTAGCCCTGAACTGGTTACGTAAGTATGAAATGACAATCCTTTGTCATTTCTTTGAAGCATTGTCTAAAGTTATTCTTTGAAATTTTCTTCTCAATGCCCCTGAAATTTTACAGACAATGTAGATGCAATCTGAAATAAGTAAACCAGTATGTGGAGGAGGAAGGTGTTTGAAGTTCAAAATTCTCTTGCATAGTTTCCAATCCTTATCGACATAGTGAGTGGTTAATGAAATGTATCCTTTTATTTGATTGGACGCCGTCCATAAATCAGAGGTCAAAGCTATTCTGGTCATTGAAACTAAAACTTCTTTCAGTTTCATCTTCTCCCTTGCGTACATCTTCATGCTTTCTCTCTGCACTGTGACGCGGGAGACATTTTCGGCCCGAGGGTTAAGGAATTGACAGAAAGCCCTAAACCCTTTACTTTCAATTATTCTGAAAGGTTTTTCTTCTAAAATCACTAATCTAGCAAACCACTCATTCAGCTTCTCCTTATCAAAACTTATGAGTGGACACTACGCCTTGGGAGTCGTCCCCTTCTGACTTCGTAAATGACAGCGTCTGTTGGCCGGGAGGAGGGAGTCTTGCTTTCTTAGGACATGTCTTCAAATGTCTAATTAAATGTGTCATAGATCCTCCTATAATCTTGCTGAATAACCCTTTGCAGTTATTACACTTTATCTTCTGTACACCGTTAACTGTCACATCTTCGAAATCATCCCACACTACTGATCTCTTCTTCTTCCCTTTGCACGCGGTTGACGTGTTTGTGTCTCCCTCTACTATTAGAGGAGATGTGACCGATGCACCCATTTCAGGGGTATTTGGGCTTTCGTCTTGACTAGCTATCTATAAAATAAAGTTCTCGATATGTTATACAGCTATACCTAGGGGATATGGTCCTAGATGGCTAGACCGCTAGACGGGCATAATTACTTAACTGTCTAAATCAGTCACCCATTTAAAATTAGATGAATTGTAATGCTTCATTTTTCAATTTAAATGCTACGCCGAAATTCCGGCAGCATCTCCCCTTATATTTTTAGAATATATTAATCTTGTATTTGATTCCCATGTCAATCATCAACACAGAGTGTGGACATTTGACGACGGAAATAAATACATGAAATATATTTGGAGAGAAAAAGGAGAGACGAAATCAGAACAGGCATATGCATTTAAATTGGAATAAATGAAGACATTACAATTTATTTAACCCTGAACTGTCCAAAAAAGGACAATTTGAGCCATTTCTACGCATCCAAGAACACACTGAATCTATGTCTGGCAACATAGAAATCCTCAAATGGGCAACTGATTATCCTATACTACAACTAGAACAATACAAATAATAATAAAAGATGACAATCAAACAATAAATGAATTAAAAGTGCAATCTGAAAGATGAATGCTAAGTGTAATAACTTGAGTGCACTAAGCATTCCTCAATCAAAATGCCAAATCTAATTAAGCATGGATTGGGAGGACTCGGCGCATTAAAGGATTTTCAGAATCCAAAAATTATTTAGAAGTATGGATGGTATGCAATTAGAATTAAAGGAATTGTAAATATTCTCTCATACTAATTTTGAGACCTCTCTTTTTAGTGAGATTATCAATAAATTTTCTTTTTTTGTTTATTTTTTAAAGAAAGAGAATAGAATGTGTAACATATATAGTTGTCACTAAACTATTAAAGTATTAATCCATTATTGACTACATAATTAAAATTACATCAATGGAATGATTTGAGCAGTCCGTAAACTAGCGCTATAAATCAATGATTAAAAAAAAAATTAGTGGTTCAATTATGGTCCTATGCTGTGGTCAATTCAAAAAATGAAATTTCAATCAGTATATCAAACATTACATTATATATGTCTACTAATTAAAATTATTAATATTAATTTAGTAATTATATTTAAACTCCCATAAAGTATGCTACATTCATATCATACCCATTAACAAATCTCTACTAATCTACTATTAGTCTATCACTAGGTAGGATGAAATGAAAATACAAAAATCAACTAATAATTATTTTATATACTATTAAAATAATAATTAAAAATAATAATTCTTATCTGATGGACGGACGGGCACCGGGAAGAGGTGGGACGACCTGCGGACGGGTGTCGGGCAGGCAAGGGACGAGCTGCGGACAGGGGCGTCGGACAGGCTGCAGGACAGGGCAATGTGAGCGCCCTGAGAGAGAGAGGGAAGAAGAAGGGTAGCTGAGTAAGGGCGACCGGGCAGGGCAGGGACCGCCGGATGGCCCCGTGTGGACCGCTGGAACGTCGAACGACTCAAAAGTTCAAAACAATCGAGCAGAAGGGCACGGACAAAGCCAGTCACTAGTGGACGAGCGCAGAGAGAGAGAGAGAGAGAGAGAGAGAGAGAGAGAGAGAGAGAGAGAGAGAGAGAGAGAGAGAGAGAGAGAGACGGGCCACGGGCGACGGCGGAGAGAGAGGATTGAGAGAGAGAGAGAGAGAGAGAGAGAGAGAGAGAGAGAGAGTGCTGTTGGCCGGCTTGTGGGCGCTGGACCGCTGGTCGCTGGGAGGGGCGCTAGTCACTGGGAGGGAGGTTTTTTTTTTGTTTTCTTTTAGGCGGGCGGGCGAAAGGGTGAAAGTGACAGGGAGGGGGGTCAATTTTAGTTTTAAGGCTACCCTGGGTCGAGTACGAGTCTCGAGTACCGAGTTGAGTACCCATTCGAGTATACAAGTCGAGTATCGAGTCGAGTACTACCCAACTCGTACTCTACTCGAAATAATAACGAGTACCAAAATTGTACTCGTACTCGGCTCTAACAACCGACGAGTCGAGTCGAGTCGAGTAAAATCAAGTCGAGTCGAGCGAGTACCCGAGTTTTCTCTGCTCGTGTACAACTCTAATTATAACAAAAAATAATTCAGATCCGATGCTCCAGCTGACCACACCAGAAATAGTAGTGGGACAATGCTTCTCACCGTTAAAATATTCGTAGGGCCCACATAGCATTTACTTTCCTTCCGGTATGTTAATAATGTCACACAGACATGATGAAGAGGAAATCCAAAACTTCTGTGAGCCATAAAGGTTTCAAGGGTATACTTCAATCCGTTGACGGTTGGATACAACCCATACCTTATGATGAAACCCACGGAACTTGGTGGTGTGCGGTACACCAGCCAATTTGCTTCCATTTCCTAAGTATTTTTGGCCAACATGCCACTCCTCTAGGAGATCCATACCATTAAAGTGAAAAGATAGCCCCACCATGAAGATCAATTATCAAAATCGGGCTAGTCCTTTGATCAGATGGCGACACCTCTATGTAGGTTCAGTTCATCGGTTATCCATTATTTTTTTGGTGTGGCCAGCCTGATGAACGGACAGGTTTGATTTTTGTTGCAGGTGATATTTATGGTGGAGTCTGCCTTTTCATGGTACAGATGTCCTGTATTTAGCGGGAAGATACATGACAAATCAGGTTCCTATTGCTGTCCTGTTATCAGTTCTCGCGCTAAAAAAGGTATGATTCCACGGAGGGGTATGGCGCCATGATGCGCATTGTAGCGCGAAGAGTCCCCACCACGTTCTGCACGGTGCCTGGGAGGCGGATTCCTAGACCGATCCCAGCCATCCAATGCTTTCGCCCTTTTTCCGGTTGAACGCGGATTAAAATTTCCCGTGGAGGAAGCAGAATTCTCGACTTTTCGACTCGAAGATTTGCACGGTACGCTTGCGTTTTTTTCTTTAATTATTTAATGGTTCCAGGCCATTATCTTTAATCCAGACAATTGATCTGTTACCAACACCATGGATGGACCATATCTCTCCAAAGGTCTCTGGGATTGGAAGGTCTGGCTACCGATTTTGGGATTTTTCTACGTAATATATACCGTTGCTGCGTTTTACTTCTTAACATACTGGATTGGACCGGAGTCCTCGACAACACCGGTCATAAGCAGCCCGTAAAACACCCCACCTTTTAGGGCCTGCCATTACGCGTATGTAAAATCCACTCCGTCCATCAGATTTTACCCTCGATTTTAGTTCAAATAGGATAAAATTTAACTTAAAATCACCACTAGGTAAGCCACACCGCTGGGAATAATGGAGATGGCATGCCAACCATAGGCTTCTTGGTGGGGCCACAATGCTCCGTATATTTCATCAAACCCGTGAATCGGGTTTCACTCACTGGAATAAAGCAAAGACACGAAAATAAGCCTTATAGAAAACTCAGGCAGTTCAGAGGTTTTAGGAGCAACTTTGTATCATTTCCACTGATGTGACTCATCGGATTTTTCCATCGCACTAATCTTTTCTATGTACGGTTCGAATAGGAATTATCGCATGATGGAGAGAATGGATTTACATAAACAAAATGATGGGCGCCACACCACTCAGTACGCTTGGGCCCTGAAGGCTCCGGTGCATCTGACTGGAATACTGATCCTCCATGTACACAGTGGCTTGTGATATAGGCCTGTTGAGTGAGCCCATGCCTGATTTGAGCAAGGGAGGCAATGGGTTGGCTAGCCTGCCCAACCAGCATTTGGCACTGGGTTGGACCTACTCGGCCCGTGGGCTGGGCTGGGCTTGGACCTCACATGCGTGCCCAATTAATTTTTGGGCCATGCTCAAGTTCAAGTCATTTAAGCCTGGCCGACTTAGCTGCGCCTAGATCAACCCAATTTTATATATGATGTGTGTATATCTTATGAATGTGTCATTTAAATCCTGCTTCGGATGGACAGGTTGGGCACCGTTCATGCATCCCAATGGCTCTATATTTGCTCCCATTCTAACTTAGCTTGTGGTCGTACCAATACCAATGGAGCGTGCCCCGTTAACAGATGGATTAATAGATAGGTCGCTCAAATCGCATCATCCACCCAAATCAAACCAGCCCATTACTACGTTTCTATTAAGGAATGTAGTGTCCATGTTATCTTGGTCTAACCATTTTATTTTTAGGGGTTAAGACATCCAATTTGAGCGAAACCAATTACGAAATAGGATGATCATTTTCAATCACAAGGCCGACCCATAATAAGTTTGTCGACTTAATTCCCAATTGGCTCGATCCACTTACTCGACATGTCTCATTTCAAGGCTTGAAAATAAATGGTCACAGCATTAGTCTCTTGAGAAGTGGATTGGATTTGTCACACATGTGCCATATTTTTGTGTGTGTGTGGGTATGGGTGAATAAATCAGGTTCTAGTTCCCCGGGCAACCCAAGTTGACCCGTTAATTAGACAGACAGAGAATCTAGGTTCAGTCTGACCCATTAGCCAAAAACATACTATTGGATTTGGCTCAAAACTAGTAGCAGCATTGACTCCGCTTTGAAGTGGTTGGGTTTGCTAGCCCACAGGTCTTGAACTAAGCCTTCCTATAGCTAATTGGAGTAGTCTACATGAGTCCTGTTCTCTCGTTCCACTCTATAGATGGACGCCTGATTCAAAAATATCCTCAATGCATGAGACAGTCCTACCGTTCAATTATTATACAAATTGACAACTAAGAAGGCAAAATCAATATTTTGAATTGTGCCAGCCTGACCAAATAAAAATCCAGGCTTGAACCAGCCCTAGGCCCCCCGGTTGGTAGGCCCACCCAAGACCAGTGGCTAGGACATTCCAACATGTGAGGCTTTTGGGGTGTAGCTCATCTACAGTGGACCCACCCCTAAGGCATAGGCCGTTTCTTGCAAGAACTGAAATGGATCGCACCCTCCACCCCTTTGCTCGACAACCAATATAATACTTGGTCGTAGTACTAAAAAATATCCAAGGCTTATATACCAATATCCAACTATTCAATCTGCCAAGATCCAATGGCTTACAACCGACTCATCATTGTGGAATATGCTGGGATCTATTATAGCTTACATCCGACTGATCTAGGCCTAGAAAATCACTATTTTGAATAGGCCCAGTCCAGCCAGTTCAAAATCCGGGCCCAAACCCTGGGCCTTCTGTTGTAGGGCTTAGCAAAATTTTGGTCGTACATTGACCGGTCATCACATGACACTGCCAAGCCATCTCAATCTCGATGAATTTGAGGCTTCCTCATATGCAAAATGGACCCATCTGCGACGTTGCCCGGATCCAAAACTCATGCCCATCTATTTTTTAAGTGCGTCACCCTTGCATGCAGAAATGGCTTGGTCTGTTTTTCTTTAATACCCTTTTCTCATAAAAGTACAGGCTACCTGATCAATTTTCCAAATTTTATGTATTCTCGATCATGTTGGCAAGTACGGTTGTGGTCATCATCATCCTCTAAGACTCATCATACTAACTAAGGTATGCTACATGATTTTTATTTTTATTTTTTATAAAATAATCACTTTCTCTAAAAGCTCAAGCCCTAATAGGATGATGTGTGAATGTTATTGAGGGTGGTGTATCAAGCTTTTAAATCAGTGGTGATTTACAATAATATTAGAGCCGAAGATCAAGTGTTTGAATCCTAGCAAATATACATCCCTAATATATGTTGGAAACCATGGAAACACGTACACACATTCGTACAACCAAGTCCAAACAAAAATAATCTTAATTTTACGTGAAAAACACTTGGAGAAAAAATCACAGCACAAACCAACGAATAATAGACGATGGAAGCAAAAATTAAAAGAGATAGTCTTACCGATTCAAACAAGCCTCAAATATCTTTTCACAAGCTTTAGCTATGCCCTTGAACCCTTATGAACGAATTAGAAAGCCTTAATACACCTCTTTCTCATTTAAATCTCAATTGCACTTGATATATAGTGTTACAATCAGAATATGAAACAACTTATACACTTAACGCAAATTTGCACAAATTTTCAATGGAACCTTCAATGGCATTAACATCTCATCGAGGACTTGTTCGATGACTTGTTTTAGTAGCAATACTAAAACATTCTAGTAACCAACATGAATTTTTAAAATTTTTCCAGATCAAGCACTTGTCGATGGCATTGACGGGTCCTATTGTTGATAAATTTAAGACAGCAATAGTATATTCTTCCACATGAGCACGGCCCAAGGACAGGGATTAGGTGGCGTCATGTTGAGCATTGTTGGGCCCAATGTGATGCATGTGTTTTATCTCCACACCATCCATCTGTTTTTCCAACTCTAGGACATGAACCCAAAAATGAAGTCGAACTAAAGGTCAAGTGGACCACACCACAGGAAACAGTGGTGATCAAACACCTATCGCTGGGGGTGGTGCACCACCACCTGATCAGCATCATCGAGGGGTGGCACACATCTCAAACACGTGGCCGTTGTAGTTCTCGAATAAATACAATAGATGTTTCCAAATGATAATAATAAGATGATGATGATTATTTGAGCACTCTGAAGCAGTACTCCCCGTTGCATTAGGACATGCATAGGGACACTTTGGATAGTTCAATATAGGTCCATCACAGATTATATGGGCTAGCATGAAAAAGTCACACGGACTACTATACGTCTTATAGAAAAATACTTTCAAGTACAATTCCAGGGGTCCATCGTAGATAGATCGCTCAGGTTCGTAATAATAGCCCAGCCTTGCCCATTGGGCCATGGCTCAGTGGATCGAGCTTTGGTGAATTTGGTTCGTGCCTATCCCAGTTATCCATTTTTTGTCCATTAATCCAAATAATAGTGTCCTACCATATGTGACTTGTAATAAAGATAGGCCTAGCCCAAATACAGGCTCGAGCCTTGCCTGGTTTTCTAAAAGGGAATGTGGGCCAGGCCCAGATCATTGGAAATAGATCACATGAAGGCCCAACATGTCATTTTATTTCAAGTAATGGCCCGAACCAACAGCCAGGAATGGCGAGGATTAAGTGGCAATGGTTCCATATCTCAGTTACAAAGAAGATCGCGGGTCACACGATTGTCTTAGCCAGCTTGGGATGGTTGTGTTAGGCTGGGGCTTTAAATGCGGGCAGTTGGGTTTTTTTATTCCTACTCTAGGACCACCCACCAAAACTACGCAGCGAGAAGGACGGAGAAAAGGGGAGAAAAGATCAGTCTTTTTCCACATTAATCCTTGAATCCACCGCCAATCTTAATCCAAAAGATGAAAAAGAAAAGAAAAACCTCTAAGATGAGAATAAATATGATAATAATGAATGAAAAAACCTCTATGATGAGAATAAATATGATAATAATGAATGAATTGTTCTTTGTAATGCGCTCAATGTGATTGGACAAGTTGTTTCGGCGGTCTATGTCTTAAAACATGCTTGACATTAACTTTCCTCACAGGTGGAAATGAGGCACATGATGTGTTTAAGACCACAGCTGTTTGTGATGGGTTTTTTTGACCCGTCGTCGACCGGTCGTGAGCCCTGCTCGACTGGTCGAAGGCTAATCTCGACCAATCATAGGAGTTGAGCCATAGCACGACTCAAAGTCCAGCGACTTGGGCTATTTTTCCCCGGAGTGCTCAACCGGTCGTGGGAGGTGCTCGACCGGTCGTAGGTGGCTCTCGACCGGTCGAAGGTTCGTCACGACCAGTCGTAATTATGCAGATTCGTTCCGCAATTTTACGCGGATTTCGTGTCGCAAGTCCTTTCGCAACTGGGATGCGGAAATGAGTTTCCTAAAACTTTAAATAGGAGTTCCTAGGGCTTTCTAGGTACGATAAGAGTGTTTCCTAAAGCTTTACAAGGGATTTGCTAAAGGGTTTAGGGCTATCAAAGGTGTGAGAGAGAGGAAAAGAGAGAGAGGAAGCTTATAGAAGGGAGACTATGCTCATGGAGGTTATCTACTGTGCAATATATATTTCAGCGCTTCTATGTCCTCGTAATTGATGAGATCTCTCCGTTTTCTTTATTTTTCTTATTGTTTATCAACTCCTGCGTGAGTGAAGAAGGTTGTAACGTTCTACTTCATAGTGAATTGTTAATCTAGACGAGGTCCCGTGGTTTTTACCTCTTTGAGGGCTTTCTACATAAAAATCTCTTGTGTGGTGTGTGATTAATGCATTGATTATTTTCATTGCTTTAGTATCCATAATTCTGGTTTGTTCTGGAGAGTTGGATCCTAAGGTTTTGTGCAAGGCCCCCAACAAAGTGGTATCAAAGCTAAGTTCATTGAACAGGTAGGATCGGTTTTGAATTATGGAAGTGGCTCATCAAGGATGATCAACCTCAATGGTTCTAACTGGACCATATGGATGGCTAAGATGGAGGACTTGCTTTATTGCAAGGACCTATATTCTTCAATTTTAGGCATATCAGCAAAATCCAAGGATATGACTGATGATGATTGGAAGAAGATGGACAGAAAGGCGGTGGGGTTTATTAAACAATGGTTGGATGATTCTGTGTTCCACCATGTATCTACAGAAACCTCTGCCGCTAACCTATGGCTGAAATTACAAGGGTTGTATGAGAGGAAGACAATCGGTAATAAGATTTTTCTGATAAGGCGACTTGTGAATCTCCAGTTCAAAGATGGTGGTTCTATGGCCGAGCACATGAATGAGGTCAGTAATATAGTGAACCAACTCTCCTCTATGAAGATGGTCCTGGATGATGAATTGCAGGCTTTACTTTTGCTTAGTTCATTGTCTGACAGTTGGGAGACATTGGTGGTGTCTCTAAGTAACTCCGCGCCTGATGGAAAGATATCCATGGAATAAGTAACTAGCTGTCTCTTCAATGAAGAGACAAAGAGGAAGTCTCAGGGGTCTACTCAGCAAGAGGCTCTTGCGACACAGAAACGGGGGAGAGGGAAGAACAGGAAGGGCGGAAAGGCCTGAGATAAATCAAAAGGCAAGTCAAGTAACAGAAAGGATGTTGATTGCTGGAATTATGGCAAGAAGGGCCACTATAAGCATGAATGTCGTGGTAAGAAGAATGACAAGAAAGGAAAAGGGAAGGAAAATGAATCAGATTCCACTGCGGTCGCTTCAGATGGTGATGTTATAGTTATTCTTTCTGCAGATCATGATGTATGTCTCACGGCTATGAGTCAGGACATCGACTCGGTGATAGACTCAAGAGCTTCTTTTCATGCGACTCCACGCAGGGACTTCTTCACAAGCTACAAGTTAGGTGACTATGAGACTGTGAAGATGAGAAATTCTGGCGTATCAAAAATTATGGGAGTCGGTGATATTTGAGTGAAGACCAATGTGGGTTGCACATTGGTTCTCAAAGATGTGAGGCATATCCTAGACCTTCGCCTCAACTTGATGTTGACGGGAAGGTTGGATGATGATGACTCTGAAAGCCGGTTTGCTGGTGGGCGCTGGAAACTCATCAAGGGTTCATTGATCGTGGCCAGAGGAAAGAAGTGTTGTACCCTTTACAAGGCAAGTGTCACTATGTGCAAGGGTGGGTTGAACGCAGCAGAAGATTCAACTATTGACATGTGGCACAAGCGTCTAGGCCACATGAGTGAAAAATGGCTTCAGATACTAGCAAAGAAGCAGCTCCTTCCAGACGTGACAGGTACACCTCTCAAAACCTGTCTTGATTATTTATCAGGAAAACAATATAGAGTTTCATTTATTAAATCTACTTCTCATGTTAATAAAGTGCATACATTAGATTTAATTTATTCTGATGTTTGTGGTCCTATGAGGACAAAAACCTTGGGTGGGGCATTGTATTTTGTTACTTTTATAGATGATGCATCTAGGAGGGTTAAGGTTTATGCTTTGAAATCCAAGGACGAGGTCTTTGGTGTGTTTAAATTGTTTCATGCTATGGTCGAGAGAAAGACAGGTAGACCATTGAAGTGCATCCACACTGACAATGGTGGTGAATACATTGGCGACTTTCATCAGTACTGCAAGTCCCTGGGTATACGGCATGAACAGACAGTTCCCAAGACCCCCCAACATAATGGTGTAGTTGAGCAAATGAATCACACAATTGTTGAGAGAATCAGATACATGTTATCCCATGCGAAATTGCCCAAGACGTTTTGGGGAGAAGCAATGCACACGGCGGTGTATTTGATAAACAGGTCTCCATCAGCCCCGTTGAATGGAGAAGTATTGGAGAAGGTGTGGACTGGACAGGATCTATCGTACAGTCATCTCAGGGTGTTTGGATGCAGGGCATCCATTCACATACCAAAGGATGAGAGGTCCAAACTCGATATGAAGATCAAGCAGTGTGTATTCTTAGGTACGGTGATGAAAAGTTCGGTTACAGGTTATGGGATCCGACCGAGAAGAAGCTCGTCAGGAGCAGAGATGTGGTTTTCTTTGAAGATCAGTGCATAGAAGACATTGGTAAGCTAGAGAAGAACCAGCCTAGTTCAGGTGAGCTCGAGGACATGAATCCGGTTATTCCTCCCGTGGTGCCTAATGACGAGGGAGTACAGTAAGGTGTAAAGGACGAGGGAGTTCCTTCAGAGATGGACCAAGGGAGCAATCTCCACTTGATCCACCTGTTGAGCCACAGGTGAGGAGGTCATCTAGGGATAGACAACCATCTAAGAGGTACTCGTTGCATGAGTACATTATGCTCACTAATGGGGAAGAGCCAGAAGATTATTCTGAAGCCCTAACCGACGAGCATAAGGAGTGGTTGAAAGCTATGCAAGAGGAGATGGAATCCTTGCATAAGAACCACACCTATGATATGGTGAATTAACTAAGGGCAAGAAAGCTTTGAGCAACAAGTGGGTGTTCAGAAAGAAGATTGAGTAGAAGAATTCACAGACGAGGTTCAAGACCAGACTTGTGGTGAAAGGGTTTGGTCAGAGGAAATGCATAGACTTCGAGGAGATATTCTCACCACTGGTGAAGATGACATCTATACGGGTGTTGCTTGGGGTGACAGCTAGGATAGATTTGGAGATAGAGCAGTTAGATGTTAAAACTGCCTTTCTCTATAGTGACCTAGAAGAAGAGATCTACATGCACCAACCAGAGGGGTTCAAAGTCAAGGGCAAAGAGCATATGGTGTGTAGGCTAAGGAAGAGCTTGTATAGGCTGAAATAAGCTCCACGACAATGGTACAAGAAGTTCGACTGGGTATGACAGAACGGAGTCGGACCACTGTGTGTTCACGCGCAAGTTTTCAGATGATGATTTCTTAGTTTTGTTGTTATATGTTGATGACATGCTCATCATGGGAAAAGACATCAAGAAGATCGACAGGCTGAAACAAGAGTTGGGCAAGTTTTTTGCGATGAAAGACTTGGGCCCAGCTAAACAGATCTTAGGAATGGAGATAACCCGTGACAGAAGCAGCAGGAAGCTTTGGCTATCACAAGAACGATATATTAAGAAAGTCCTAGAGCGGTTCAATATGAATGCAGTGAAGCCGGTCAATACTCCGCTTGATGGTCACTTCAAATTGAGTGACAGACAGTGTCCCAAGACGAAGGTAGAGGTGGAAGAGACATAGAAGATACCTTACGCGTTAGTTGTATGAAGTTTAATATATACTATGGTATGTACACGCCCAGACACAGCATATGCGGTTGGTGTTGTCAGCCGGTATCTTGCCAATCTTGGCAAAGAACATCGGGCAACAGTTAAGTAGATACTGCAGTATCTAAGAGGCTCATATATGTTGAGCCTATAATATGATGACGGTAAACCCGTGTTAGAGGGCTACACAGATGCAGATATGGCAGGTGACATAGACTTCAGGAAGTCTACATCGGGGTTCATGTTCACGTTTGCAAGGGGAGCGGTTTCTTGGCAGAGCAAGCTACAGAAGGTCGTAGCATTGTCGACGACAGAGGCCGAGTACATTGCAGTCATAGAGGCATGTAAAGAGATGCTTTGAATGAAGAGGTTCTTATAGGAACTTAGCCTGAAGCAGGAGGAGTACGTGGTCTATTGCGATAGTCAGAATGCTATACACTTGAGCAAGAATCCAAGTCAGCATTCCAAGTCAAAGCACATAGAGTTTCGGTATCACTGGATTAGAGATACTTTGGAACAGAGGGTGTTACAGCTTGAGAAGGTTCACACGGACGATAATGGGTCAGACATGATGACCAAGGCTTTGCTCAAGGGTAAGTTTGAGGTTTATAGAAACCTGACTGACTTGAAGAAGGTGGATCCCTTCTGGGTCAAAAAGGGGGAGATTTGATGGATTTTTTTGACCCGTCGTCGACCGGTCGTGAGCCCTGCTAGATCGGTCGAAGGCTGGCCTCGACCAATCGTAGAAGTCGAACCGTGGCACGACTCAAAGTCCAGCGACTTGGGCTATTTTTCTCCGGGGTGCTTGACAGATCGTAGGTGGCTCTCGAGCGGTCGAAGGTTCGTCACGACCAGTCATAGTTACGCAGATTCGTTTCGCGATTTTGCGCGAATTTCCTGTCATAAGTCCTTTCGCAACTGGGATGCGGAAAGGAGTTTCCAAAAACTTTAAATAGGAGTTCCTAGGGCTTTCTAGGTACGACAAGAGGGTTTCCTAAAGCTTTACAAGGGATTTGCTAAAGGGTTTAGGGCTATCAAAAGTGTGAGAGAGAGGAAAAGAGAGAGAGGAAGCTTATAGAAGGGAGACTATGCTCGTTGTTCACTCCCCAAGTATAGGGTTGTGATGTAGTAATAAACTCGGTAAGACCGAGGTCGAATCCACAGGGACTGAAACTTGTACGCTTTCTAAAAATAACTAGATCTAGAATTAGGCTAAGATGAAATCTAAACCAATTATGATTTGAGGAATAATGGTGAAATAATTAATCTAAAATTTTAGGAAAAATCAGAGAAGGGAAACTAGGGATTCAGAGGATCCACTTGTAGGGATCAGGGAGATCTTATGCCTGTATTACAATTTAGGAAATTAACTGAACTGCCTTTAATGTAATTTTGATAAGATGAAAGGTATATGAATTAGAATGGATTCCATCACCAAACCATGCCCAGGAGACAAAGCAAACAATAGAATTAAACTAATTACCAACCAATCAATGTATGAAGGTTAGGAAGGGAATGCGACATCCAACCATGCCCAGAGACGATGGTGAACAACAGGGCTTCCTCGACGTCATAAACATAAAAGAAAAAGAACATGCTCAAAGCCATTGCAGACCCATTGTAATTTCAGTCACAACAGACCATTAAGGACTGAAAACATTCCCTTAATAAAATTAAATCAAAATCAGATCAGTCTTAAACAAAGGCACAAGCAAAGAGACCTCCCATCACGCTACAAGCTTCACCTCTTAGCCCTGGCTAAGAGGTTTAGCCACACATGAGTGGACTAGATCTCTCAAAATAAAATAAATAAATTAAAAGCAAAGAAGGAAAGAAAAAATACAACTCTACTCCTTTCTCTCTCTCTTCTCTCCCTGGCTCTGGATCTCGAATTCCCTTGCTCTCAATGCCTTTCTCACGTCCAAAACTCCCCTTTTATAGCTGCTGGATGGCTAGAATCGGTGGCAGAGTCGTAGAAGGACTCGGAGTACAAATTTTCGCAGCCGTGATCGGTGGGCCCCACAGAGGTGTTTTTCTGGAAAATCCACCCCATCCATTGGATTCAGGATGAAATTTCAGTCAAGAATGGGTGATTTTGAAGGTCCATTTGCGCGCCCACGAAGAAATCTCAAAAATTCAGTTTTGAACGTCACAAGACCGCTTGTTTGTGGCCTCTGTACGCACACGTGTGTACGCATGGGAGTGGAGTCTCAACATGGTTTTGTAGTTCTCGAACCCATCTACACGATGGACGGGTCGGATCGGTCGGACAGATGACGTACGGGGCCCACTAAAGTCCGAAAAGTCGGCAGCGAATCACGTTACGCGGACGCGTATCCGTCCTCCGTGACAATGGTGGGTCCCATTCCTTCCATTGAATGGAAAATCCACTCCGTTCATGAGATAGCCATCGAGAAACCGTCCGAGAGTGTATATAATGAAGTGAAATAGATGTGGCCCACTTGATCTTTCATTCCATGAGTCCATATTATGTTCAACGGCCAGATCTTCGATAATCTTGCATGGGTAAAACCGCCACCTCCAGGCGTTGGTTATGGCCCCCTATGGATCATATGGACGGATCGATCATCCATTTCCATGATGGGTGGGGTCCACTAAGGAAACCCAATCGGACGGGGGACCGTCCCGCCTCTTTTTAAAAAAAAAATTTAAAGATGCATCGGTCAGCAAGTGCTGACCGGATTTCATGAGTTCTGGTACTCATCCCATGCATATGTGTGGTGCACACACTCTATGCAAAATGGGTCCCATATTGATGTATATGAGACATCCTTTCCGTTCATCTATTTTGTAGCCTCAATTAAGGCGCTGAGTCCAAAATTGAAGCATATCCAAAGATCAGGTGGGCCCCATTTTAGGATTTAAGGGGCTGATCTGCTCGTTGGGCCACTTCCACAACGATCCAATAGATGATTTTTGACGTGTACGGTTAATTTAAGGTCATCAGGCCGTGTATGAAGTTTCGGGCCGAACGGATGGTGGGAACCCTGTGATTTTGCATTTCGGACCCTTTTTTTTGGCCACTTGAACTTCAGTTTCTCAATTTTCTCGGATCTCTGGCGTGTAAATTCGTCGATCTTGGCCCTATGAGGTCCATCCCTTGCCTTTGGTGACTTCTGTGCATTAAATCCATGCCTTTAGCATTCTTTTCAGTCCACGCTCATAATTGCATCCTGCAACAAAACACAATTAAAATAGGCCATTTAACAGTACCATGTTCATAAATTCAGGAATTAACTGGGGTCTAATATGCAATATTTGGCCCTCAACACAACCCCCAACCAGCATTTTGCTAGTCCCGAGCAAAATATGCGAAAAATAAGTTGAGAACTACAGGGCAATTTCCATGAAACCGAGTGATATTTTTGAAGATCGATTCAGATATGAGAAATCTAAGATTCATGAATGTTGATTATCAATTTCTCTTGGCCTCTTGTGCACGGTGAATTTCATAATCAAGTTCAAATATTAATCCGTAAACTAGAATAATTCTAAACATTGAGTTCCATGGGTGTATAGTGAATTCTCAGCCTACCATCATTAAGAGATTCAATTCTCGATTTCATGATATCATTAGTAATCAATCAGAAAATTCATAACTACCATCACCTAAACCAGTACTTTGCCTCACAGATCATTCTTTCATTTTCTAGTTTTTTTTTTTTTTTTTTTTTTTTTTTTTGTCAAGATGGGAATCAAATTTCACTTATAGGGAGCAAACCTATGGTGAAACTAGTCGCCCAACTCTTTCCAACTGTTAATCATGAAAAATCGAATCCACACCTATAGGGAGCAAACCCATGGTGCAACTCTTTTTATACCCTGATGGCCAAATCTTTTTTAGGTTGGTTTCTTTCATGCTCAAGCGATTACCAAGTTAATCATTTAATATCAAACTGAAACCTCAATGTGTAAGTGAGATGTGGTATGTGAAATCATGACTCAATCAATGTTTACAACTTCTAATCATGGATTAACAATTCAAACTTAACTGTGAAATCTACAGATAACGGAATCCAAAAGTCATGAATTACCAACATTACGTATCTTAAAATTCTAAATCCAGAATATCTGTCAAAATCACTTCAAATTCACAAGAATTTTCAGAAAAATTTTTAAAAATTTTCACAATTTTTGCTCAAGACTCACAATTTTTGCTCAAGATCAAGAAAACACTGATTAGGTTACCTAATCTCCCACCCCCAACCTAAAATCTACATTGTCCTCAATGTAAAAGATATGAGCATGGAATGCACATGGGACAACGAAAGTAAAAGAGAAGTGATAGGAAGATAGTACCTGAATGATGAATCGTGAGAGACTTTCCAAGAGATCTCAACATGAGAGCGGGTGAGCATGAGAGAGAAAGCAACACAAAAATAAATAAAATCCTACCTATACCACTTTCGCAGGTGCTCTCGATTGCATTTAGCATATGCAACAAGCCTTTAAACCCCTAGGTTGCCCCTAGTGGACGAGTTGTAGTCTCGTGAGGGTTTACAGCAATGTTACCCACAAACATTGAACTCACTACTCATGCTGCAAGGTTCATCTTCTGGCCAGTATCTTGATAAGTTCCTCAGTAAGTTCCTCAACAAGATCATCCAAAAGCCCTTTTTGCAAAAGGCTTGGGTGCCCTGGAGCATGACTTTCCAAAGAGACTTATGTACCTCATAAGAAATCTTCCATTGCATTGCTTGAGGTAACCAGAATATGTACGATTCACCTGTGACAGAAGAAGTTTCAACGTTAGTATCCCATGGTGAATCCGAGACTACAAGTAGATAAAGTTTAGAAAACAAAAAGTGATGTAGCCTCAACACATTTCGAAGTGTCAAACTTCGGTTCAATTTTCAGCTCCTCCTCCTTTAATGGTAGACGTTTAGGATCGGGGAAGAAGGGGCTTCAAAATAAGGGTTCTCTCGGTCGGTGATAACTACCGAGATGTTGTATATGCAAGGCATCCACTTTGTCTTTTGACATGGGATCGTTTGACTTTGAAAAGTGTGCCCAAAGACAATTATCAAAAGAGTCGGAAATTTCAATTTGAGAGTGACTTATTTTCCTCATGGAAATCAGAATGAGATGCTCAAGGACTCCTCGCCCTTAAAAGTATATGAAGATATGTTCTCTTGCTCCAAATACTCGCACAAACATATTGAAGATCAATAGGGGAAGCATCGATGGGATCACTTTGTTCATTGAAACTACTCAATCGAGGCGTTGAACTGTCAGACGTGTACAGCTCAGATGGTGGTCTTAATTGAGCGATTTCAAATTCTAAAGTCGTAGCGAGCAGCTCGTCCTTCTCCCGAATCACATTATCATTCAATTCAAGAGAGTGGTCCAAACATGTCTCACGAAGTTGGAAGGGTCGGTTTTAATGAGCTCATCTTCCACTTTTAAATCAGATATGTTAGGTGAGTGGAGTAGCTCAAGATGACCGATCACTTCGTGTGCTTCTTGAGCATTGACTGGACCATACTTGAGATTGATTCAGGGGAATTTGGGTTGTGCTCTCATGAATCTCATCCCAATACTTCTCGGCTTCCAATTGATGCGAGACACACTTGAGATGGGATCGCTTTCCTTACATTCTAAATTCGGTTGAGGTTCGAATAAACTAACCTCAACCTCATCATTGAGATCCTGTGTATCATGTAAGGAAAGTGTGTCATCATCACTGTATTTGAAAGACACCCATGTATCTCCATCATTCTTTTGAAGCAGTCATTGAGATTGGCTCATTGGGAAATTGAACCACGTGCTCGTTAATGGAATCCAACTCCTCATTCCAAATTCAGATTTCGTCAAAAGTGAGTGAGGATCACTTTCCGGCATTGTATTTCCGGATTGGATTGTAGTTGGGATGCACGAGCTTCTTCTATCCTTTCAAGGCGCGATTCGAGTGCTTCCATTGCTTTTCTTATTTCCGTAAGGCATTCCATGGTATACTGAATTTCATCCTCTTGGATCGTTTCTGGTAGGTTCTCAACGATAGGGTATCCAAGAGAATAATCATTACAAGTGGTTGGTTCATCTTCCCAGTTTTGATGGTTCCACTGGTTATAGTCATACGGGTCATCGGTCGAGAGTTGATACGCGTTATCATTCCAATAATCACGTACTGTTTCCTTAACTCGTGGAATGCAATTATTTTCCCGTAGATAATCACCGAAGGACTTCTTAATCGGTGGAGCATCATGTTTCGATTGGTTGAAGTAATTTTCAGAAAATATTTGAGGCATAGGTACATTTTCCATCATTATCATCATACATCAAAAAATTTTCCCAAGATTCCTTAGCTATCTCAAAGATATATACGTTCCAACTCTTGCATAGTAAAACCCAAATTGAATCTACTCTAGGAAAAATAAAAAGAAAAGATCCTGTGGTATAGAAAGTATGGGGAAGAAGTTAGAAAGAAGTTACCAGGTTAAAGATTCCTAAGTAAAAAAAAAAAAAAACTGCAAAACAGAACAAAACAAGTTAGTTCAAAATAAAAGAAATTTCTAGAGCAAATCAAATCTAAAGAGTTAGGAAATCTAGCAAATCAGAAAGAGTTTACCAAATTAGAAGTTCTGTCTTAACAACCTACAGAATAAGAAATATGTTAGTTCTATGAAAAATAGAAAACAAAATTAAAAATTTAAAATTAGTAAAATCCTAATCTTAAACTAACTCTAAATCTAATTAATTTCAGAAAATCGTAGTCGCAATCGGTCCCAAGAACAACGCGCTTAAAACTTGTTCACTCCCCAAGTATAGGGTTGTGATGTAGTAATAAACTCGGTAAGACCGAGGTCGAATCCACAGGGACTGAAACTTGTACGCTTTCTAAAAATAACTAGATCTAGAATTAGGCTAAGATGAAATCTAAACCAATTATGATTTGAGGAATAATGGTGAAATAATTAATCTAAAATTTTAGGAAAAATCAGAGAAGGGAAACTAGGGATTCAGAGGATCCACTTGTAGGGATCAGGGAGATCTTATGCCTGTATTACAATTTAGGAAATTAACTGAACTGCCTTTAATGTAATTTTGATAAGATGAAAGGTATATGAATTAGAATGGATTCCATCACCAAACCATGCCCAGGAGACAAAGCAAACAACAGAATTAAACTAATTACCAACCAATCAATGTATGAAGGTTAGGAAGGGTGCGACATCCAACCATGCCCAGAGACGATGGTGAACAACGGGGCTTCCGACGTCATAAACATAAAAGAAAAAGAACATGCTCAAAGCCATTGCAGACCCATTGTAATTTCGGTCACAATGAGACCATTAGGGACCGAAAACATTCCCTTAATAAAATTAAATCAAAATCGATCAGTCTTAAACAAAGGCACAAGCAAAGAGACCTCCCATCACGCTACAAGCTTCACCTCTTAGCCCAGCTAAGAGGTTTAGCCACACATGAGTGGACTAGATCTCTCAAAATAAAATAAATAAATTAAAAGCAAAGAAGGAAAGAAAAAATACAACTCTACTCCTTTCTCTCTCTCTTCTCTCCCTGGCTCTGGATCTCAAATTCCCTTGCTCTCAATGCCTTTCTCACGTCCAAAACTCCCCTTTTATAGCTGCTGGATGGCTAGAATCGGTGGCAGAGTCGTAGAAGGACTCGGAGTACAAATTTTCGCAGCCGTGATCGGTGGGCCCCACAGAGGTGTTTTCTGGAAAATCCACCCCATCCATTGGATTCAGGATGAAATTTCAGTCAAGAATGGGTGATTTTGAAGGTCCATTTGCGCGGCCCACAGAAGAAATCTCAAAAATTCAGTTTTGAACGTCACAAGACCGCTTGTTTGTGGCCTCTGTACCGCACACGTGTGTACGCATGGGAGTGGAGTCTCAACATGGTTTTGTAGTTCTCGAACCCATCTACACGATGGACGGGTCGGATCGGTCGGACAGATGACGTACGGGGCCCACTAAAGTCCGAAAAAGTCGGCAGCG
The DNA here is from genome assembly GCA_030180095.1 of Magnolia changhungtana. Lineage (NCBI taxonomy): Eukaryota > Viridiplantae > Streptophyta > Magnoliopsida > Magnoliales > Magnoliaceae > Magnolia > Magnolia changhungtana. Next base: position 3,913,594 of record JASAUF010000336.1, read on the forward strand.
AATCACGTTACGCGGACGCGTATCCGTCCTCCGTGACAATGGTGGGTCCCATTCCTTCCACTGAATGGAAAATCCACTCCGTTCATGAGATAGCCATCGAGAAACCGTCCGAGAGTGTATATAATGAAGTGAAATAGATGTGGCCCACTTGATCTTTCATTCCGCCGTCCATATTATGTTCAACGGCCAGGATCTTCTGATAATCTTGCATGGGTAAAACCGCCACCTAGACGTTGGTTATGGCCCCCATGGATCATATGGACGGATCAGATCATCCATTTCCATGATGGGTGGGGTCCACTAAGGAAACCCAAATCGGACAGGGACCGTCCCTGCCTCTTTTTAAAAAAAGAAATTTAAAGATGCATCGGTCAGCAAGTGCTGACCGATTTCATGAGTTCTGGTACTCATCCCATGCATATGTGTGGTGCACACACTCTATGCAAAATGGGTCCCATATTGATGTATATGAGACATCCTTTCCGTTCATCTATTTTGTAGCCTCAATTAAGGCGCTGAGTCCAAAATTGAAGCATATCCAAAGATCAGGTGGGCCCCATTTTAGGATTTAAGGGGCTGATCTGCTCGTTGGGCCACTTCCACAACGATCCAATAGATGATTTTTGACGTGTACGGTTAATTTAAGGTCATCAGGCCGTGTATGAAGTTTCGGGCCGAACGGATGGTGGGAACCCTGTGATTTTGCATTTCGGACCCTTTTTTTTTTTGGCCACTTGAACTTCAGTTTCTCAATTTTCTCGGATCTCTGGCGTGTAAATTCGTCGATCTTGGCCCTATGAGGTCCATCCCTTGCCTTTGGTGACTTCTGTGCATTAAATCCATGCCTTTAGCATTCTTTTCAGTCCACGCTCATAATTGCATCCTGCAACAAAACACAATTAAAATAGGCCATTTAACAGTACCATGTTCATAAATTCAGGAATTAACTGGGGTCTAATATGCAATATTTGGCCCTCAACACTCGTGGAGGTTATCTAATGTGCAATCTATATCTCAGCACTTCTATGTCCTCGTAATCGGTGAGATCTCTCCGTTTTCTTTGTTTCTCTTATTGTTTATCCACTCCTACGTGAGTGAAGAAGGTTGTAACATTCTACTTCATAGTGGATTGTTGATATGGATGAGGTCCCGTGGTTTTTACCTCTTTGAGGGTTTTCTACGTAAAAATCTCTTGTGTGGTGTGTGATTGATGCATTAATTATTTTCATTGCTTTATTATCTATAATTCTGGTTTGTTCTGGAGGGCTAGATCCTAAGGTTTTGTGCAAGGCCCCAACAGCTTGTCTGTTGGGCTGTCAATGAGCCAAACTGCCCTGTTCAAGCATGGCTTGCTTTCGGCTGATATGGAGCTCTTAAGGGTCAAGGACATTTTTGTCATACTCAAAAGTAGGGGAGGCAATTGGCCAGGCTGGATATGGCCCTAGCCCAGCTCGCCTAAATCCCTTAAGCCCTGACCTGACCCAAATTGAGTTTAAAAGGCCCATTGTAAAAGAGCTTAAGTAATTATCAATTCTTCCTTCTTTTTTTTTTCTTTTTTTTTTTTTGGGAACATATCTCCCATTTACAATAAAGCCTACTTATAAAAAAATGTGGATCATTGAAAGATTCTATTATTATCCTTAAACTACCCATATATGTTGATAAGCTATTAAGAAGTGGACATGCTACCACAAATGTCCATGGTGACCTAACATAGCAGGATTTGATTGGGCACATGCTTAATTAGGTCCATTTCTGATAGTATCACGTGGCCCAATAAAACTGTAACATTTCGAATTGTTTTATTTATTTTTCGTTGTATGCTTTGATAATGTAATAAGCTCCCATTGAAAAGGCATTAAAGAATTATTTGTACGCTTTTTATTCTAATGGAATAATAAATACAGTTAATTTTATTTTCGTGAATGGTTACCTTCATAAATGTAATTGGATGTGATATATATATAACAAAGTATGATTTTGAAGCATTGAATTTTTACATCATTAACACCGAGAAATCTCGGGCACGAGTATGTACTCGGGCCGTGAAAATTCGGGATGTTACAGTTAATATCAGAGCATGAGAATGAGATTAACTAGGCCTGAAGGAATGGACCATCATAAGCTTTACATGACTAGGATAAGATCATGTATTAGATACATATACTTAATTAAATTCCCAAAGGAACTAGGAAGTTGAGGAATTAGAAACTCATATTCAAGTTCCCCATTGGAAATATTAAGTTAAACGTAAAATTTAAAGACTATGAATCTAGGTACCTTTGGAATAAACTTCAAACTCCTAAATAAATTTATCGTGGACTAAAATTCATCATTAAATAGATTTCCAAGCAAGAAAAACAAGTTTCCCAAACCGGAATTAGATATTTTCCAATTTTCCTAAAAAAAAATTGTCGTTTCAATGAAAACTGACATGTTAGGAAATTTCCACTGGTCTCGATAGGTATACTTATCAAAAAATTTTGAAACTTTTTTGGTATCTCAAATAGGTTTCCAGATACCTCTATGTAAATTTTTAGTTTTATTGAATCTACAAAAAATTCTAAAAAATTCTAATAATGTCAATATTTGTTGAAAAATACTATTGGACAACAAGTCTTTTTTCAGCTTACAGGGATGAAAGACTCACTAAATTGTAGAATCTTACTTCAAAATTTTTTTTGGAGTCTTGAGAATAAGTCAGGGACTTATGTTTAAAATTTCAAATAAATCAGATATATGGTTTAGAAATTAAAATTCTGTAAGTGATAGACTATAAATATAAAACGATTTTGAGAATTTACAACTGTTCATATAAATGATAATACTAAAGCTTAGGTTCAACAAGTAATGTGCCATTTAGGCTTATTCTTTTTTGAAATATAAGGTACTTTTATAGTGGATAAAAATATATACATAATATTCATCAAGGATATAAAACGATCGGGACCATGGAATTACAGAACCATATTCAAGCAAGTTATAGGTGGTTTAATACAAATACCAAATCCCAAGTGCTTATCAATGAACTCAATGCCCTGATCAAGCAGAAGTTCAAGATTCACCCAGAATGAATGATACCAAAAAACTCATCGCCTTGGCCAAGCAAGAGTTCAATGTATTAGGATTAGCCATATTATGATTGTTTTTCCATGTCGCTCCGAAACACGAAGAACCGAAAAAATAAATTACTCTAGATAGTGGGGAAACTAATGTGTGAAATACTATAAACTTAAATACATAAATGAATAAAATAATTATACACATATAAATTCTCGGGGCCAAGATTTTCATTTAAGGGGAGTAGATTGTAGCGTCCCGATTTCATGTAGCCAATTATATACACACCTAAACATATATAACTACCTTATGGAGAATACAATGAAAACTTAAACATAATGAATTGGTGTGAATGGTATAAGTAATGAAATTTTGAGGATGAAATTTTGTTTAAGGGAGGTAGATTGTAACACTCTGAACTTTTTAATACCCGAGTATTGAAAGTTCTCGAGTGTTACCATGAAATTTAACTTACCAATTTAACTATCATAACCTTACATATATTCTCCAAAATGAATCTGACCGTTGAGAATGATATTTATCTATAGATTAAGCCATCTGACTGTTGATTTTAAGACAAGATAATCATATGTCCAAGAATTTTCACTTGTCCATCATAACCAATCGTTCAACCAACTATCCACTGATAGATAAAGATATCTGACCATTCACTTTGAGTTTTGACCACCCGATCATAGTAAAGTAACTACTTGATATCTGTATCCATTCGTACACATATCAAATTAAAGTTCTGACCCATTAATCCTGTTCACCACCTATGAATATGCTTAACCCACCATCAAAACTACAATCCGAGAAACTTACACATGTGAACAAGTTACTTGAATCTAACGGTATACATGTTCTGCCTCTTGATTACTCGAAAAACCCACTTGTGATCATCCGTTTATAAAAATGACCATACCCCACTTACATACATGATCAGAGTACCAACCATCAAGTTTTTTCTATTTTTAACATGTCATTTGACCATCCATTATGTTGGTTGATATATATACATTCCCTTAATTAATTTGGTAAATAATTCTTTATTCATAATGATTTAGATATAAGTTCCTTTGTAAGAATTACTTAGAAACGTGCTTATAACCATATAGAAACATTAGATTTCTCAAAACTCTCATATCAGTAATAATTACGAAAATACCATTAACTTAGACCCTTGAATTCTAGATCACATAGTTCTTATGATCCATTTGATGTGAAATTTTATAACATGCCTATGTATCATAAATTAACCATATATGTTAAATTTCAATCCTTAAATCATTGTAAAAGTGACCAAATTGATAAATCAGCCCCTTAACCGTTAATTTTGGTGTCCATTGAGTGAATAAACCTTGTGGGTAGTCATAGTAGAATATTTTCCTTCATATGAACGACTTGGATTACACATAATATGGACCAAGTGTAAAATATGAAAACCCCACCTTGGTAGGCTTTTCCTTGGGCGCGAAGTTATCGTTTCGAGACTTACCAAGTCCCTATAAATCTGGATCTTCTGATTTAACTATTTTCTGCAGTTCATCTCAACTCAAATTTGGACCACACTTTGGTCTCATATGACAGCGAGGTTATACAAAATTTAGACCCCGATTTATGATCATACACCTTTGAATGTTGAAGCCAGTTCATTCATTCTTGTGTAAAAGGTGAAATTTCAGATTTAGGCCTTTTTCACCATTGATTAACCACAAACTTATGCCCAACCGTTTACCTATCCTAACAACACATTTCTTCCAAAATTGAGCCCTGATCATTAAGTGTGGACTGTTAATTGAAATCAAATTCGTTTTGGCACCCGTTGAGAGAATTTTCAAGGTAGGCCAACCTAAATTTCAGATCACTAAGAAAATCATATATCCCGACTCTATTCGACGACTACGACACACTGGATGAATTAGATTTAAAGAAAGATCGCTAGAAAAGGTCAAATTGGATAAGTCCAATCCAAGTGGAATGTGAAACATACCCCCTCTCACACACCCACTCCTTTATAAAAGAAGTAGTGTTTCTCCTTCTCCTCTTACACGCCCATGACCCCACGTCCAAGAAAGAGAAAGGAAAAGGAAAAGGGAAAGAGAAAGAGAAAGAGAAAGAGAAAGCTTAGTCGCCCATCCTCCTTCTCCTCTACACGTGTAGTATCTCCCTCTTGTTTAAGCGATGTCTTGATTCATGTAGAAACTTTCCTAGATAGATATCTACCGAAGGTTTAGATTTAAGGCTAAGGTGAGAGATTCCTTTAAATCTTACACTAATTTGAGTTGATATGATTTATCTTATTTTTGCATACTTTCATATTAGTGTGATTTTTTATGCAATTGATTGATTTACCATTATCAATTATTTATCCTTGTAGAAATTATGGTTAAGGTATGATTTTAATTATGTGTGATTTTTATGAATTTATGTGGGGTGATGGATACAAGCCTTGCCCTTTGCTAATTTTGAGAGCGACGGGTGCTTCCACTCTATATTGAGATGAGCTTTTACTCCTCTCCCCTTATTTTTGTTGAGTTAGCCTATTTGCTACTCTTCTCTTTTATTGAGTTAGCTTATTACTAATCTTCTCCTTTATTAGGTCAACCTTGTGCTACTTCCCTTTATGGCTTGGCATATGTCTTTGAATTCCAAGACCCTCATTGTTCGACTTATTTCTCTATTGATGCAAGTGATGTGTTATAGGCCTCATATATAATGGTTCATATATATTATCGTCGATGTAATGTGTTTCGAGTAACGGTCCTCTTGGTCGGCACGTAATCCCTTGGGTTGGTAAGTGGTGCACAATCGATGTAGGTAAATCATCATGCATGTTTCTCATGATTGGATATCGCAAATAGTCACTCCATGAGCACATCGTGTCACGTAAATCTCCCAATCACATTGTTGTGTCGCCTTAAGACATTCGTATAAATCCACGTTAACGTTTGATACGCCGATGAATCTCAATAGTACGGGATGCGGGACGAGCCGGGTTTTCTATGAACTATATTCCACATTGTGATGACCACTACGTGTGATGGACCACACACACTATGCTAGGCATGTATTCATGTAGATTGGTTGTGCATATTGATACCACTCGTAGTGGTGGAGTACGAGACGTATCAGAACCCTTACATTATTCTTATGAGATATTATTATTAATCTTAAAGGATAACCATCACTATGAATAGGGGCACTGACCGTCTTCAACCATACAGATATTGCAGATAAATTACAGGTTGATGATATGTCTGCTAATCATTCTATGTAAGATTCTTTCAAAAAGAAAAGAAGAATGATAACACCATGAATTATTTTATTTATTTTCTACTGCAAACTTTGATAATGTAATAAGTTCCCATTAAGAGGGCATTAAAGAATCATTTGTATATTTTTTTTTACTTTAATGGAATAATAAATATAGTCAATTTTATTGTCGTAAATGGTTACCTTCGTAAATGTAATCGGATGTGATTTATCTATTAAAAAAAGGTTAATTTTGAAGCATCCAATTTTTACATTATTAACACCCGGAATTCTCGGGTACGAATATGTACTCGGGCCTCGAAAATTCGGGATGTTATAAAAACCCCGCTATATTGTGTCACCACACTATGCGTCTTTAAGAAGTGGCTTTAAACCATTTTAATAGTGGCCCAATTAATGATTGGACTTCATCATTGGCCTTGGCTTAGCTGGTAGATCAGGCCTAAAATTTAGGTCAAGCATTACCCTTGGGTCAATTTTAAGGGCCCAAGCCTTGGCTCCATAAGGTTGGGTTGGGCCGTTATGCCCATTCCCACCCTCTACATGAGCCCATTATTGCCACCTTTATATAGAACTATGTGGTGGGGCTTAAAATTGTGTGGAATAGTTTACCACGACACGCGAAAGCTTGGTGGAGCTATAGAATAAAGGTTATGTCCTAAAAGGGGTGATTATGACCAAATAAAATTTTAAACCTTCTAACATATAATTGCCTACTTAAACTAGTATATCAAATAAATTAAGTAATTAAATTAACTTAACGCTTTAAAGCCAATAGAGGATCCATCCGTAATACTCTCTCATAAACCCCACATGGAGCTACAAATATCATTTAACTTTAAATAAAACTCTATAAAGTATTCAGACTCATCTATTTTCAAAATTTTGAATTAGGTCATTAAGAACCGAAGCTTTGATCCTTTCATTGTGCTTATTTCTTGGTGGGAGACTTCCAATATATTCCACGCTTCCTTACCCATTTCACATGTGCAAATATATTTAAATTCATCAAAAAAACTACATAGTAAATAACATTGGGAGCTTTGGCATCAAAGGTATACTACACTCTTTCATCAACACACCATTTGAATTTATCTTTTGGGGTGTTAACAGTTCTACCACAACCACGACTAGTTTCATGGGCATCATTTATCCTTTTTCGATAATAGCCCAAACCATAGAGTCAAGAGATCTTATAATAACCATCATATTAGCCTTTTAATAAACGTAGTTAGACCTATCAAAATAAAGTGGTCGTGTGATGACACACCCCTCTTGAGTAGATATCATTTTTAAATCCCTTGGGTCAACACAGGGCGATTAATTCCTTTAAGAGCAACCCGTTCTGATACCAATTGAAATTGCATGGAATAGTCTACCATAACATGCAGAAGCTTGACAGAGCTATATAATGAAGGCTATGTCCTAAAGGGAGGGTGATTAGGACCAAATAATATTTTAAGACTTTTAACATACAATTGCCTACTTAAACTAATAGATCAATTAAACTAAGTAAGACAATTAACTTTAAGGCTTCCAAGACAATTAGAAAGTCCAATCACATAGACTGCAATAGATACGCTAATGAAACAACTAGCTTATATATGATAGTGTACATGTATGTGTGGGATGTACTAACTATTTGCTTCTAACATTCATGTAATCATACATACATATAATTCATCAATCAATCACATAAGCATAATTAAACACACGCTCAAAGACAATCTCAAACACAAGCATGTATATTGGTTTGGTTGCCCTACTTCACTTCCGTCGAACACACTCAACCCATGAGTATACTGGATTTCACTATCGAAGATTTTAAATCAGATTTACTCTAACCTTGACAATACTACATAATGATTGGATTTCTCAGAGACTTTTGTGGTTTTCTATAAATTAGCGACGAACCTCGGTCCTAGTCTAACTGAGAATAAGTTGTACCTCAACTTAAAAAAGTGCAGCTTCCTGACTGAGAGCCTCTTATTTTTAGGCTTCATAGTGACATCCATGGGCACTAGGGTGGATGAAGAGAAGGTGATTTAGCCATCAGGGAATGGCCGATTCTAACTAACATCCATAAAGTGTAGAGTTTTCACCAATTGATAACATTTTATCATTGGTTTATGAAGAATTTCAGCACCATTGTGGCATCGATTACAAATTGTATGAAGAATGGACCATTTCAATGGATTGACTAAGCTGACAGAAGCTTTGTTGAAATCAAACATAAACTATTCATAACCCCAATTCTTGTACTTCCCAGCTTCGACAAACTATTCGAGGTGGAATGTGATGCCTTATATGTCAGAATTGGGAGAGTTTTGACACAAGAAGGTAAACCAATAGCCTTCTACAATGAGAAGCTTAGTGATGCTCACAAAAAGTGGTTAACACATGAGCTTGAATTATACGCAGTGGTCCGGGCATTACAACATTGGAGGCATTACTTGATTCAGTAAGAGTACTTCATTATTTATACAAACCATCAAGCTCTTAAATTCATAAATAACCAGGCTAATGTGAATTGTGTACATGCTAGGTGGATTTTATTCTTGCAGCAATTAACATTCGTGCCGAAACATAAAGTTGGGCAGTAGAATAAGGTGCTTAATGCACTTAGCTGATGTGCATCATTATTAATCACTATGAGTAATGAGGTTGTCGAGTTCGACTGGTTTAAAAGGCTGTATTAAGAAGATAACGACTTCAAGGATGTGTGATTTAGATGCCAGGAAGGTTAGCCCAGTGACCTCCATATTTAGGATGAATTTCTCTTCAAATGAAATCAATTATGCATTTCACAGAGTTCCTTACGAGAGCACATTATCCAAGAGCTATATGAGGTGGCCTCGGTGGTCACCTAGGGTGAGAAAAAGCTACAACTTTCGTGGAGGAATGATACAATTGGCTGCAGTTGAAGCATGATGTGGGAAAGACGATACAACGATGTCACATATGTCAGTCTTACAAGGGGCATTCTCAAAATATGGGCTTATACGCCCCATTGCCTGTCCCTGATGGTCCTTGGGAGGACTTATCCATGGATTTTATGCTTAGTTTACCATGGACCTAGCATAGCATGGATTCGGTATTTGTAGTGGTGGACAAATTTTTAAAGATGACGCACTTTATTCCATGCAAGAAGACTCTTGATGCTACGCATGTTACGAACCTGTTCTTTCAAGAAGTTTCGCGGCTATATGGTTTTCCTAAATCCATCACATTCAATCGTGACATGAAGTTCCTCAGTCACTTTTGTAGAACTTTATGGAAATGATTTGACAGTTAACTTCAGTTCAGCAGTACGTATCACCCACAAACAGATGGCCAAATTGAAGCGGTGAACCGTATGCTTGAAAACCTCATTTGTTGCATTTCTAGAGATAAATCGAAGCAGTGGGATTTGGCCTTAGCTTAGGCAAAATTCATGTTCAACAACATGCTGAACCGTTCCACTAGCAAGTCCCCATTTGAAGTTGTGTACGGACGAGTGTCCAGCCATACTCTTGATTTGGTTCCTTTGTCTAAGCTCCTGGGCATGAGCGTTGCTACAGAACATATGACAGACTGAATCATGGGCATTCACGCTGATGTCCAGTGTAGGATCCCGATCCTTTGTCACACCGTTCATGCGCACATGTGTCCCAACCTGCACCGTTGATAGACCATACACTGTACCCCAGCTCACCTAAAAACCCCACTCGAGTGATTTTTCCTAGATAACCTTGAAACCTTTATTATGTGGACTGCGTCGTCGCTGCGGTCGCTACGTCGAAAACCGTGTGTCAATCTGATGCATCGTTAGTGAGATACGACCTATCGAATGCATGTCCAAAATTGTGTATCTTGTAACATAAACAACCTTATTGTGCTAGGCCCATTGGACTTGAGCCAATATGGGAATTATCACAATATAAGACAATAACTACATGACAAATAAGGAGAGCTAGCACTATAATACAATGCACTATAAGGCAAAATTGAATTGTACTCTAAAATCTATCATTAGCTCTCTCCCCATGCCTTAGAAACTAATCATGGCCTATTTCCACCTCATCTTATATATGCATCCAATGCATGTCTTATTTTGTGCCACATTACTTCAAACAACCAATTGCAATACTCCACTTCATCATCCACCATGCATCACCTACAACCCACAATCCTTATCCATTCACTAACCAATGCATACCTAGATTTCTTCCACATTGGCTAATGTATGCTTAGCACCATCCACCTCATCCATCCATTACCCATATCATACACCACCTTCCACCTTACTTTTAACACCAATAAGACCCCATAAACTTATCACATCAACTCCCAATTCCCTATATTATAAGAGTAGGAGCTCTCTTACACTTATACTTTTGCTATACTTAGAAAATTTTGAGATTTTAAGAGAGAGTGAGAGAGAGTGGGGCCAAGGTGTGGCCCATCATCAAAACTAGAAGGAGTGGACCACACATCATCATCAAGTCATCCATCCATTTGAGGTGAGTCTACACTCCTCCTTCCATCCTCCTCTTTCTTCCTTTTTTAATTTTCTTGATATGTGTAGGGCCCATAGGTGTGGAGCCCCATGGGTGCATATATTACTAGCCATGGTGGTCAGTAAGGTGGCCCACGTTAATATGGTCTACCATGATGAACATTATATCCACACCCTTCATATGTAATCCTATTTTTGTATCTGGACAACAACTTGTAAAAATCATAGAAAATAAATCATGCTAAGATCTGAGTTGAAACTTGAGAATAATATGAAATGCAATATGAGCTAACTCTGGGCTAAATTTTGTAGCCATCTAACGGTCCAATCATTCGTGGCATTAACTTTACTTGGATGTTGTCCAACAACACATAGAGGGTTCCAAGTTGCCAAAACAATGACTCATGTTTTGTCCCTTTATTAAACCCAATAGAAAGATATATTCTATTGGCTTTGTAGAAAATCGAAGTAACTTTCCAATGGTATATAATACGCCTCGATAAGAGTTTAGATGACTGAGATCTTAGCTTCGTACATATTATGTGGGCCAAATCCATGATTCTAATGGTTAGATGTATTTGATATTTTTTCTTCACATACTTAAGATAGTTAATAATCATATGTATGATCCCTATGGACAGATTCATTCATTATAGAATGTAGGAAATTCTGGACGGACAGATACTTCCATAAGGATAAACCTTAAATTATTATGTGTGGTCCAAATGAATCCATGGCTCTGTATAGTTGGAAACCTATATAAAATCTAAATGATGTATTCCTAAACCATCCATTGGCTCGGATTTTCCAAAAGAGAATCTAATCATAGAGATTTGATCAAGACATTTCATGTGCTACTTGTATGCTGTATGTATGTTGTCCGCAACATTCATCCTCTTATTGTAGACCCACTTGCTAGTGGGACTACTTTTGATTTATGTACTTTATTAGTTCATTCAATCTGGACAGCCATGTGTATTAATGTATGTCTCTTATCTATGTTTTGCTAGCGTGTTGGCCTTACTTGCCATTCTATTTATTTCCTTTCCTTTGCACTTTTTCTGTTTACTGAAAATTTTTAAGTATTTAACTGTATTGTATATATGTCTCTTTGATACCTTGTGGTGGGCCCTACGCTCTTTAGTTAAGGGTCCCACTTTGGAAGATGTTTAATCCTTATATAAGTGAGTTGGATGTCCCACCTTTTTTGTCAGGAATGATCCCCAAGTGTTTGGAAAGTGGGCCCTAAGTTACGACGGACCCCATTACTGAAAACTGTCTGATTATTTTTGTATTTTTGTACCAACTCTGGGCCTCCGTAAAGGACCCCACGCGGAAGATATGAGTAGGCCACCACTTGGAACCTTTAACCTATATCAATTAATAGATAAATAATATTTTACTTGGGCTAAGTCAGACCCCACATGATCGGGAGTGGGTCTAAAAATAGGGCCAGACATGGTTGTGTAGAAAACTCTGTGCAGAAAATTAAAATACCTATGTTTGGCCCTACACCAAATATTATGTGTATATAATCAGTTGGTCCCATCTTATATTTTTTGAAGTCCATATAAATGAATACCAGGGGCACCTCACGACACACTGAAAGGTGGTCTGTTATGATCATTGGACATACTTAAACTTGGGCCAAAACTAATTCTACACTGTGTTTCCTGCACAGTTTCTCCAAGTACCCATGTTTGGGCCATCACCGTAAATTGTACACACTCAACCAATGAGGCCCGCCTTATAATTTGTAAATCCCATATATAAGGCTACTAAATTCTCTTTTTCCTTTGCTAGGGGTGGGCCCCATGTGATAACAAAATAGACTAAAAATGGTTTGGAACAAGTTCTGTGCTAAAAATATGTTTAACCTGGAGTTCATGTAGGCCCACATATGTGGGGTCCACCTCCTCTCCAAGGCATCTGATGGACCGTCTAGGCCCTGCAAATAAATTCTCAGATGCTGGTAGGTCCGAAATTCAAGTGAGCCTTTTGTGTGCGGGTCATATCTCCATCTAATTAGGCCTACCTTGTGATGTTGGTAAATGAGTGTTATTTAATCTCGTGATTTGGGTGGTAGACAACCCTTGCTGCCCACATATCATTCCTTAGGTTATGAGTGTCCTTGGGCCAACCCAAATGAAGTAACATTAAGGCCCAAGTGGGCTATCTTGAATGAGCCGCACCCTTGCCAAATAAGGCCCACTTAGTATATTGTGTAAATTTATTCATTTACCATATGGAGCGTGTGGTGGACAACCTTATTGCCCAATTGTTTCTCCTAGGTCATATGCAGCCTTGGGCCAATCCAAATTAAGCAAAACCTTAAGGCCTAAGTGGGCCCAACACTAAGAAAAATCGTTGGGGAAAGAGAAGCCCACCGTGGCAATCTTCCTTGAGCCCATTAGGCAAGCCTATTGCTTAGTGGATAGTGTGCCTTGCACATTACCTCTAGTCAAGTGGACCACACTTAACGTTGCCTATTTTAGAATCCATAAGTTGGATAATTGGACTTTTTCTTAGTTTGCTTATATATGTGGCTAGTGAGCCCAATATGATGTATGACATGCAAGATGTTAGCATGTTGTCCTTATGTTTGAGATTGTGCATTGTTTCTAGTTAATGGTGGAATGTGTGGGTTCCGCTTAGTTGTTGAGTTGGATCTACACCATTGAAGGCCTTGTGGTTGGAAGTTTATCCCTTAGAGTTAGCCTACTGGTCCACCTAGTGAGACTCACACTTGACTTAATTATACGCTCCTATGTCTTGCGTGTAGTCCAAGATCAATATGGAAGTCACACTAGGTGGGATGCACCTAGTAATGGCCCAGATGATGATACACGTGTGATAAAAAGATAATTATGATGGTGATTTGTTGGTTGAAATGATAGATATGATCTAATTGATGGTGATTATAGTAGGGTTAATATCGATTATGGTGATCATTTAATGGATGGTAAATTGATGACATACGCGTTGATGATGAATTAGTTGTTTATGGTAGTTGTGACATTGCTTATGTTAATCATGAAGTGGAAGTGATCTTCATGCTAATGATGATGATAGTATGTACATGTATATGATGACAAAATATGCTAGTTGATCACCATGCTTTACTTGATAATCATTACATTGGATGATGAGATTGATATCCTTGTTGATAATCATGCACGTGTTGATACTTATGGCGATGATATGTGTATAATCACTATGCTTTGCTTGATATTAGTTACATTGGGGATGATATTGATATCAAAGACACAATAATGCACACGTTGATGGTCATGATAATCTCATGCATAGGATAACCATGTTTTACTTTATGCCTAAATGATGATAAATAAATGATGTTGGTGAACGTAAGGATAACCTTATGCATGATAGAAGCCTAATGCCTAGGGCATATATGATGCTAGTATTGGATGATGGCCATGATATTGATAATGCATGTGAATCCTTGTATGCTATGTACTTCATGTACAAGCTTGCATGACTTGGATAATTCAGCATAAGATATTAGTATGACAACTAATGATTTTTGTGGCGTTACATAGTGATTGGTGCGAGGATTACACTGAATGGTGAGAGGATTACATAGCATTTTCTTTATGCTGACATGACACTTTCTTTATATTGACATGGTACTATCTTTATATTGATGCGATACTTATTTTATATTAGAGGTAGCATTGCTCTTGCATTTAAGTTACTATTGCTTTACATTGATTTAACCATACTTTATGCTTAATAGGGTATTATACATCTCATGCATAGTGCTTATGATTGTACATTATTATATCTCATATATATCATTTGTATGCCTGTTGTGGATGACAATTGTTCATAGTATATGTCATTCGGCTTGAGACACTTAGGGGACTTTATATGAGACAGGGTTGCCCCGCATAATTCGCATGATATGTGTAGGTTTGATGCATGCCTTGGATAGTGTGATTCATGCATTCTGCACTATATGTGACACGTACATCTACTCCTTAGAGTCATCAGGGAGGTGATCCCGTAGTCATGTTGTGGTTGATGGATGATCAATAATGAAAACTACTGAGGTTACAGGGCGTCATAGGCATCCCTAGGTGAAAGTCCTTAAACCCTGTGGTACCAGTTGGATGCTCTAACATCTAGACCTAGTAGATTTATGAGTGCACGATAACTGGATACTGATATGCCACGTCTCCAACTATGTCGGGGTCGGTTGGAAGTTGGTTTGACCTTACCTGCTCGGATACAGAGGGTTATATACTAGGTTGAGTTTGACCAGCTTGTGAAATTGGTTCACTATCGACAGACCGGGTGATTTTGTGTACTACTGACGAGGTAGATATTGAGGTCTTTTGCACTTGCTTGGTCATCCGTGCAATGGGTGGTAACCAGTATCGGAAGTGTACTAGACCCTGGTGATGTTTCTAGATATGAACAATACTGAAACGTGGACTTACCAAGTAAGACTTGCATATTCAACATTTGACTCATGCATTCATTCATCCACTATCTACTCGAGTTGGTGGTGTGTAACTAAATTATTATGTGCACCTTTGCAATGGCCATGATTTTGGTTAGGTATGCGACTAACATGAGATCATGAGTTTACCACATTGAGTCTAGCTATCCAAAACATGTATAAGACTGATTTGGATAGAAGTCCCTTGTGATGAACCCTACGGCTTGCGATATCGTGTACTATCATCCCGATTACATACACTGGCTTTATTATTCCTTTTCCATTGTATGCTCTATAGTGGAATATGGAATTTGATTATCTTGTACATGATAATTGACTATTCTCATGATTTATGATTGTTCATCCGAGTAGTATGCCTAAAATTGATCACATGATTCATGATAATCTAACGAACTTTAATGATATGCCGCTTGGTTGATAACATGCTCACCTATGATAGCATACTTAGTTGATAATATGCATGTAATTGTTTTGGACGTTTTTACAGGAGTGCCCTGATAAGCCGTGTTTTACTCCCTGCATGCAGTAGACTCACGAGTTTTGTTTTGCTCATACATATGATTTAACTTTTTCAAGATATGTTTAGTAGCATGGTTATAACGACTCGGAAAATCCCGTACAAAGGCCCGAGTACCACCTCAGGCAGAAATCACTCAGGATCAAATCCTTTAAAAATTAGATAAAGTTAACTAAGTGCTAAACTAGATTAGCTACGAAATCCGCTTGAATCACTTTAAATACGATCTGCAAGACCCAAAACTTGTAGAATCATTGATGCTAGGTTACCCTAAAATCTAGGTTCAATCTCATTACCCAGTTGCTCTTGGGAGCATATTGAAACTCCGTATCGGATCTGGATCGTACGTCGAAAGTCCAATGACCATGAGATTAAGTGTTTAGGACCGCCTTGCTGGGCTTGATAACCATCTCGGAGATCAAATTCAGATAGTGTCCCACGACTATTCGCTTGAGTCCGGAGCAAGGAGTGTGAGAAAACATGATTTTCCTTAGAAATTAAATCTAATTTAAGTAATCTGAGACTTGTCACTTGCGGGCCTGATATAAGCAATCAGACCGTCAGAATCTAACCCAAATATACCCTCGGATCAGGAGAAATTTTATACATATGTCCTTGTACTTGTAACCCCGATCGAGTTTCAGTGACCGTTGAACTGAAACTGGTTCGCCACATGTGATCTGGGAACCCGACTGGAATGAAAACTTAAATCAACCTAGATCCAAGGTCAGTGAGCTTAAGTCTGACCTTTGGCTCAAGGGATGGCTCCAAAAGTGCTCCGTTGAGATGGAACAACCTCACTTTGGCTATAACCTAGGTATACCATGACTCTGGGTCTAATTTAGTGAGTTTTAAGCCTATATAAGGACTGTAAACCCTCTCTCATTCAACCCATATGAATTTGAGAGAAACCCTAGGAGAGAGAAGAGAGAAAAGAGAGAGAAAGTGTGAGAAAAGGAAGAGATTCTTCTTAATACTTTACCCTGCTATCCTACGTGCTTAACCATCATGATCTAATCGCTTTTCTGGTGTTCCGGCTTCATTTCTAGGTAAGAAAACCCTAACCCTAACCTGTTTAAGGGTTTATATTTGTACAAGTAGCGAAGTAGTTGACTTACCTTGTGTTTATAGGACGTCATATCGACGTTGACGAAAGCGTAGAGTTTCTATCGACTTCGTTACGCTTCTACGACGTAAGGTGCAGACTTTAGATGCTTAGGTTATAGTTTTCAATGCTTTCAATGTTAGATAATGATAGATTCATGATCTGGGTGTTATTGTACATGCAAAATACGATGTTCGTTTTGCTATTCAGTTACGTATGCAAATTATGGTGTATAGTGCATTCTGTATATTTGTAAAAAATGCCGTATACGTACAAATTTTGAAAGTGTATTTGCCATGATAAATTACTGTATGTATATGCTATATATAAGTGTAGTACTTACTCGGTGAAAGAATTCGCCCTAATACATGTTTTAGCTAATGTACGTTATGTATGTTAATAAGTGTATTCTAAGTGTTTGTGAAAATGCTTGTATGAGTAAGTACTTAGATGATTGTGCTTTAGGTAAGTGTTGAGATAGGATTCTTAACTACCTTAGAGATGTATATGATTTCCTCCATGATAGTTGTTTAATTTAATCGCTTACTCATGAAATGTATGTGTCTATATTTCCTGTTTATATTGTGCTTCATAACATGCCTGTTAACATGTTTGAATTACTTTATTAGCTCTGCTTAGACTACTATACATGCTTGCTAGTTAAGGATTGAATGTGATTGGGGCTATGTGATAGTCCAGGCAATCGGTAACAGGCTTGAAGTCGTGGCTGAGATTCATTTGTCACGTAGGATGTGTTTGACAAACCCGAGTCATGTGTTAGTCGTTGGCAGTGGTTAGGCCACACGAAGTGCTTATGCACTTCATGTCAATCGATGGAATGATCGCTCGTGCTAGTCAAGCCCGTCAAGTAACCCGATTGGCCCATTGTATGTTCACCATATATGGACGTTACTGCTTGAACCTAAAGTACCAAATTCATTAGTGAAATCCCGTTTAACCTTGATACCTTGATCCGTTAAGACTCATGAGCCGGACATGGTGGTATGAGACACCATGGTCGAGCTATCGGCCTACGCTGGGGTGATGATCCTCCCCATAGTGACCAGTGAGCAACTCACACTCGTGAGCCGAATATGGTGGTATGAGACATTGTATTCGAGCTGTCGGCTTACACTGATAAGGTGATGGGGGAGCGGTGTAACGAGTGCATGTAATAGCCCTGACTGCCCTTTGTAGTGACCTTGAGCATACTCTAAATCTGCGAAGAGGCGATGAGCCTTCCCGTAGTAAATAGAGTATAAACTAGGCCTGTATTGATAAGGTGATGGGGGAGCGGTGCAACGAGTGCGTGTAACAACCCTAACAGCCCTTTACAGTGACCTAAAACTGCATCATCGTATGAGATTATCTAGGACTGACGACCCTAGAATGGATCATTGTTTAGGAATGATATAAGGGAGGTCTGTATGAAAAAGACTAATAACAACTCAGTAATCATGCTCATAAATAGCATTGCATGTGCCTGGCATTGTGGAGCACTGAGGGATGAACGCATGCCGTGGACGTAAGATGGTGTCGCACGAGGGAGGTTTGGTGAGGGCATGCATCATGACTGTATTCCATACTTATATTAATAAGAGTATTTAGGAGTGTTTGATTGTACTGCTTTATCATTACTGCTTGACTGAATTGATAACATGATAACCTATGCTTTATTGTTCCACTGAGTTAGCTACTCACTCCCACGTTACGGGACGGTGTTCTGGACACCCACCAGACTTCGTCTTAGATGCAGGTATCGACGAGGCGCAGGAGGCTGAGCCTGATTACTATGATGATCAGGATGAGTTTTCCTACATGTAGTTCTCTGGAGGCTTCTCTTAGGCCATTCAGATGACGGGACTACAGAGTTTACCATGATAGTTGTACCATTTTTTAGCATTTTGATTTTTGAAACTAATACATGTATATGGTGACTCAGTAAGGTGTTCATACTTTGGAGATCGATTGTGACCGTTTCTAGCTTTATATACATTTATATACATCTTTCAGTCTTCCGCTTGCGTTTTATAACTTGATCTGGAGTATGAATTACTGTTTTGGTATAATCTCACTCATGATTATTGCACTAACACAGACAACATTTAATCATAAGCATTTATGTTGCATAAGTGATATTTTGGAACTCGGGTGTTGAGTTGCTACTCGACTCCCGATTTTCAGGGCGTTACAATGGTGCGTGCAGGAGATATAGGGGATTTGTTATCTCTTCTCCCTCATTGTTATGCCAGTGCACCATCATATGTGTGACATGTCGAACATATTCGTTTCTTGGATATGCATTGATACCATGTATAAAATGTGTAACCGCCTAATTAGATTAACCATTCGAAAAAAAAACTCCCCCATCATGAGTTGGGTTTGGCATTCGGGAAGTTCACTAACCGTTCACCAAGTCCGTCGAGTGGCGAGGAAGCTACCGCGACTCGAGTTTGGGACTTGGGAAGTAGTAGGGCCTAGGTTCCAGATTTGGGGCATGTCATCCAGGCCAAGTTGCAAGCTTTTAATGATAAATACAAAGGAGTGGGCTGGCAAACATTAGCGTCCGAAGGTGTTTAAGGTGGGTGACAATGTGATGGTTCATCTGTGTAAAGAAAGATTTTTTATCGGAACCTACAATAGCTGAAGAGCAAGAAGAATGGACCGGTACTTATCCTCTATATGATTAATGTCAATGCTTATGTTGTTGATCTTCTTAAAGACATGGTGATCTCACGCACATTCAATGTAGCGGATTTGTACAAATATGATGAACCGACGTCGGAAGATAGCTCGAGGATGAGTTCTTTTAAATTGGAGGGGACTAATGTAGAATGGGTCACATATTCTTTCATGGTTAAGATGGATAGAAGAAAAGAAGCTAAGAATGATCGACAACTTTCAACATAGTTCGACTGGTTGAAATTCGACAAGAAATTCCAAAATTGTTGCCGGACAATTTCTGCTAGTTTTGATAGGTCGACAGATCTTGTTGACATGTTAAAATATTGTTCGATAGGTCGATAAATTGGGTCAATAGGTTGAAATTCACAGAATTTTCATTTTTAGTCTCTGGACATTTTTTAACCATTCGACCGATCGAATCGATCGATCGATGACAAGTTGACAGGTGTGAGAATCTGCGCATTTTTTTAAGAATTTTTTCCTTGTTCTATTAGGATTCTTTGATTACATTTTACAGTTTATTTAGGGTTATTTAAGGATGCTAAACTTAGTTTTTTATTAATCAATCAATAAGATCCCTAGAAATTAGTTTATCTGTCATGAATTTGAGAAATCTCTCTTGTGAATTCAAGAGGGCCTTGTGGATTCAAGGCGTTTATCAATAGAGGAAGACGATGATCAATCTCATTACATCCTTCCCTGCATCATCATGCTTGAGAAAATTGACATTTGCAACTTATCAAGTTTCTACATCGTATCCATTCTTCAATAATTTAATTCTAACTTGTTCATTGTATGCTTAGGCTTATAAAAATCTAAAATTATCAAAGGCACAGATCTTATGGTTAATATTAATATAGATTTTTGAAAATTTAAATTTTGTTACATTTAAAAAAAATCTTACACTTGAGTTGTTGTGTTAGGCCTATGTTGTTCTTGGGTCAAACTTGGGTGTGGGATCTTAACTGTTATGCTAAATTGAATCGCGGGTCCATTTCCAATCCTTGCTGTTATTGGTGGACATGTGCCGGTGAGGACCACTTGTAGGCTACCATTATTGGATATGTTTACATGAGAGTTTTCTTTCTTTCTTCATGTGTGTTTTCTCTGGGTAGCTTGAAGTTGAATTTCAAATTCAACTTCAAATTTAGATCGTGGAAGAGAAACTTCCTTTAATTTCAAGAGTGCCTGGATGAAAAAAGAAATGGGAAGCAACAAATCATGCATGTTCATCATGTCTCTGTAAAATTTGGCTATCAGCTCTGTCAAATATGGGGGTGGTCAAACTTCTCTGCTCTCCTAAGAGTTAAGAGGAGCAGTGGAGGTGTCCTGTTCAACTATTGCTCTCCTTGATAGAAAGGATGAAGTCCCCAAATGTCACATCACAATTGGTAGGGACGTAATAAAGGCAGCTCGTAGTTTTTCAACGGTGACTCGTCCCTATTAACGTGCGTTCACCTCACTGTAACATGTGGTTCAGTACCTGTCACTATACACGTTGCATCATGCGTGAGATTTCCAATTTCCTTCTTGATCTGCTCTCTCGTCGTTTTTCGTTGGATAGAATTCCAGACCACTGACATCTTGTGGGCCCAGCATATATTTCCTTTGGAAATTCTGTTAGATGATACAATCCTAACCTTTGACTTGACTCGATGAGTGAATGGTTGGAAAGGAAAATACAAAGTTGTCACGTTCAACTGAAAACGGTGGCTAGGATATTCAAACCAGGGAGAGTTTGTGATGATCTGAACCATTAGCACCGCTAGCTCTGCCGTCCATTGGCCACTAACAAAAAATTGGCTTCGCGAACAGTCTAATTAATGGAGTTTCTCTCACTGAATGTGAGACGTTGATTTAAGACTTTTTGGGTGATGATCAATTTGCTATAGATCTATTGAATGAACGGTCCGGATATCATGTGCATATGCCATGTGATTTGAAATGATGTGGATCAAACCATTGATTTGATATGAAGGGCACCACTGTGGATGCACCGAAATTCTCCGCAATGGAAAAATCCGGGAGAAAATGATCACTGTAGCCTTTTACCCAGCGTCTCTCACGAGGAATACAAATCTTAACTTCCCCACTTAGACCTTGCATGTGCTGCCAGAGCATCTGAGGATGAAAATACCCCCGAAAATACCCTGCTCTTCACTGCCACTGCTTTCACTCACGTTGCTATAAAAAAAATCTTCCTCCCAACATAAAAATCCCTCCATTGGATTGATCCATTCTCCCATTGGATTACATCCTCTCCATACATTAGCATTTCCTCATCTTCTGAAAATAGTCGGTCCACTGAAAAAAGCATGCACCGCAGGTATATTTTAATATTTTGCCTGTTGGATGAAGCTTGCATCTGGGCTTTTCGTTCATCTATGTATACATCATCCAATGAACATGATGGATTACAAATAAAACATCGTTGTGGGATCAAACCCTCAATATAGATGGAAAAACGGATGAATGTCATGGATAGTCCACATACATTCAAGGTGGGCCCAAATCAGTTAACTCAGTACGATAAAAACATACTGATCAAAATGATTTCAAATTTCAAGAGTTCTTGGTCTATTTGACTTACTTCTCGGCAATATGCTCGAGTTGTCGCCAACATTCCCGGTTCATGATTGGTTGAATTCCTTGAATAATACATGAATTTGATGTTTAGCTAGTTTAATTGCATTTTAAGTTCATTGAAATTCATGTTAGGCTAGTTCAATTGCATTTCAAGTTCATTGAAATTCATGTTACCCTCACTGAATTTCTAGTTTGACCCGCTGAATTTCTAGTTTGACTCGCTGAATTTTATGTTTGACCTGCTGAATTTCATATATGCCCTACTGAATTTCTAGTTTTCTTCGCTCAATTTCCAATTTGCTCCGCTCAATTTCATGTTTGCCCTGCTCAATTTCATATTTGCCCCACTAAATTGTCAGTTTGCCCCACTGAATTTCTAGTTTGCCCCGCTCAATTTCATGTTTGCCCCATTGAATTTTTAGTTTGCCCTACCGAATTTCATGTTTGCCCCGCTCAATTTTTAATTTGCCCTGCTGAATTTCTAGTTTGCCCCACTCAATTTCATGTTTGCCCTGCTGAATTTCATGTTTGCCCCGCTCAATTTCTAGTTTGCCCCGTTGAATTTTTAGTTTACTCCGCTGAATTTCATGTTTGCCCTGCTTAATTTTATGTTTGCCCCACTCATTTTTTAGGTTGCCTCGCTCATTTTTCTAGTTTGCCTCGCTCAATTGCTATGTTGCCCGGCTCAATTTATAGGTCGCCTCGCTCATTTTCTAATTTACCTCGCTGAATTTGATAGTTTGCCTCGCTTATTTTTATAGCTTGTCTTGCTCAATTTTCGGTATTTCCTCGCTTAATTTCTATCTCGATTTCATATGAAGCTTGTTCAAATTCATGAAATGCTACATTGTTTTTAATTATGTCTGATTTTGTATACTATGATTATCTTGTGAATTTTATGTTTGATATGTTTTTCAATTCATCTTTGCAGGTGACGAATATTCTATTGTAATCTCGAACCCAACCTCAAGGGATACACTGAAATGATGGTTTGACAAGGTGAAAGTTGGAGTGGAGAAGCATGATAGTCGGCTAAATTTGTTTAACCAATTCCCATTTTCATTTTTATTGCATGTTACATCCTTTAGATTTATAGGGGCTATATTTCACCCTTTTTTTTTAAAGATATCAAGGTGATCTAGTATTTGAGATTAGGGGGAGACGATTGTAGTTCATGGAGATGGACTTCGTCCTTATTACGGGCCTTAAGACTGGAGAGCTTATAGTACCGAAAAATCATCACACTATGAGTACATTAAGAGACAAATGCTTCAAAGAATATTGATGCTTTATTTAAACCAACCTAATTTAAATTGATTTTAAACTCGCAAGTATACGAATTAGGTATAGACATGGTACGTATTACGAGATCATTTCCACGAGGACTGATTATCACAATTAGAATTTTATGATTCTTCTTAACTAATCCAACAAATAGTTTAGCTAGTTATTAAGTAAAATAACAAAAATTAATGAAAAAAAACTGAGAACAAGAAAGAAAATTCACTCCAGGAGAACACTAGGACTTTTTAATCCACCCCTAATTATCCTAACTCTTGTTTTACTTGTTGATTCACCCTAATTCAGATTGATATACATTCAATAAATAAAGCACAATCTGTGTCCTTGTTCAGGCACACAGGATGCATAATTCCCTTGAAGCACAAGTGATTTTTCCCTTAACATCAATTGTCCCTAATGCATGCACATCAATTGTCATGTATATATAGACATTAAGAATCAACCAAACTGCTTAAATCCACATGCACCATCTAATATATTGATTATGAATCACAGAAGATGAAATTGAGAAAAAATCTCAAGGATTACATCTTTCCATCCATGTTTAGGCATGAATAGATGTAAATTCCTATTTCTTTCTCTGTAGGAAAACCTGTTCATAGTCAGACACAAGCACACCTTAGAATAAGATTCCAAACAACATCCACTTCTAGACTTTGGGTAAGCTCATAGATTGGAGAGGTATGGAGTTTTCATTTAATCATAATAGAAAAAGAAATAAATCAATTAATTTCAGATGAAATCAACAATCAATAAGAATCATTCAAATTAGGGGCTTCATCTCAGCCCTAGATAAGAAATTAAAAATTCATGGGATGTAACAGAGATTCAATTGGAAAGAAGAAAAATATAATTGATAAGAAGCACATCCCTTACACAACCCTCTGATTTCTTTCAATCTGATATGAATCTGTCAACCCCAACACCGTTAAAAGAAGACTAATCTGTTCTCGAGCAATCTCTCCTCTCTGTCTTCACTTCCACGTCCACCAGATCTGGATGATCCGGATGCCTCTCTACATATCTCTCTTTCTTCTTTATAGGAGTCTGGAGGCGGTGGAGTGGAGAAGTTGGTGGATAATGCAATTTACATCATGCACAGCAAACCCGCGTTCGACTCGCGTTCGACACAAATAGCCGACCTGTTTTCAGGATCTGATTCGTTCGGTCTCCATGATCATGGTCGGTCCCACCTTGGGAGGATTTTGAACAGCTAAGATCGTTAGACCGATCCTAGCCACGGCTGCAAAACGGCCCGCAGGGCTCGAGTCTCAGACGCGCTGTAAACAGCGCTTGCAGAAGGGGTCGGCGCTGATGCTTAGTGGGGTCCACTTCGACTGATCTTATGGAGAATCAAATCCATTATATGAGCTTATATATTCATGCCTATTCATGGGCCCAAATTTGAAGTGAATCCGTGTGTCGGATGGGCCACACCATTAACCAACGTATCAGGGAAAAATTGTTGCTTCCGTCTTGATTGTCTATATGGAATCCTAGAATATGTTGGGTTTTGGTCGGCGCCCTCCCCTGGACAATCTGGTCAGTTTAGATTAGCCTTCCGATAAATGCAAGTGGGCCACGCATCCTCCCAGCGGATTGGCTGCGTAAATGCACGAAAAAGGAAATTTCCTTCTTTTAGATTTTTATGGTTAAAGGCAGTTTGACCATCTTTGGTGTTGCTGTGCACGGCTAGTGCACTTGTGCACTATGCACACACCACTCAAGGTGGGGTCCACTATGATGTTTATAAGAAATCCATACCATCCATCATGTTTCCCATATACTTTAAGGGGTTGAGACTAAACTTGAAGCATATCCATGATCAGGTGGGCCCCAATGCACCAATTTATTGGCTGATCTGTCTATTGGGCCACTTTCACAGTGATCTAATGGCTGATTTTTGATGTGTACAGTTAATTTATGGTCCTCAGGCCATTTATGAAGTTACTAGCCGAACGAATGGTGGAAACCTTGTGATCTTGCATTTTGGATGACTTTCAGGCCACTTGAGCTTCAGTTTCTTGAATTTCTTGGATCTCCGACATGTAAATATGTCGATCTTGGTCCCCTAGGGTCCATCCCTTGCCTTGGTGAATTCTGAGCGTTAAATCCATACTTTTAGTACCCTGTTTCAGTCTAAGCTCGTAAATATACCTTGCAGCATAAACACAGTTAAATTGGGCCGTTAAACAGTATCATGTTCGTAAATTCAGGTAATAACTGGGGTCTAATATGCAATATTCGACTCTCAACAAATATCCAGTATTAGAGAAACACTTAATGGGTGTGTTTGAAAGATTAGTTGACACTAATAAGCACAAGGATGTCGTGAAGGTTGCCCTGCTTCTGATTGTGGAGTGGTTTGTTAAGGGAACCAAACCAAAAACCATGTGCAACATGAATTATATTCACCTGGTCGAGTCACTAGATGATTTCTATAGCTATCCTTGGGGTAGTTTGGGATACTATACAATGTCGCAAGGAATCGAAGCTGGCGTTACTACATCAAGTGCCCCTCGCTACACTGTATGTGGTTACGTCCTTCCTCTACAAGTAAGAACACTTTTTATTTTCTACATGATTACAGTCTATTATAGTTAATTGTGGATTTTTTATCCGGTGTGATTTCATTATAACATATATGGGCGGTAGAGAGATTACCTGCCTTACAAGAGTGTGTTATTTTGTATGTTCCCCATCAAATTCCACTCTTCATTCAATCTTGATGCTGGAAGGATTGGAGGTACAATAGAATACATGCTATTTTTGAGAGTAAAGCTGTAAGTATATATATTTCTCCGGCATTTACTTTGCTTAATTTGACGTATACATTTTTTTATTTAAAATTACTCTTTGTTCTTTTGTAGACATTGGTAGTAATGAAATTAGAATCGACCCTACGAGAATGGGAAACGGACACCGTTTGCTTGGTCCGCGACAGTTTTCGGGTGAGATGTTATGAAAAATGAACTATATTTTTTTTGCCATTATAAAAGTATCCTGACTCTTACATATCCATTGATACATTTTGTAGATCATATTGACCCAGGAAGATGATGAGGAGGGTAATGAGAATGATTATGAGGAGGATGATGAAGGAGATGAAAATGATGAGAAAAGCGAATGGGGGGGATATTATGAAGAATTTTATTTTTATGGAGGAATTCTGGGTTGAGAGGGAAGAGTAGAAGAAGGAGAGAGAGGAATTGAAGAAGGAGATGGAAGAATTGAGGAAAGAGAAGGAAGAGCTGAGAAGGGAAGAAGTGAAGTTTGATGATAGGGAGGCGTTGCTGAAAGAGAAAGAAGCATTGAATATGGAGAGAGAGGAGTTGAATGAGAGAGCATAATTGAAGAGGGAGAAAGATTTATTTTTTGAGGATAAGGAAAAGTTAGCGAAGGAGAGAGAGGAGTTCAATAAGGAGAAGGAAGATTGTTGTGCTCAAAGGAGACATTTTATGAGGGAGAAGGAGGGTGAGGAGTTGAAGAAGAGAGGAGAAGTAAATGATATTGAAGAGTAAGAACTTGGACATGGGGAGTTAGATGTGCAATCATATAGTATTGTCGAGGGTAATGTATTGGATGCATCCATTTCTCCTCCCGTCTATCAAAGGAGAACTAAGATGGTATTGAAGCTGTCATATTATAAGATTTCTCCGTACTTGTCCCTGTCTGCATTTGATACAACCACCCCTTGTTTGGTTCCCCAACCCGAGCACGCAACAACTTTTGATACTTCTCCGATACCATTTCCTGTACAGATGAATCCATTTAGGATGTTATTAATGCAGGAATTAAAAGAATTGGAGGACTGGTATGAAGTGAACACGGACCTGACAATGCCTGCTTGGTTCAATACCATATGGATGAAGGATGTGTGGGTTGATAGCATGGTAAGCATTACTAATTCGGATGTTATATACATTGATTTACATATATTTATTTCTTATATTAATTTATGGCTAAATCATACTATCCTATTGATTAGGCTATCAAAAAATATATCGATTTCTTTAAGAAAAGGCAGTCTGACCTGTCAATTGTATATCCTCAGGATTGCAAGTTTTGTCCCACGTATTTTACGGTAATTGTTTAATTCGGACAATCCTTAATCTGTTTTCCTTTTTTATTTTCTTATATGTATTGATCTTTGATCATGTTTGTAACAACAATGCCTTGAGGGGTGTTTTACAGATTTTGATCGCATACCGGGCTTCTAAGTCAGCGTCAGAACGTGCCGAACTAATAGGCAAGATGGGCACAGCCTATGCAATTGCTAAGTAGCAAGATAAACCATACGCCAAGGCGATTTGGTGTTATGAACGAGTAATGCATTCGTCACAAAACATCAACTCTGGTTGTAATGTATTCTCTCATGTGTTGACTAATATATTATTGTTTGAATCATAGACAGGTGTATGCGCCCATGAACCATGAAAATTCGGATTGGTTCTTGATGGTCATCTATCCTAGAGAAAGATAGATCATTATTGTGGGTAGTTTAAGCACAAATGCATTATTAAAGTATAAGCAGAAGATCAAGAACATGACCGAGGCACTCCCCATTATCTTGCATGCCACTGGAGACAGCACTACATTTGAAGGGAAGATGTGGACTGCCAAAGTTGATGAATCGGTGCCGAAGTAAGACAATGGTTATTACTGCAGCATATTCGTAATGAAATTCATCGACATATTATGTAGCGGTTTCACCTTAGTAAGAATAGACATGCAAAAATTCACCGTCGATTGGAGGAAATCAATAGCATATAATTGCCTGTTTGTAAACTTTAGATGATATTTGTCAAGGGCATGGGAGGAATTTTTGTGAGATGTTGTATTATATACATTGTTTGATATACCTTGTACCATTTTAACTGAATAAAATTTATAATCAACCAATATTTATTACCTTTAATTGTTCCCCACTCATGTACCATTTCATGTTGTATAATCCATGTTTGTCCTGCTCAATTTTATGTTTGCCCCGCTCAATTTCCAGTTTGCCCCACTGAATTTCTAGTTTCCCTCGCTGAATTTCTAGTTTGCCCCGTTGAAATTCATGTTTCCCTCTTTGAATTTCATGTTTGTCCCGCTCAATTTTCAGTTTGCCCCGCTCAATTTCGTGTTTGCCCCACTCAATTTCATGTTTGCCCTGTAGAAATTTTAGTTTGCCCCACTGAATTTCCAGTTTGCATCACTGAATTTCATGTTTGCCCCGCTGAATTTCATGTTTGCCCCACTCGCTTTAACGGATAACCCACGCATGCATATTCAAAACACATGCCTTTCTCACTCCATTTCAACAAAAAACACTCGTAAGCACATTTTTCTTCCCATTTTCCTTACTAAAATATCTATTTATCATCTACATATTATCATTCTACATTTGCCATTTTCCATCTTAGTTAGGGTTACGTGAAATCCTCCAAACTGGTTGCAGCTGCAATATTTGAAAAGGTTCAAAATGTTCCCTCACCCCGAAGCACCCTTCCTCAACTTGCATTTAATCGGTACTACGGTTGTTGAAGGTACAAATCTTTAAAAAAAGGACTAGTGGGGTTTATAGTTACTTCCCTTTGTAGTCTTGAACGACAGCGCAGTGACAATTCACTGACTACCTATGGAAATTCAGCTAGTAATTCACCAAGGGTGCTTGGTCAAACTTAGCCATTGCACGCTCGAATTTGAAGAAGAACTCATAGAAATTGAGACGAGCCCAAGTCGATGGCAATTGATCGACTACTCGTTCAATTTCATGTGAAGTTCAGTCAATTCCATGTTAGGTTCGGTGAATTTCATGTCAGGCTCGTACAATTTCATTTGTTAGGCTTAGTCAATTTTATGCGTTGATCGTTTAAATTCATGTGAAACTCTCTCAATTCCATTTGAAGCTCACTCAATTTCATGTTAGGGCTCTCTCGATTTCATGCTAGGATTGCTCAATTTAATGTTTGCTTAGCTTAATTTCATGCTAGGCTCACTCAATTTCATGTTTGCCCCGCTCAATTTCATGTTTGCCCCGCTGAATTTCATGTTTGCCCCGCTCAATTTCATGTTTGCCCACTTAATTTTTAGTTTGCTCCACTGAATTTCATGTTTGCCCCGCTCAATTTCATGTTTGCCCCGCTTAATTTTTAGTTTGCCCCGCTGAATTTCATGTTTACCCCGCTGAATTTGCTAAATTTCATGTTTGCCCTGCTCAATTTCTAGTTTGCCCTGCTCAATTTCTAGTTTCCCCCACTGAATTTTCAATTTGCCCCACTGAATTTCATGTTTGTCCTGCTTAATTTCCAGTTTGCCCCCTTGAATTTCATGTTTGGCCCGCTTAATTTCTAGTTTGCCCCGCTCAATTTCATGTTTGCCCCACTGAATTTCATGACAGGGAGTGGGTGAGTTCAAAGGGTTGTGTGATTTATGATAGGGATGGTCGTTTTGGTTAGTGGTTTTATGTTCTTGATAAAGATTACAAAAGTGACTTGCTTCCAATTTTCTCCTCAGCTTTTGGTGTTTCAATGGTTCCCTCGACCAATGACTATGTCAACCTGTGGAACAATTGGGAATTAAATGGTCAACATGAAGTGAGTTTGGCGTAGTGTTGCTCCTTTTGGACTCATGTACTTGTAAATTGGAACCCGAAAACTGAAGAGATTCTCAAAGAGAAAATAACCAAGCTGCCCTCCTGCACGGTCTCTGGCGATGAAATTCTGTTAGTAGAGAAGGACAAGCTCTTTATACCAGATGACCTAGAACTAAAGAAAATGTTTATGGTAGTTAGTGAAGATGGTAGTCTATTTGTTTGGTACCCATAGTCCAGCTTATAGACCATTGATTCAAGTAAATTGTACGAGGTTTACAGTAATCTTAGAGTGTAAAAAATTTCCAAGTCTGTGCATTTCAGTCCGAGTTCTTTCTCTAATTACGATATCCTTGAGAGGGTTGATCCGAGGGATGGGTTGATTGCAAAAGGTTTGATTAAAACTATATTCGGTTATCTTGTTGGTCCTCAAATCATTATACTAGTAAAAGAGAGGCACAAGGCTGCACAAGCTCTTATTGATCTTGAAGTTTTCAAGGTAGGAGAATTAACTGTCGATGTTTACTTGTCGCTAACTTATGCTGGTGTAAGTTCGATATTTAAGTCACAACGTTAGGTATTTGGCATACCGTGATGGCTTGTTTGGATACCACCAAATATGTTACTTTGTCTACTCACAATAGTAGATAAGTAACTTATTCGAGATAAGTAACTTTTTTTAAAGGTTTGAAATTGGTAACATCCAAACATGAAATTGAGGGAACCCAGTTTTCTTAAGGTTTGACTCAAGTATGCTGTAGCACTATCCAGTCATGTGCATAAACATGGTAGGCATTCATGCCAATAAGCTCACTCAAATTAGGGCCCCTATTGTGGATGGAGCATGTCCAAAAAAGCCACATGTATCAGATAGTTCTAAACCATCAATATTAGCATAAGGTACCATCTTATTGCGCTAATTGTTAGTTAGCATAAGGTACCACCCTATTGAGCTAACTGATGATGAAAGACCACTACATGAAAGGAGAGACTAGTTGTAACAAAAAAACCTAAAAAATAAAAAATTGTAAAAAGTGCTCCTCAATAATATCGAACACCCTTCGATAATATCGACATAAGTTATCGATATTATCGAATTACCATCGATATAATCAATGACTCAAGTCATTTTGTCCAGTAAGGCAAGGTCTTGAAACTAATATCGACATATATCGACCATACATCGATATTATCGAAATCAACAGCTCGATATTATCGACCATGGTTCGATAATATCGAAGATGAATGCCAAATGGTCCAGCCCAAATGGTCCAGCAACAAATGTCAAAAAATGGATGAATTTCTGATATTATCGAGAATGGTTTGATAATATCGATATGCAAACCCCGATATATCAACCCATTGTCGATAATATCGAGTAAGGATATTCTTCTATACGAAAAATTTGGCCGTCGATATTATCGATCTATCGCTAATAATATCGAGCATAAGTCATCAATAATATCGAGCAATGATTGATAGTGTAAGGCCTGTGTCCTAGACTGTATCGTTCTGTAGGCTTCTGCGGTCCTCCCTGTCGAATTCTGGCGACCCGTGACCTGTAAATTTCATTTGCGCTCGGCCTTGAGTCACACCCTGTACACCCGAGTCTGTTCGACCCGAGACCTATGTCATTACGACCATGTCATCGCTACGATTTCAATGCCGCATCTTGTGTGTCAATCCGACATCTAAATCCCAAGATATGACCCGTGCACAATCATGGCGGTGGACCGCACGTTGCTGGCCATAGTGTACACGTTTCCCCATAATCATAATGAGGATGATGTCATCCTAGGGATGACATCACCCTATTCTACAACCTAACCTACCCCCTACCCCCTACCCCTAGCCATAACTCCTTACAAGCAACCACTCCTCCCCTTTTCCCCATAAGTCGACTTTCCCATCACCTCACCATCTCTCTCCCATCACTTCTCTTACATCACTTCCTCTTTCATCTCTTTTTCTCCAAGCAATCCCTCCATGGAGCAACCCACGTCCATAGCTCCCATGAGAGATCTAGTGTGGCCCACCTCCCTATCTCCCATCTCCACCATCCAATGATCATCTCCACTGTTGAAAAGGATGCTAGAAGGCTTGAGGACCCGAAGGATTGAAGAAGGAGTTGATCTAGAAGTGGGTGCTTTTCTCTCTCTCTCTCTCTCTCTCTCTCCCTCTCTATTTCAATATTTTGGTGTGGTGATATGGCCGTGTGGCCTACCCAGATGTAACCCCACCTGGATGTATATGATGTCCAAGCCCTCAATCAAATGGACCCCATGGTCGTCTAAACCATGTGGGCCCTACCTAAATGGGGATGGGAAAAACACAAATATCAGATTGATCAAGTGGGCCATGTCCACATGGGACCCACCAGCTGTGGTCCCCACACGTGGGACCCACCTTCATGTTATGAATACCCACGTCGTCCGTCCAGCGTCTTGTGGAGAGTGAACTGACAGTGAGGTGTACTCATCGAAAGGCAATTTGGTTTTTTTTAGGCTTTTGGATGAGCCACTCATACAGGCTCCACCTTGTTGCATTGATCCAATCCACACCGCCCATCCCATTCCTTAGACTATTTTAGGCGTCGAATCGAAAAATGAAGCTAATCTGAATTCCAGGTGGGCCATACCACAAATACTAAGGGTTGGGTTACCACGTCATTTCTTACCTTTTTGCATGGGAGGTTTGGAGTGAGTTTTCACTCATGGGACCCATATGGATGTATTTCTTAGATCCACACCATACATCCATTTTCTAGCACATTTTAGCCGTGTAGCCCAAAAATCTACTTGATCCAACTAACAGGTGGACCACACCACAACCGATGGTGCTAGTAGGAGCACCCGCCTCACGTAAACCATGTGGACATGGGTGGGGGCGTCCAACCATGGACCCCATCTTGATGTATATATTTAATCCATGCCGTCCACCGCCTTTCCCATATAGTTTTAGGCTATGAGTCGAAAAATGAGACAAATCTTAGTACTTAGTGGACCCCACCGAGGGAAACAAATTCCCACCATTAGAACTTTCTAATACCTACTGTTGTGTGTATAAGTGGTGGACCTATCCATCATTAGACTCCTTTGCTCCATAGAGAGCTGGTCGATATAATAGACGGAATGGATTATTTACTAGTGGGCCCCACATAGTAGAACAAAATGGAAAAAAAAGGATTAAGGGAAGAAAGAGAAGAACAAAAAGAAATAAGTCCCTGGATGTCCAGTGACGGAGAGGGTGGGAGCCTTACTTGGCTGCCACCACACGTGGACCCCACCGTGATGTGTGTTGAACAGCCACACCGTCCATTTTGTAGGCCCCCTTAGGGAAGTGGCCCCCACCAAAAATCAGCCGTATACACAGCTCAGGTGGCCCACGCCATAGGAAACAACAGGATTGAACGGGTGCCATGGAAACTCATGTGGGTATTCATAGAAGTTTTGGATCGTGATGAAATTTGTTTGTCATCTTTACCTAGGTCCGTGTGACCTTACTAATGGGATAGATTGTAAAATAACATTATGGTGGCCCCACATGGAACCCGCCATTGATGTATGTGTTTTGTTCACGCAGTCCACGGCTGTGGACGGTGGGAACCACCAAGGTGTATGTGCTCTATCCACACTGTCCAATGTTTGGACGGTGGGACCCACCATGATGTACGTGGCCTATCCACTCCATCCAGCCATTTAACTGGTGGGCCCACATCAAGGAAATAGTGGTGGATTGAACGTCAGCCATTGAAACCTTTTGGGACAGAAGTTTTGGACTAATATGAAGTTTGTTTCCCTTTTTATCTAGGTCTGTGTAACCTGTGAACGGGTTGGATTGCAAATAAACATTGTGGTGGGCCCCAAGTCTAGGTGACCGTACCAACAGGTTGGGTGGAAAGTAAACACTACTGTGGGCCTGGGTCTGTATGACCTTACCAACACGATGGATGGAAAATAAATGTTATGGTGGGCCACACGTGTGGACCCACCTTATGAAGTGGAGTGGCTAGCGTGCCGCACACCAGCTATACAGCTGGTGTATGTGACGTCACCAAGTTACGTGGGCCCCACCTGTTTCACCCTCGCCGTCCATCTATGGGACCCACCATGATGCATGCGTTGCATCCAAGCCAGCCAACCATTTTGAAAGCTCAATTTATGGCATGAGCTAAAGAATGAGTCAGATCCCTAGTTCAAGTGGGTCCCCACCACTAGAAAATAGCGGGGATAGTGACATTCACCGTTCAAACTTCTTAAGGGCCACGATAGTTCCGATCAAGCTAATGTTTTTGCCTTCACTTCATCTATTTCCATTATTGGGCCCTATAGGATTTTAACGGTGGAAATCACTGTCACTACTATTATTTGGAGTGCGGTCCAGCCGATCTTTTGAGATAATTCATGTATATATATATTGTACCTTGTTGTGTTTGTGGCCGTTGTTGAGGCCCACCTCGGTATATACAAAAGGCCCATTTGAGGAGGCCCACTTTGATATATTTGTGGCCCGTTGTTCAGGCTCACCTTGATGTACATAAGGCCCACGTTATGAGGCCCGTTTGATGAATTGGAGGCCCATGAGTGAGGCCCCATTTGGATGTGATGTATTAGGGCCCATGGTTTAAGGCCCATCGTGATGTATTAGGGCCCGTGGGTTGAGGCCCATTGTGATGTATTCAAGGCCTATGGGATATGGCCCATTTGATATGTATGGGACCCAATTGGTGTGGCCCACTTAATATACCTAAGGCCCATGTGATGAGGCCTATATTGATGTATTACGGCCCGTTGTTGAGGCCAACCTCGATATTTATAAGGCCCATTTGAGTAGGCCCATCTTGATGTATTTGTGGCCCATGGGTTAAGTCCCACTAAGATGTGTTTGGGGCCCATGGGTTACGGCCCATTGATATAACCCACTTGATGTGGCCCACCGTGACGTATATTAGGACCATGTGATGCGGCCCATTGACGCGGCCCATCATGATGTATTTTGGCCCATGTGCGGGGTACACCTTTTTATATCTTTGGCCCATGTGATGGGGCTCACCTATTGTGTAGTTATGGCTCATTAGCGAGGTCCATTGTACTGTAATTCCGACCCATATGTCGTGGCCCGTTGTGATATATTTCTAGCCCATATAATGTGGCCCATTGTGATGTAATCGAGGCCCATTGATGTAGCCCACTTGATGTGTATAAGGCCCATGAGTAAGGCCCACCTATTGTGTATTTGAAGCCTATGGTTTGTGGCCCATATGATGTATTCGAGGCCCATGTGATGCGGCCTATAGTGATGTGTACTAGGCCTTTGTGCGAGGCCATGGGCCCATTTTATGTTCACCCCTATGAAGGTCACTCATTGGGAGTAATGTTGGTTAGATGTCCACATTGATGGGCAATGACGGTTAGATGTCCTCATTGTGACCTTCCCTTAGGCCTTGTTAGGCCCATTCTCTTCGTGGGTTAACCCAAATAAGTGGGCCCTATTCGCCATAGACGGATGACTCCATGCTATCGGATTTGATATCACCACGATCGAGAGCCGATCTTTACATTATGGTTGATCGGTTGTCCATTCATGGACCCCGCCTTATTTATATATGCTGGTTGTCGGTGTAGATTATCGATGCTGATCGTCGGTGCTGATTTTAGATGTTGATTATCGGTACCGATTCTGAGTGTCGATTCTGATTGTTAAGGCTGATTTCGATTGTTGAGGCCGAGCTCGATTGCCAAGGCCGATTGTCGTGACCTATATGATGTATATGTGACCCGTAGTGGAGGCCCATTGTGATGCATTTGGGTACCAGACGAAGGAGCCCATTGTGATGTATGTTAGGCCCATGTGAAAGGCCCCTCATGGTGTGTATTACGCTATTGAGTAAGGCCCATTGTGTTGTATATTAGGCCTTTGTGTGAGGCCGTGGACCCATTATATGTTTAGCTTTGTGTGAGCCATTCCTTAGGGGTAATGTTGGTTAAATGTCCACATTGTCGAGGCCGATTATTGATACCAGTTATTGACCGATTATGAGTATGTTACTGCATAGCATCATGATACATGCCCATACGCATCATCTGTATATTTATTATGAGATGTGGTTGACCATTACATATGTCATTAGGCAGATTGTTATGAGACTTCCTGATAGGCAGAGGTTATCTCACATGAGCGCACGGTATGCACATGATTGATGCATGATTAGATTGTATGGCTCATGCATTATGTGCCCTAGCGACATGAGGGCCGTAGCCTCTACAGGCATATCGTGGATGGCCAGACGGGACACCAAAAATTTGTTCTACATGGGGTGCTATAGATATCCCTGGGTGAAAGTCCCTAAACCCTCTTAGTTCCAGAGGTTGCTCCAACGTCTAGACCGAGTGGATGCATGAGTGCATGAGGGCCATATACCGTTAGGCCGCGTCTCCCTCTATGTCGTGGTCGGTTGGAAGGGGGTACGGCCTTACCTGCCCGAGAGGAGGGGGCAATGCTAGGCTGAGTCTGACCAGCTCGAGGAATGGGTCCGCTATTGACGAGCCGGGCCCAATATTGGCAGGCGGATAGTGAGGTCTCTTCCACTCACCTTGTTGCGCATGATGGGCCGGCAATCTGGTTTGGAGTGTAATAGAGCCCGGTGATTTCCCAGAGAGGAATTGTACTGATATGTGGACTTATTGAGTAGGAGTTTCATACTCATTTATTCATTCATTCACTATCCACTCGGGCTGGTGGTGCGCAACTAATTATTGTGTACCTTCGTTATGGCAAGGATTTCGGTTGGGCGCGCGACTAACCTGAGATCAGGAGTTTACCACGTTGAGTCTGACTATCCAAATTTAGGTATGGGACTGGTTTGGATAGAAGTCCCTTGTGGTGGACCTCATAGCCTACGATACTACGTACTATCATCCCGACTTCACACTCCAGCATGGTCATTTCATTCATATCGTATATTGCATTACATCTGCAGGCATATGACATTGCTATGTTTCTGCACCTATATGGCCTAGACAAATTTAGCAGGATTTGTATATTATATTGCATCCTCGGCATCTGATATTTAACTCTTTATGACTCATCATTGCATAGCTGTTCTATATTGTGTATTTCGATATTGATTTACTTATGGACTTGTCCATACTTCCGCTTACTCTGTTATCATATGATTTATGATCTTGTCAGTATTTCTGTTTACTTTGATAATTCCTGCTCTTGTCAGTATTTCTGCTTATTCCCATAATGTACGATTTATGGATTTCCAGTAATTTCGGTATTGTATGATGATGGCATTATATTGAATACTTGACACTTACTTTGTGCACACACTTACACCACCCTCTAAGCTTTCTATAAGCTTATACACGATAGATGCGTGTAGGTGATGTTAGGTTGCAGCAGTGTTGAGCTTGGAGTGTGCAGCGGTCTCCTGGAGCTTGATTTTCGATTTATGTATTTCCCTTTCAGCATTGTACTCAAATGATTATATTTGTGGATATGTGATGATGATGTTGCCTTTGTGAATTGGGTAATCTTTTGGTTATGCTTATTACGAGTTAAATATATATTGAAAAAAAAAATCCTCCTTGTAGGATCCCAGGATCGGAATCTGGCGTATGGACGCTAGGAGCTGAGAATGGGGTACTACGGAGGCTGTCGGCACCGGATTCGGCAATCGGGATTCCTGTGAATCCGATTTTCGGGTTTGGGGCGTGACAGATAGTATCGATAACTAATTATTTTGGTCCAGTGATGTAGCTGTAGAAGCTTGTATCGACATATATCGACGACCTCTCGATATTATCAAAATTAATAAATCGATAATATCGATCACTGTTCGATAATATCGAAGATGATAGACAAAATCATCCAATAACTAACATAGAAAATTAGATAATTTGTCGATATTATCGACTGAGCCTTGATAATATCGAGATTTAAATCTCGATATATTGAGCATTGCTTAATAATATCAAACGGGGCCTGATTTTTATAAAGACCCTTCATTTTTTGCATTCACTATTTTTAGTATCTACTTCCTTGTTTCATGGATTTGCCTTTTCATCTCCACTTTGAATTGCTTGTTCTCTCAAGCCATCCTCTCAAGCCCTTCTTCAACCCCTCACTCAAAGCTTGTAACACCCCATACTTTCCAGTACTTGGGTATTACCGTATAACCAAACTTAGTATAAATACAAGCCATGCTTATGTAAACATTCACAGTTATCCTAGTTCAAATCTGATCGTTAAAACGGTCCTCGTCCATATGTCGACCCATTTGTCCGTTGGTGCTCCAAAAATATTTAATAAATATATTTTCTTTATTTATTATATTATAAATATTACACAAACATAGATAAAAAAAAATTACAAATGTATTTCGATAATCTATTTAACGTATAGAAATGTATAAAAATGTATTGTAATAGAGTGATACATATATATTTAATGTATGTAAAATATTATGAAAATAATATTATATTAACTAAACATAGTGGATAATAATTCTACTATATATAATTGATTTATAAATACTAACGTAGTATTAAACATGTATACAAAAAATTATTAGATATTTTAATAAGATGGTATATTATTTAACAATGTGATTTTAAAAGGGATATTGTGCAATTTTCAATCCATACATATGTGTGATATGATATGGTATATTAGGAATTATATATTAATAAATATGTGATTAATAGCCTGTAAATAGTAGCATGTTAGTATTAGAAATTATATTTATATATATATGTATGAGTTTGTAATTATTTCGGATTGATTTCGGCTTGAATAATTGATTCAAGCCAAGTAATTATTTGAAGCTCGAGTTGAATTCAAGCCAAGTTTGACCAAGGGCATTTCAATCGACTCGAACTCGAACTCGACTCGATAGAAGCTTGAACACATGATGATTAATAAATATATTAAAATGGATATATGTATTGAGTTTTAAATTTAAACTTTTAAAAAACAAACCCTAGAGTTTCAACGACTCGAGGTAAACTCAATTGAACCACTAGCTCGACTCGAACTCGACTCGACTTTTGGCAAACAAGCCAACCGATGTTGAGCTCGAGGCCAAGCTCGAGCTCGAGCTCGAACTCGAGTACATCATGGACAAGCCAAGCCAAGCTTGGCCCACCTCGACTCGACTCGGCTCGATGCCCACCTCTATATATGTATGAGTTTGTAATTATTTTAATTACAAGTAAATCCATATTAACATTAGTATTGGTTAATAACACATGATGAAAGCCTTAAATGGACCCTTGAACTCTTTTAACCGTCAACGTTCAATTGTCGACTGATCCGACCGATAGATTAATGGGAAGTCTATAAACGGGACCCAAATCAAGTTGTGGGCCCCACCTGGACCTTGGATCTGCCCCACCTTTGGTAGAAGGCCGTAGCAAGGTCCACCAAATAGGGTGGACGGGGTGGATTGATCAGGATCATCCTTGTGGGCCCCAACTTTAACGCATGTGCATGAGGAGTGCGTGCACTCGCTGCACACTGGGTTGGAAAACCCAGTCAAATCACCTCTGATCGAAAAATTTCCTAAGAATAAAATCCTTCCTTTTCCATTCTCGCGCCATGACATATTTGAACGGACAAATAGCCGTCCGTTTGTTTGAATTTTAGCCCTCCATCATGGATCAATCCCATGATCTGAACCATCCATCTTGTAGAGGAATTAAAACCTACCACAACCATGTTTAGACCGCTCGTTGAATCGCACCCGTACATCCACAAACCCGGTCTCAATGAGGCTGTGCAAAATCGCATTTTCAAAAATGGAAATCCTTCTGCTTTCCACGCTGGCGATCTATGTGAGAGATTTCCTCCTCCAATCCCGACCATCCAGTGCAAGCAATCTCAACCATTCGTTTCCATTCACGTGGATTTGGATTTTTGGTGGAAAATCGCCACTCAAAAACCAAACCGCGACTGGTTTTATGTGCCAACAGTTTCTTCTCTGCCATGGAATGAATCTGGGCTGTCTGATTTTGATCTAATGGATTTGTGAGAGTCTAGGGCAACTCCAAAGGAGAGAGCATTGGGCAACAGTTCGTTTTTATCTGATTGCTCATGACCCTCCAACGAAAACTCGGCCGCCTCTTTCAAAACTCAAACCCACCAGCCAAACAAGTTTGAAGCTTCAAAACTGATGGTCAGGAAGCATGTTGGGATCCAGTAAAACAGATCCTACGAAGCAGAATGAAGGAAGGAGCATCAGATGTTGATCTGCCATTAATGGCAAACTCGTCTTCTCCACCAAGTGATGCGAACTCAGTTCGAGTCTGAGACGAGTCCAAACTCTGTTGGGTCATCAGAAAAGGGTTTATGGAGAGAGAGAGAGAGAGAGAGGTAAACAGAAGGAGAAGAGAAGAAAGGGAGAAAGGTAAGAGGAGAAGGTAGAGTAAAGGAGAGAAACGAGAAAAGAGAAGAGGAAGAGAAGAAATAGAGTGAGCGGGTGGAGTGGTACTACTAGGTTGCTGCCACCACTGCCATAGCCGCGCCAGCTCGAGCTCGGGCTGAGCCAACAGAGTTCGGGTAAGGTTCGTCCTTGGTCTGGTCCAGATTGCTAAATGGAGCAAAACAAAACAAAATAAAAATAGAAGAAGAAGAAGAAAAGAGAGTGAATGAGAGGAAGGAAGAAGAAGCTGTTGAGTCCCGGCCCAACTGAGTTGCTGGACCGAGTGAAACCATGGGCTGCTGTTTAGAGAGAGAGAGAGAGAGAGAGAGAGAGAGAGAGA
The DNA here is from genome assembly GCA_030180095.1 of Magnolia changhungtana. NCBI lineage: Eukaryota > Viridiplantae > Streptophyta > Magnoliopsida > Magnoliales > Magnoliaceae > Magnolia > Magnolia changhungtana. The sequence continues at coordinate 3,954,452 of JASAUF010000336.1, forward strand.
GAGAGAGAGAGAGAGAGAGAGAGAGAGAGAGAGAGAGAGAGAGAGAGAGAGAGAAGAAGGAAGAAGAAGGGAGAAAGAGAGTTGGGAGTCGAGTCAACTCGCTGCCAAGTTGTGGCTGCCGAGTTGAGTCTGAGTTGACTCAGTCCAGGTTCTTGCTGGACGTTCCAGCAAAATTTCTTTTAAATATATATATATATATATATATATATATATATATATATATATATATATATAAGATAGAAATAGTAGAGGAGGAAGAGGAGGAAAGGGAGTGAAAGGAAGGAGAAAAGAAAGAAAGAAAGGGAGAAGGAGAGTGAAAGAAAGTGCGGAGAGAGGGTACTCGCAGCTACCCCGACTCGTTGGTTAACACACGGGGCTTGTTGACTCAGTCGGTGCTGCGTGGCGCTTGGGCCCGAATCTGAGTTGGGTGGACTTAGTGGAATAGGTAAGTAGCATCTCCATACTCTAAATTCTAAAGTTATGATAGTTGAAAGTATTTAATTCTAAATTTTATTTGAATATGTAGGAACCTTACATATCTCTTGAATTTGTCATATTTAAACGCTAGGCGAAAATCAAGATAGCTCATGTAAGATCGAGTTGACCTCTTGCGATTTCAGTTGAGTAGGACCCAATCCTAAGAAGCACATACACCATCTAGTAACGTGAACTAAGTCATAAGGTGAGGACTCACCCTTTGAGCTTCCCACTTGATTTCATCAATCTAGATATAAATGATGGCATGATTCCCTTAACTGAGTTACTCACTTTACTATTGAATATGCTAACTTGTTGTATAGTAATTCATGTGTTGGACGATAAAGGTGTCTTTTAAATTATAGCAGGCATGAATGGTTTAACGATAACATGTTATCCTTTATTGTATATGTATTAATTTATTTATATGCTACCACTTGTGCTTGAATGATGAATTGAATGAAACTTACCTTAGACTTATGATCTTGCGGTCCACATTTGCCTACATAGCTTGAATCGCACATTTGCCTATGTAGCTTGGACCGCACGTCGCCTATGTGGCTTAGATTGTATATTTGCCCTCATGGATTTGATGGCCTATTGGTGCCCTTTTTGGCATGTTGGTTATGTTCGCATACCCGGTTGTTTCCTAGCCATCTTGCGGAGTTCAGTTGTACCATGATTTTCGGGTGGAGACAAAGTTCGCTTATCGATTTTCTAGCCATCTTACGGAGTTCACGTACGACATGATTTTCGGGTGGTCTAGAGTTTGATGTTGTTTGTCTCTTCATCTGTGGTGTTCTTCGTACCATGATTTTTGAGTAGAGCCGAAGTTCGCTTATCGATTATCTGGCCATCTTGCGGAGTTCACGTATGACATGATTCCCGGGGTGAAGTGGGGGTTTAAGGGGTGATTTTCTATTCGCCTTGCGAATTCTACTTGTACCACGATTTCTGGGTGGAGCCGAAGTTCGCTTGTCGATTTTCTAGCCATCTTGCGGAGTTCACGTATAATGTGATTTTGGGCGCAATAGAAAATCGTATGTTTGATTGTTTGGTTATCTGAACATGTTTTCTTGCATTGTGACTGCTATTATATCTTGCTTATGATGAAATTGTGTTGGTTGACTTAATTTTTATAGGTATGCTCATGATTATAAATTGCTCTGTTTAATATATCTAAATTTATGATTGGCGTTCTATATTGATTATGAATGATGAGTGTGCAATCTTGGAGGGTGCTCCTCACTACGATAGCCATTGACGCTATCAAACCATAATAGTTAATGCAGGTGTAGAGCAAGTTGATGCTATTCATAGGGTTGCTACAGGATTTCACATCCCAAGAGTGTTGTAATTTACTTTATTTCAATATAACATTATTTCATTTTGTAATTATGAGAATGGGGGCATTAGTTTGTATAAGTCATTATGGGCAGCTTCTTGTATATTCCAAAAGTAAATAAAATTTTCCATCACTCATAATTTGTCCATTCTACGCTCATCTACTTACTCTGAACAAATGAAAAAAAATATGTAGACTTTGGCTCTTTATAAGTTAACACTCGAGTTTTTGGAAAACGGGTCGTATACTCGGGTCCTAAAGATTCGGGGCGTTACAGTTGGTATCAGAGCATAGTTTGGACAAACTTGGGCTTGGAAAATGATCTTATACAAGCCTTAAATGTGTCAAGTTAGGGTGTTTGAATTTACAAATTGAACTTAGGTAAATCTCCCTTAGACTTAGAAGAATGGTTAAGAACGTAGGAATCCAAACTTAGGCTCCTCCATAAATTGTTATAGTAGACATTTGAATTATTGTGAGGTCTCATTTAAATTAGGAGAAATTGAGAATATAGAGACTCAAAATTTTAGGCCCCTCAAAAAGTTGTTTGAGTGATCATAGAACTTAGAAATGAATTTAAGTCCCCTTAGAAACTATTAGAATAACCATTTAAACTCATTTGAACTTCCTCTGTAGTTAGGAGAAATTAGAGTATAGAAATCAAGTGTTAGGCTCCTCAAACGGATGCTTATGGAGTTTAGAAATGATCTAAGGTTCCTTGAAAAATATAGATACTCAATATTTAGGTCCCTTTGAACACTTTAGGTGTAGTCATTCAAACTTAGGAATGAAAACTTTGGTTCCCTTGTGAACTACTAAAATAATTGTGGGACTTAGGAATTAAATATGTGTACAAAACACTCATTATGGTGTACATAAGACTACGTAAGGACATTCCTTATACACGACTTCCAAATGAAAATTTTCTAAAAATCTAGGATATGAACAAAAAAATAAAATAAAAATTCATAGTTAGGAATCATACTCTTGTAACAATCAACAAATGTATTGGACTTAGGCCCATAAGAATTTCCTTAACCACCATATTATACACTTGAAAAAAAAAAAAATGCTCTCTAAACTTGAGGAATCGTATTAAGAATCGTAATTTGAATTTTCCTAATACATCTCGTTACTTAAGAATATATTTCCCACAAATTCTGACACGTAAAATAATTAGAGGAAAAGTTGTATAATTTTTGGATAAGGTTTCAACCTTAGGCTGAGCATATCAAGACTAGATTTAAGATCTTAGATAAATTTAACAAAATTTTAAACTTAGATTTCATGTAGAAACCTTGGTCCTAGGATTTTTTGTTTAGACAATCAGAGTGTGCATTGGAAGCGTAATGGGCCCCATAGTCTTATTCGTTATGAAAATAAATGGTTAAATGATATTTTCCATGAGCTTAGAGTAATCAGGTTCACGGACTGATGGAATCATATTTAAACGAAGTATACGTGGTTTGATTCAAATTCTAAATCCTAGAGGATTCTAACGACCTCGATGCCCTGATCAAGCAGAAGGTCAAGGTTCACTAGGATTGGGAATGGATACTAAGGAACTCACTGCCCCGATCAGGCAGAAGATCGTTGTATCCGGCTCAAACAAACCATAAGCATCTGTTTGTGGTAACCCGAATATTGAAAACACAAAACTACTACTCTTCCTTTAGATGATGTGGAATTGTCATTGTGAACTTCATACATACACACAATTATATGAATATAAAATAGTAGTAAAACTCTTCTTTAAGTCGTGTGAGCAAACCCTTGATCATAGTTGATACTGGAAGAAAATGGGATGAGCATGATTGAATCTCGTGGGCGAGATTCTTCTTTAAGGGGGGTAGATTGTAACAACCCCAGTCCTAATAGTCAGTCATGAACACTTGCACATACAAACATGCTTCACGGGGAAAGTAGTGAATGGTTAGAGACAAGGAAAATAGATTTTCTTTGCCCCATTTAAGATAAAAGTATTAAATTTCGGGGACGAAATTCTCTTTAAGGGGGGTAGATTGTAACACCCCGTACTTTCCAGTACTTGGATGTTACCGTATGACCAAACTTAGTATAAATACAAGCCATGCTTATGTAAACATTCACATTTATCCTAGTTCAAATCTGATCGTTAAAATGGTCCTCGTCCATATGTCGACCCATTTGTCCGTTGGTGCTCCAAAAATATTTAATAAATATATTTTCTTTATTTATTATATTATAAATATTACACAAATATAGATCAAAAAAATTACAGATGTATTTCGATAATCTATTTAACGTATAGAAATGTATAAAAATGTATTGTAATAGAGTGATACATATATATTTAATGTATGTAAAATATTATGAAAATAATATTATATTAACTAAACACAGTGGATAATAATTCTACAATATATAATTGATTTATAAATACTAACGTAGTATTAAACATGTATACAAAAAATTATTAGATATTTTAATAAGATGGTATATTATTTAACAATGTGATTTTAAAAGGGATATTGTGCAATTTTCAATCCATACATATGTGTGATATGATATGGTATATTAGGAATTATATATTAATAAATATGTGATTAATAACATGTAAATAGTAGCATGTTAATATTAGAAATTATATTTATATATATGTATGAGTTTTTAATTATTTTAATTACAAGTAAATCCATATTAACATTAGTATTGGTTAATAACACATGATGAAAGCCTTAAATGGACTCTTGAACTCTTTTAATCGTCAACGTTCAATTGCCGACTGATTCGACCGACAGATTAACGGGAAGTCCACAAACGGGACCCAAATCAAGTTGTGGGCCCCACCTGGACCTTGGATCTCCCCCACCTTTGGTAAAAGGTCGTAGCAAGGTCCACCAAATAGGGTGGATGGGGTGGATTGATCAGGATCATCCCTGTGGGCCCCAACTTTAATGCATGTGCATGAGGAGTGCGTGCACTTGCTCCACACTGGGTTGGAAAACCCAGTCAAATCACCTCTGACCGAAAAATTTCCTAAGAACGAAATCCTTCCTTTTCTGTTCCTGCGCCCTGGCATTTTTGAACGGACGGATAGCCGTCTGTTTGTTCGAATTTTAGCCCACCGTCATGGGTCAGTCCCACGATCTGGACCATCCATCTTGTAGAGGAATTAAAACCTACCACAACCATGTACAGACCGCTCGTTGAATTGCACCCATACATCCACAAACCCGGTCTCAATAAGGCAGTGGAAAATCATATTTCCAAAAATGGAAATCCTTCTGCTTTACACGCTGGCGATCCACGTGAGACATTTCCTCATCCAATTCCAACCGTCCAGTGTAAGCAATCTCAACCATTCATTTATATTCACGCGGATTTGGATTTTCGGTGGAAAACCGGCGCTTAAAAACCAAACCGCGACCGATTTTATGCGCTAACAGTTTCTTCTCTGCCACGGAATGAGTTCGGGCCATTTGATTTTGATCTAACGGATCTGTGAGAGTCTAGGGCAACTCCAAAGGAGAGAGCATTGGGCAGCAGTTCATTTTTTTCTGATTGCTCGTGACCCTCCAACGAAAACTAGGCCGCCCCTTTCAGAACTCAAACCCACCAGCCAAACAAGTTTAAAGCTTCAAAACCAATGGTCAAGAAGCATGTTGGGATCCAGTAAAATAGATCCTACAAAGCAAAATGAAGGAAGGAGCATCGGATGTCGATCTGCCATTAATGGCCAACTCGTCTTCTCCACCAAGCGATGCTAACTCAGTCCGAGTCTAAGACGAGTCCAAACCCTATTGGGTCATCAGAAAAGGGCTTATGGAGAGAGAGAGAGGTAAACGGAAGGAGAAGAGTAGAAAGGGAGAAAGGTAAGAGGAGAAGGTAGAGTAAAGGAGAGAAACGAGAAAGGAGAAGAGGAAGAGAAGAAATAAAGTGAACGGGTGAAGTGGTGCTACTAGGTTGCTGCCGCCGCTGCCATAGCCGCGCCAGCTCGAGCTCGAGCCGAACCAACAGAGTTCAGGTAGGGTTCGTCCTCGGTCTGTTCCAGATTGCTGGACGGAGCAAAATAAAACAAAACAAAGCAAAACAAAAATAGAAGAAGAAGAAGAAAAGAGAGTGAATGAGAGGAAGGAAGAAGAAGCTGTTGAGTCCCAGCCCAACTGAGTTGCTAGACCGAGTGTAGCCATGGGCCGCTATTTAGAGAGAGAGAGAGAGAGAGAGAGAGAGAGAGAGAGAGAGAGAGAGAGAGAGAGAGAGAGAGAGAGAGAGAGAGATAGATAGAGAGAGAGAGCAAGGAAGAAGAAGGGAGAAAGAGAGTTGGGAGTCGAGTCAACTCGCTGCCAAGTTGTGGCTGTCGAGTTGAGTCCGAGTTGACTCGGTACAAGTTCTTGCTGGACGTTCCAACAAAATTTCTTTTAAATATATATATATATATATATGTGTATATAAGATAGAAATAGTAGAGGAGGAAGAGGAGGAAAGGGAGTGAAAGGAAGGAGAAAAGAAGGAAAGAAAGGGAGAAGGAGAGTGAAAGAAAGTGAGGAGAGAGGGTACGTACTTGCAGCTGCCTCGACTCGTTGGTTAACACACGGGGTCTGTTGACTCAGTTGGTGCTGCATGGCGCTTGGGCCAGAATCTGAGTTGGGTTGACTCAGTGGAATAGGTAAGTAGGATCTCCATTCTCTAAATTCTAAACTTATGATAGTTGAAAGTATTTAATTCTAAATTTTATTTGAATATGTAGGAACCTTACATATCTCTTGAATTTGTCATATTTAAACGCTAGGCAACTATCAAGATAGCCCATGTAAGATTGAGCTGACCTCTTGCAATTTCAGTTGAGTAGGACCCAATCCTAAGAAGCACATACACCATCTAGTAACGTGAACTAAGTCATAAGGTGAGGATTCACCCTTTGAGCTTCCCACTTGATTTCATCAATTTAGATATAGATGATGGCATGATTCCCTTAACTGAGTTACTCACTTTACTATTGAATATGCTAACTTGTTGTATAGTAATTCATGTGTTGGATAATAAAGGTTTCTTTTAAATTATAGCAGGCATGAATGAGTCGACGATAACATGCTATCCTTTATTGTATATATATTAATTTATTTATATGCTACCATTTGTGCTTGAATGATGAATTGAATGGAACTTACCTTGGACTTATGATCCTGCGGTCCACATTTACCTTACATGGCTTGAATCGTACATTTGCCTATGTGGCTGGGACCGCGCGTCGCCTATGTGGCTTGGATTGTATATTTGCCCTCATGGCTTTGATGGCCTATTGGTGCCCTTTTTGGCATGTTGGTTATGTTTGCATACCCGGTTGTTTCCTAGCCATCTTGTGGAGTTTAGTCGTACTATGATTTCCAGGTGGAGACGAAGTTCGCTTATCGATTTTCTAGCCATCTTGCGGAGTTCACGTACGACATGATTTCCGGGTGGTCTAGAGTTTGTGTGTTGTTTGTCTCTTCATCTGCGGTGTTCATTCATACCATGATTTCTGGGTGGAGCCGAAGTTCGCTTATCGATTTTCTAGCCGTCTTGCGGAGTTCACGTACGACATGATTCCCGGGTGAAGTGGGGGTTTAAGGGGTGATTTTCTATTCGCCTTGCGAATTCTACTTGTACCATGATTTCTGGGTGGAGCCGAAGTTCGCTTGTCGATTTTCTAGCCATCTTGCGGAGTTCACGTATAATGTGATTTCAGGCGCAATAGATAATCGTATGTTTGATTGTTTGGTTATCTGAATATGTTTCCTTGCATTATGACTGCTATTATATCTTGCTTATGATGAGATTATGTTGGTTGACTTAATTTTTATAGGCATGCTCATGATTATAAATTGCTCTGTTTAATATATCTAAATTTATGATTGGCGTTCTATATTGATTATGAATGATGAGTGTGCAATCTTGGAGGGTGCTCCTCACTGCGATAGCCATTGACGCTATCAAACCGTAACAGTTGATGCAGGTGTAGAGCAAGCTGATGTTGTTCATAGGGTTGCTATAGGATTTCACATCCCAAGAGTGTTGTAATTTACTTTATTTCAATGTAACATTATTTCATTTTGTAATTGTGAGAATGGGGGCATTGGTTTGTATAAGTTATTATGGGCAGCTTCTTGTATATTCCAAATGTAAATAATATTTTCCATCACGCATAATTTGTTCATTCTACGCTCATCTGCTTACTCTGAACAAATGAAAAAAAATGTAGACTTTGGCTCTTTATAAGTTAACACTCGAGTTTTTGGGAAATGGGTCGTATACTCGGGTCCTGAAAACTTGGGGCATTACAAAGCCCTTCTTCCAAGCCGTTTGGAGTATCAGAGACCATCTTCCAAGCCATTCCTCAAGATATTTGTATTGTTTGGGTAAGATTCTCATTCTATACTCATGATTCTTGAGGAGCATCAATAGAGGTTGTGAGTTTTCTGTGGGATATGCTACTTTATATATAAGAGAATTAACGATAGTTTTGGATCTCATGGGTTTGAGCTAACAATAGTTTTGAGCTAATTTTCTTTGGTTTATTTATTTATTTATTTTTTAGATGGAGAAATTGGCTTTTGGAAGATGTATTTGTTTCTTTCTCTTCCTCACCACAATGGGAAGAGACTGACCATAAACATATCTTTCTTTGCTTCTATTCTCCTTTTTTCGAAGGTGGCCGTGTAAGGAAGTGTTTGGACTGGATTCTTTGATTTGAATATCTGATGGAAATAATGATGGGCTACAGAAATGTTGATATTTGATATGATGGCGAGATGGATTGTATATTTTCATGCAAGATATGTGTTGTAGATTTTCATACAAATAAAAAATTATATTATGTTTGGAGTTCTATAACAAGTTCCAGATCTCAATTCCATTTAGCTTCCAGCAGTGCAGCCTGTTTGTCCTGGATATGCGATTTATCTTTTCCTTGTACTGTGAGATTTTGTTATGCAGAAAGGTGGGGTGGATGTTCTCTATAGCTTACATAAACATATAAGATGTAGGGAGGAAAATGGATTAAAAAAATGTGGTAATGTTTTAGAGTTCTCCATGCAGTCTCTTTATTTATATGATGATATGAGATGTTCTATTCTTGTAGATAAATCCTTCATAAATATATCAGTTCTTAGTTCTATGACTGTACTTTATAATTTTCCTAATCAAAATTCAATGAAAATTCATGAATTAGTTAGTTTATGGATTTATCGAATTTATGTTCTCATTTCCTTTGTCTGAAATAGGCCCTAACATCGAAACAGTCGTAATGCCGAAGGATAAAGGGAAAAGGGCTACGGTTGGAGAGTCCTCGAGGGGAGATCGAACTAAACTCCGATCAAGACTTAGATTGGAATGGGTAGAGGAACCAACTTCCCCGACTGAATCACCGGCTAGACGAGCTCATACTCAACGGAGTGCTCCCACTTAGGCTCCTCCTCCACCTATTCAACCAGAATTGTTGATCCCATAGGTTTCTCCTCCTCCTGAGAACCTATATGGCAAATTTCATGGCCGAAAAATGGTGTACGAGAAAAATATTGATCGAGAGTGCATCGGACCATTTGGGGTACTTGAAATTTTGGAGGAAGTGGGGTGGAGTAACATTCTCAATTTTGGAGGGACAGTTAGAAATGAACAAGTGATCAGATTCCTATTCCACTGTCACTCACCGGTGTTGCACCCTACATCTTTTGTACTCACCATTGGAGAGACCTCCACTACCATTACTCTTGGGGTAGTTGCCTCACTTATAGGGATTTTAGCCTCATTTCGAGGGTTAACTGATCACGACATTGATTCCATAGATGTATGGATACAAATCACCAAGTATTTCTGTAAGGGACAAAATGTGCCGTGGTATCAAGGTAATGCACTAAGAGCATCAAACATGGAAGACAAGTACAGGGTGCTCCATAGTATCTTCTGCCCGAATATTTATCCAAGGGAAACAAACTAGTTTGACATTACCCCATATATGTTAGATATTCTCTACAACATTTGTGAGGGTATTCATTTGTGTCTTCCCAGCATCATGGTTCACCTCATCGCCGACTGCATTTAAAGCACGAGAAGCACATCCATTCCATTCCCATACCTATTATGTTTACTCTCTCGCCATGTTGGCCTGATGCCCACCACTGACAGACCTAGATCCAGACCCGTTCACATGTTTACAAAAAATAATATTAAGCGTATGAAACTGGGGATGAAAAGGGCATCAACATCAAGAGCGTGCAGTGAAGATTTTGAGGGAGAAATAGAGGCAGAGGCAACGGAGACAGAGGCAACAGAGATGGAAGCAGCCGACACCGACTATCTTACAGAGGGAGAGCAACGTGAGGTGTCAGGACCCTCATATAGTTGTACCAGTTGGCGGATGTCATACTGTGACCACAGGGAATCCATTTTTTTTGTAACTGGATGCGCAGGACAGACGACTTACGCGACTGGAGCAGCTTTCTAAAGCTATCCAGAAGGGTTTGAAGCGGGTGGAGTAGAAGATTCAGACCCTTATCGTCATAATCACCTGCCAGCGTGATGATGTCTCTCCACCGGAGGGGAGTCCGTCTAGGTAGCCTGTGCTTAGTCATGACTGTTCACTTGCGCATCAAATATCTTTTTGGGATGCCAAGTTAGACGGATATTATTTTTGAACATTTTCCTTAGATAGTCCAACTTGAATATTATTTTGACAGATGATTTTACTACCCAAACTTGGGGTAGTTATTTTGATTACAGTATGTGGTTTTATGATAACTTTTTTTTTTATGCACTTCATGTTATTTTGCATGTTCTCATTTATCCCAATTCAACTTGTGCTTGATAATATCTCGACCTTATCGATTTCGCAACATGCGCGATATTGAGACCACAATCTTTCATTTTCCTTCAAATTGTTGATAGATTTCTTGCTGAAGTTTCACTGAAAGTTCCAACACTATGTGCAATAGCATGCATATTATGGTTGATTGATATATTCATATTTACAAGTTTATCTTTTTGTAGCATTTGCACAAGGAATCATTGGTTCTTTCAAATTCTCATGGCTTTTAGGGCCTATTTGGCCAGTGGTATTAAGTTGTATTAAATGGGATTGTATTGCTAATCCCACTTCGAAATTGAGAATGACATGTTTGGAAGGAGTGAGATGGGATTAAAATTAACTTTATAGGCTTTAGAAAATGAGCCTTATGTTGGAAAGTGTGAGATGGGATTACAAATCTCATGGATGATGAATTTTTCCTTTATCCAAGTTCACAGAGATGTAATTTGAAAGTAAATCCCAGGATTTATTTTTTAATGCATACGTTCCAAACACTATATTAGAAAACATGGGATACACCCAATCCAGGGACAATACCTTACACATGCATTTATTGTTACTTTTACAATTCCATCCACCTTAATCCCACCTAATGCAATTGGCCAAACGGGCCCTTAGTGTTGTAGATTAGTTTCATTGCCTAGTCGAAGTGATAATTGGGCCAAAACTGAATTTCATTTTAGCAAGGCATGTCTTCTTGTTACTTTGCCTATTCATGGAAGCATGCCATGTGAAGCTTGAGGCTCCTTACGCTACAAGTTCCTCAAGTTTAGGGTGTTTCTCATCTCTATCGCCTTCACATGGCATGCTTCCATCTAGAGGTGGGCATCGAGCCGAGTCGAGTCGAGGTGGGCCAAGCTCGGCTTGGCTTGTCCATGCTATACTCGAGTTCGAGCTCGAGCTCGAGCTCAACATTGAAGCTTGGCGTCAAAGCTGTCGAGTTGAGCTAGTGGTTTGAGTCGAGTCGAGTTTAGCTCAAGTCGAGCTTAAGCTTGTTGGGTGAGAGAGTAATGGATTCTGTTCTTGATCCTCCTCCATTGATGAAAAATTCAAAAATCTTAGGAGAATTAAAGCAAAACCTGATGAAAAAACCAAACAAAGCTCTGAATCAGATGAGGAAACCTGTAAGAACCGATCTGTTCTTGATCTTCTTCCACTAGCAGAAATCCAAGTACTAAAAAAGAAACAGAGAAGAACACAGATCAGAAATCCAAGTAAAGAGCTCTAGCCAATCAGATCATTAAATTTCCTTGAAGCTCTAACAAATCTGAGAAGAACTCATCTCGGATTTCTTGGGTTTCTCGCTCAAGAAGTAGATCTCAAGAGATTGAAATCATACTATTATGGAGTTGAAATGAAAATTGGTGGTGGTGGTCTGAGCGGGCGTGCGGTTGGCAGCGGGTAGAGAAAGAGAAGAAAGGGAAAGGGGGTGCGTGCGGTCGGGTAGAGACTCTAGTTTTTTTTTTTTTAAAGTTAAAAGTTAAAACTTATATTAATATAATATATATATATATTATAATATATAATATATAATATTTAATATATTTATTAATTGAGCCGAGTTGAGCTCGAGTTCGAACTTCGAGTTGAGTTGAAATGGCCCTTAGTCGAACTTGGCTCGAACTCAACTTGAGCTTTAAATAATTAGCTTAACTTGGCCCGAATTGGCCATTCAAGCCGAGTCAATCCGAGCTGACTCGAGTCGAGTCGAGCGAGTTTTTCAAGCTAGATTGACTCGTGAACAGCCTTACTTCCATCAACTAACAAGTACTTCTTAGAACAAAATGGAAGGGGTAAGCCTTGTGATATGTATTATTCAATCGATCCTAACAACTAACAAGAAAGTTGCTGCATTATTCGATCGACCCTTAGATGTAGCTAACATTGGTTCTCTCTTAGAAGTTCAGAGCGGGAAACTAGAAATTCAATGGGTCAAACTAGAAATTCAGCGGGGCAAACTTGAAATTCGGCAGGGCAAACTTCAAATTGAGTGAGGCAAACTGAAAATTGAGTGGGGCAAACTAGAAATTCAGCGGGGCCAGCTAGAAATTCGGTGGGGGAAACTGGAAATTGAGCGAGGCAATCATAAAAATGAGTGAGACATGCAGAAATTGATTTCATAATCCACCAAAATTTAATTACTAAGCATTTATCATACAAAACACTATATATCATACATCGGGTATAAGAAACTTGCTGGCGATTATGCCATGTTTGTTTACATTGACCGCATTTTACTGTTTTCTTTTCCTCTCCACGCAAGAGAATTCTTAGCTTTTTTGGTCTTCCAGCTGACCTCCTCTGCCCTAGGGGTTTAATCTATGCACAATACTCATTGAAAGCTGCTGAAATTTTTCATTCGCTCTTGTCATGTACTGGGTACACTAATTCGCTATATGTGGTTAGGTAATTTTGCACCGTGTAGAATGGGGAGCAGTATGAGTAATGAGGAAGATTATAAGGTATATATGCTGACAGGACATGCATACAAGAGTACTCCTTCACGTCAAACTCGCGACATGTACACGTAAACTCACTGAGCTTGACTGTATCATTATACTCTCTCACAAAAGAATACTCATCTCGAGAAATTACAGCACAGCGAACATCTCACGCCTTCTGCATAAGATCCTTTAACTGTTCCTTCGCCCATGGTGTCAACGGACCTATAAATGATGCTGTAAATTCTCCTCTTGTAAAGCAATTCCTATATCTTAAATCTTATCGTCTCTATCAATTTAGTAACGAGGTATTCGCGTGCTGCTTTGAAGAGGGCATTAACACACTCGGATATGTTTATAGTGACCAAGTTGAATATTTTTTCTCGAAAGTGTGAAGATGCCCATCTCTCGTACCTGATTTTTCTCAACCATACATGAACTGGGGGGTTGGCCATTTCAATATCATGCATTAACTTATCGAATTCTGCCCTCCTGCATGTCTTCACAGCCTGCCAGTAGTACATCTTCAACAACTTGTCTTTAAAAGTGTCCACCAGGTTTTTATAGATATGGTACATGCAGTAGCCATGGATTGCAAGTGAGAAGACTTGGGGAACCTCTTTCATTAAACCTTTATGTCGGTCGGATATAATCACAAGACCTGGAAGAGACCTTAACATATGGTTGAGGTAGGAAAGGAACTAATTCCAGCTGCTACTGTTCTTTGATTCTCCGATGCCAAACGCAACCGGAAAAATATGATTATCCTCATCTAAAGCTGTGGCGATGAATAGCACACCCTTATATTTGTCCTTTAGGTGTCTCCTGTCGATGGCCAATACCCTTCACATAGAATTTTGAAAACTTCGAACACATTGTCCGAGTGCTACAAAACACCTCTCGAACTTGTTAGTCTCTTTGTTAAGTTCTAATGTAGCCACCGTCCCTGGGTTGACCCTCCTCAACTCATGCAAATACAATGGGAGTTGATTGTAGGAGTCTTTATAAGACCCCATCACGCGATTTATTGCAAGCTCTTTAGTTTATATGCTTCTTATAACTGATAAGAATATTATATTTCTCTTGCATAGTGAAGATAATATCACGTGGCCTCAACCCTACGCGTTGCTTGATGCGGCTAACAACTAGATCACACACTAACTTACTGTTTGCTTGCCGGTGATCGCTCTTCATCCATGACATACTGCACATGTGTTTAGACGTATAAGTCCGTATCTTGAATATCCCAACATCATTCACCCGAGATGTATGAACCCTCCATTCACATGTATCTTCGAAACACGCCACGGTAAATCTTATAGAATTTGAGTACAATACTCTATACTGGAAGTTATTGCGAATTGCAAATTGGCCCAAAACATACTGGCACCGACTTTTGTCCTTAAACGTTTGCCCTATGGTTATCTCCACCTGTTTACCGAATGAATATGTATATTCCAGCATTTTCACATTGGTGAATGTCGCATCATCGAACGGCACAGGAACTTGACGAGTGATGAAGTTTGATGTTTCGGGAAGTTCTAGAAGCGGAATGTCGCTTTCACGTTTGATGTATCTTCAGGTGGTGGATGATGATGGCATATCTGCTGTTGTTGATAAAGGCGGTGCCATGTAATCATAAATGATGTCAAGGTCACGTGTATCGCTGACTTGGCTACTCACAAATTTAATGCTTGGGGCGGCTCGGGTAGTTGATTATTTGTTCCTCCCACTTGTAATGGACTTGGCTTATATTCAAATTCCACGCCATGCTCCTCAGTCACACTGTCCTCTTGTGTTGTCATATTAATGTGTTGCATTGTCTCGATGACTAAAGGAATGAATTTTTCTGAATGCTCCAACTGTGTTCTTAGGAACTCTCTCATGTCATCGTCGTCTTCGATTTCGGTTGGAGGGATTGATTCATTGGAGCAATGATACAATAATTTAATCTTAATATCACAATCTGTTGGTCTACTCTTAATAATCCTATACATTTTGGATAGAAGCTCCTCGTATGTAGTATCGACACGTGGCGTAATAGTTTTTGTACTTCCACTTGTGTACGTCCATCGCTTGTTTTCACATTCTAACTCCCCGCCATAACACTAGATGATTCTTGTAGCCATTATCTGAAAACCAATACAATGGCAAATTATCAATGAATCATTAAACAACGGAAGCTTGCCATAAGACAAAACTTAATTAAATAATAGAAGACCGAGAACTCTCTTTCCCTTATAGATGAGAATGATACAAAGCTAAAGGAAATAAAGAGTAAGCAATGCATTAAAATTTCAAGTAAACAGCCAGAGCTTATATGGATTAGGCCTTCAAAGGTATGAATGATTTCATGTGGTATTTTATTAAATTAAGCGAGGCTATCTATCATGACATTGAGCGGGGTAAACTGGAAAAATGAGCGAGGTAACCTAGAAATTGAGTGGGTCAAACATGAAATTGAGCGGGGGAAACTAGAAATTGAGCGAGGTAAACATGACATTGAGCGGGGCAAACATGAAATTGAGCAGGGCAAACATGAAATTGAGTGGGCCAAATTGAAAATTGAGCGGGGCAAACATGAAATTGAGTGGGGCAAACTGAAAATTAAGCGGGGCAAACATGAAATTGACCGGGGCAAATATGAAATTCAGCAGGGCAAACTGAAAATAAAGTGAGCCTAACATGAAATTGAGCTAGGAAAACATTAAATAGAGTGAGCCTAACGTGAAATTGAACTGGACAAACATTAAATAGAGGGATCCTAGCATGAAATTGAGCTGGGCAAACATGAAATAATTTCATCCTAGCATGAAATTGAGTGAGCCCTAACATGAAATTAAGTGAGCTTCAAATGGAATTGAGCGAGTTTCACATGAATTTGAACGATCAACGCATAAAATTGACTAAGCCTAACAAATGAAATTGTACGAGCCTGACATGAAATTCACCGATCCTTACTAGCTGAGTTTCCACAGGTAGTCAGTGAATTGTGATTGCATTGTCGTTTAATACTATAAAGGGAAGTAACTATAAACCTCACTAGCCTTTTTTTTATAAAGATCTGTACCTTCAACAACTGTAGTACCGGTCAAATGCAAGTTGAGGAAGGGTGCTTTGGGGTGAGGGAATATTTTGAACATTTTCAAAGATTGCAGCTGCAACCAATTTGGAGGATTTCACGTAACCCTAACCAAGATGGAAAATGGCAAATGTAGATTGATAATATGTAGATGATAAACGGAGATTTTAGTAAGGAAAATGGGAAGAAAAATGTGCTTACAAGTGTTTTTCATTGAAATGGGGTGAGAAAGGGATGTGTTTTGAATATGCGCGCGTGTGTTATCTGTTAAAGAGAATGAAAGTAACGGCAGTGAAGAACAGGGGTATTTTCGTCCGCAAATGCTCTGGCCGTACATGCAAAGTCTAAGTGGGGAAGTTAAGGTTTGTATCCTAGGTAAAAGACGCTGGATAAAAGGTGGGGTCTACAGTGATAATTTTCTCAAAACGCAGATGCGAATTTTTCTAGGCTTTTGCACGAAGTTCCTGCGCAAGGATGCTGGTGGGGCCTGTCAAGATGTTTGTGAGAAATCCACCCCGCTCATCTGTTTTGAGAGCTCATTTTAGGACATGCAATGAAAAATTATGTGTATAAAAAACTTAAATGGGACACATGAGAGGAAACAATGGAGATTTAGTGTGAATCGTTGAAACATTCTTGTGGCCATAAAATTTTTGTGTCAGGAAATGTTTTTGGTATTTTCACTTCATCCCATTGGTAATGACCTTATAAAGGGTTTAGATGACATATAAACATCAAGGTGGAGCCCAGGAATGTTTCAACAATAGTAATTTCTTTCCCCAATTTTCCCTCTTGTGAGACCCACTTTAATTTTGAGTCCACTTCTTTATACACGTACACACACACACACATGTGCGCGCGCGCGCACACACACACCCCACATACTCACGCTAGTGGAATTTCACCACCTATGGGCACTCGAACCCTTGACCGGGAGTAGAGCTGGGCATATTTAACCTGATCTGGTGGATCCGACCTGATCAGATCCGATCTAACCCGTTCCGAACCGAACCGATGGTCTTGATCGGTGCGATTGAGTAGGGCCATTCAGATCCGACAATTTTTCTGATCGAGGTCGGGTTGTGGTTAATCCGGACTGATCCGATCCGAAAACCCTATCCGAATGGATCCGGACCGATCCGATTCGACCCGATTCGGAGTGAGGGGATGATAACTAAATCAAATAAAAGTAGGTATACGATGAGTTTTCCATACACTCACTATATCATTTCTTCGAAGTTATATAACCTTGTATTCTCAACCATGGTTTATTTTGAAAAGGTGAGGTTTTTTAAAATGAATGACGTCCATTGAAGGAAGCTTCCTGGAAGCAAACCATGTCATATCATTAAAAAAAAAAGATGAATCGTATACAGCAGCGCATGCAGGTGGGCCACAGATAAGTCAGCCAGGTGGACTCAGATTCAGCCATGTAGGCTGATCGATGAATGTGTCCTTGCTTAATAAATCAGGCTGGTGCAACTCAACAAGGGGTTGACAAATGTCCATCTTGAATATTGACCATTAATTTTCTTTTCCGACTATTTTCTTCACATGTATTTGTGTCTTATTCCTATTTGATCAGTTTCCATCCCTTGTTTTTTGGGATAGTATTATTTGTTGTTGGATCTGATTAATGAACGGTATGGATCTTTCGCATGCATGGCACATAGGCACTTTTGAAGTGACTGTGTTTAGAATGCACGTGTTTGGATACAAACAACACTCTCTAAAGGCAGATATTTCAAACTTTGTAGCCTGTGGCCTGATGTTGTAGCTCATAGCTTGTAGGTACGTGTCGTGCGAAGGCGAGCATTGACGTTGTAGCCTCTAGCCTGTAGGTAGTGATGTCACCAAGCTTTGTGGACCCACGATGATGCGTGTGTTGTATCCATACCATCCATCCATTTGGTGAGATCGTTTTATGGCATGAGAAAAATAATGAGATAGATCTAAAGTTCAAGTGGACCCCACCATAGAAAACAGTGGGGACAGTGACATCCATCGTTCAAAACTTCTTAGGTGCCACAGAAGTTTCCGATCAAGCTTATATTTTTGTTTTCACTTCATCTATCTCTATGTTAAATTATGAATAGGTTGGATTTAAAAAATACATCATGGTGGGACTTATAAATGTTTTAACGGTGGGTGTGACTGATCTCACGGTTTTCTGTGATGGGTCCACTTGAACTTTAGGTCTATCTCATTCTTTTTCTCATGTTATAAAACCATCTCTACAAATGGTTGGACGGTATGGATACAACACACGCATCATGGTAGGGTCCACAGAGTTTGGTGGCGTCACTTCGTAGCAATTTGGTACTGACCTTGTCAGTATCTAATCCCTGCCCACACACAAGTGAGAGTTTCGTGCTGTGCATGTCAACACAGTAACACGTAGATAAACGAGTGTTGAGCTCCGGGTTGTACGAACGGCTCAAATGAGATCAATTACATGGGCCTCACAATGATGTATTTATTATATCCATATCGTTTATCCATTTTTCATGATCATTTTAGAGCATTTGCAAAAAAAAAAATAAAAATAAAAAATCATATTTAAAGCTCAAATGGACCACACCGAAGATAGCAGCGAGGATAATGATTTTCACCGAAAATGAATCCGAACCTTGGCCGGTTCGATCCGACTTGGTTTTCCTGACCGAGTTAGTCTTGGATCGGATCAGGCCAGCGATGATTCGGATCAGTTCGAGTTAGATGACCCGGACTCGGTCCCGGATCGGATCGAGTTCGAGTCAGGTCACCTAGATTTCGGTCCGGGTCAAGTTGGACCCAATCCGATTGAACTCGGTCCGATGCCCACCTCTAACCGGGAGTTGAAACTCCTGAGAGTCTACCACCCGAGCAAGAGTAAGGACCTGGTTTTGAGTCCACCTCAGTTTTGGTCGCCTGTCCTAAGATGAACTCTCGAAACGGATGGACGGTGAATTTCTCACAAACATCTCTGTGGGCCCCACCCAATATCGCAGAAACTTCATGCGAAAGCCTTTGCAGTAAATCCGCGTCCCAAAAATCCTTACCCTTCATAACTGTGACCAAATGCACCTGTTTGTACACGTGGGGTCTATAGTTGCGTGATCTCAATCATAGATCTTAAATAAATGACCCAAAAAAATAAAAAATACAAAAAATCTCCCTTACTGTTTTATTCCAAGTCTAAATCCCAGGTCAAGTAGCCTCTTTACAAAAGCTACAGGAACGGTCCAAAATCACTATCGTCCGGGATGGATAGACTCATCCAGTCAAGGAAGACTTTTGACCGTCCTCCATTCGCAGTGGGATCCATCAAATCAATAGTCTGGATTTCTCACGGACATCTCGGTGGGCCCCACGTAGTTTTCCAGGGCAGATTATTATTATTATTATTATTTTTTCAGGCGGGGGTCACAGCTCCTAGCGTTCTTCAAGGAGGAGACGTTCAGGCGAGACTCACGTTTAAGGACCCATTTTTGTCCAAATGTTCACATGATTTTCTTTAGTATAAACATAATAACTGTCCAACTTTAATTCGACAGTGACCACTGAACAACCAACGACCGCACAATTGCCAACTTATCATGTCCGTACGTGATTCAATTGAAAATCTTGAATGTTAATTCATAACCGTCCAAATTCTTTGCTGCCAACCCCAGGTTGATTGATGCGTGAACTGTTTATGTTCTCAATACGACTATATAGACGTTATAGCCTTATAAACTCGACAAACGGAAGCGAATTGCCTGTGACCCTGGCTACAGATATATACCTGTGCCCAGGGTTGTGTGGAGCTTACAGAGATGTCCATGACAAATCCACTTCGTCTATCTGTTTTGAAAGACCCCCCTTATAAACATGCTTTATTCATGATCCTGGCCTTTGAATCCCGGATTTAAGTACGAGCCATTAAATATTCATCTTCACACGAGTGCGAACGGCTGCCCTCGCAAAGCCCGAACCCAAACGGTAGTTTACATACTTTCGGTCCGTGAATTGTACGTTTCTCTCTCGGCGAAAACAAGGAAGGACTCCGTTTTTCTATTATTTGGTCTTTTTGAATATAGCGAAAACGAGGAAGGACTCCGTTTTTCTATTATTCGGTCTTTTTCAATATTGCAACGAATGCCCCCCCTTTCGCAAATAAAGCCACCCACGAGACGCATGACTTCCAAGGAAAACAAAAAGGTCGTAGAACGAAAGGAATTATATTGACGAAGACCTGTTTACAACTCCATGCTACCACCTGCAATCGCGGTTTAAAGAATGGGCGACTAGGATTATCGACTCCTTCAGCCCTGAGTCGGATTGTATGATTGGTGACCGTCCATGCCTGGGCCCACCAACTTCATGGTTTGGACGGATGGATTTCACGCACAATAGAAGTCCTGCAAACTACCATTTGGGGTACTCCTCCGAGTCACCTGCTTTCTTCGACTGCTTTGACCGCGAAAGGATTCCTTTTCCAATGGTTTGCATTGGGTCAAGAAGACCGGGAACAGATTTGCGCGGGCTTTTCTCAAGGCGAATGCTATTTCCTCGTAATGGATTTGCGCGGGCTTTTCTCAAGGCGAATGCTATTTGTAATTTGTGTTTGGTTCTAATCAGTTTTTTATTTTAATTCTTTCAGACAAAATGATAATAGCAGAAATAATCCGACACATATAACACGTTAGTAAAAGAAACTCAATCGTATTGATTGAAATGAAAATAAAGCTTATTAAGATATCCATGGACGATCCATCACCCGCAACATAGATGGTGAGACCTCATTTCTAAATTTTCCTTGATTAACGATTCGGGCATAGACAAAGGGGATTACCCTGCTAAAAGCAAAAATAAAAGTCTTCCTTACAATCCAATACTCTCCATAGCTGGAAGGAAATTACACTACTCTTATTTTAAGTCAGTCCCACCTAATAGCATAGATGGACCATATTACACTAGTTCCTAATTTAAGACCAGTCTAACGTAGCAGACATATTATCCTATGTTAAAATAACATAAAAGATAAAATTGATAGGCAGCGTTGCGTTATAAATTTGATTTGATATGTGTTGGGATGGTGATGACCTATAGCTATCAATCTTCCTTCTACTTATAAAACCTTAAGAACAATTGTAAGGAAGGATCTTCTTCGCCACTTATCGAGTTCGTTGAAGTGAAAATAATTGTCTGAACCCATGGATAATTTTTTTTGAAGTGAAAATACCAAGAAATACCACTTTTAGCGACGAAAATTTTCGTCTCTAAAAGTCAAATTTTCGCAGTTAAAATCTTTTAGCGACGAAAATTTTCGTCGCTAAATTCGTTGCTAAAGCACCGGTGTAGAAGGGTTTTCTTGGCGAAGAAGTGGTAGTGTCGATAAATGTATTGCTTTTAGCGACGAAAATTTTCGTCGC
The DNA here is from genome assembly GCA_030180095.1 of Magnolia changhungtana. Lineage (NCBI taxonomy): Eukaryota > Viridiplantae > Streptophyta > Magnoliopsida > Magnoliales > Magnoliaceae > Magnolia > Magnolia changhungtana. The sequence goes on from JASAUF010000336.1 coordinate 3,976,014, forward strand.
TAAAAAGAATTTCAAAGACTTTTAACAGCGAAAATTTTCGCTGCCAAAACAATTTTCAAGAATTTTAACAACGAAAATTTTCGCTGCAAAAAAAAAAAATTCCAAGACTTTTAGCAGCCAAAATTTTCGCTGCTAAAAAAATTTGCCAAAACTTTTAGCAGCGAACATTTTCGCTGCCAAAACAATTTCCATGACTTTTAGTAGCGAAAAGTTTCGTCGCTAAAAAAATATTTCCAAGTCTTTTTTAGCAGCGAAATTTCTCGCAAAAAAATTTCAAACTTTTAGCAGCGAAAATTTTCGCTGCATAAAAAAACTTCCAAGACTTTTTAGCAGCAAAAATTTTCGCTGCTAAAAATAAATTACAAAACTTTTAAACTTTTAGCTATAAAAATTTTCGTCGCTGAAAGTCTCTTTTTTTTATATGTACAGCTCAAAATTCCGCACAAAATTCCTGATATACACATGTTAACAATATATTTCATCATATTCATCCTGATATACACCTGTTATACAATATATTTCATCATATTTACATTCACATCCATCTAAACTCAAACCTAAACATAAACTACATTCATCCAAACACAAACAATCTTATCTGCATCAGATTCATTTACGCATAAATACATATAAGCTTAACATCATAAACAAAAATACCATAAACCTAAACCTAAAACCTATAACCTATAACCTAAACGTAAAACCTAAAACCTAAACCTTAACATTAACCTATATAACCTATAAGTTTAGGTTTAGGAAATCGGGTTCGGATTCGGGATCGGGTTTAGGTGTGGTTAGGGAGTTGAGATTAGGATTAGGTGTAGGTTTAGGGATTTAAGAATACGTTAAGGTTTAGGTTTAGGAAATCGGGCTCGGGTTATAGGTTTAGGTTTAGGTTTAGGTTAGGTTATAGGTTAAGGTTTAGGAAATTGAGTTTAAGTTATAAGTTATAAGGTTATAGGTTAAGGTTTAGGTTATAGGTTAAGTTTTAAGTTTAAGTTAAGGTTATATAGGTTTAAGTTTAGGTTATAGGTTTTGAGATTTGAGAATAGGTTTAGGTTTAGGAAATCGAGTTCGAGTTCGGGATCGGGTTTAGGTTTGGGTTTTCAAGTTAAGGTTTAGGTTTAGGTTAGGGAGTTGAGATTAGGATTAGGTGTAGGTTTAGGTTTAGGGATTTAAGAATACATTAAGGTTTAGATTTAGGTTAAGGTTTAGGTTATATGTTAAGTTTTAGGTTTAAGTTAAGGTTATAGGTTTAGGTTTAGTTTATAGGTTTTGAGATTTGAGAATAGGTTTAGGTTAAGGTTATAAGTTTAGGTTTAGGAAATCGGGTTTAGGTTTGGGTTTTCAAGTTTAGGTTTAGGTTTAGGTTAGGGAGTTGAGATTAGGATTAGGTGTATGTTTAGGTTTAGGGATTTGAGAATACGTTAAGGTTTAGGTTTAGGAAATCGGGTTCGAGTTATAGGTTTAGGTTTAGGTTAGGTTATATGTTAAGGTTTAGGAAATTGAGTTTAGGTTGTAGGTTTAGGTTAGGGAGTTGAGTTTAGGTTATAGCTTTAGGTTAAGGTTTAAGAAATTGAGTTTAGGTTATAAGTTAAGGTTATAGGTTAAGGTTTAGGTTATAGGTTAAGTTTTAAGTTTAGGTTTAGGTTCAAGTTATAGGTTTTGAGATTTGAGAATAGGTTTAGGTTAAGGTTATAAGTTTAGGTTTAGGAAATCGAGTTCGGGTTCGGGATCGGGTTTAGGTTTGGGTTTTCAAGTTAAGGTTTAGGTTTAGGTTAGGGAGTTGAGATTAGGATTAGGTGTAGGTTTAGGTTTTGGGATTTGAGAATACGTTAAGGTTTAGGTTTAGGTTTAGGTTATAGGTTATAGGTTAAGTTTTAGGTTTAGGTTGAGGTTATAGGTTTAGGTTAGGTTATAAGTTTTGGGATTTGATAATAGGTTTAAGTTAAGGTTTAGGAAATTGGGTTCGGGTTCGGAATCGGGTTTGGGTTTGGGTTTTCGGGTTTAGGTTCGAGGTTTAGGTTAGGGAGTTGAGATTAGGTTTAGGTGTAGATTTAGGTTTAGGGATTTGAGAATAAGTTAGGGAGTTGAGATTGGGATTAGGTGTAGGTTTAGGTTTGGGTTTAGGTTAGGGAGTTGAGATTGGGATTAGGTGTAGGTTTAGGTTTAGGGATTTGAGAATACATTTTAGGTGTTAGGTTTGGTTAGGTTATAGGTATAAAGTTTACAAAATTGAGTTTAGGTTATAGGTTAAGGTTTAGGTTATAGGTTAAGTTTTAGGTTTAGGTTAAGGTTATAGGTTAAGGTTTAGGGAATTGAGTTTAGGTTATAGGTTTAAGTTATAGGTTATAGGTTTAGGTTTAGGTTATAGGTTTTGGGTTTTGAGAATAGGTTTAGGAGTATTGGTTTAGGTTAGGGTGTAGGTTAAGGTTTAGGAACCGAGTTTAGGTTATAGGTTTCGGTTATAGGTTATAGGTTTTTGGTTAAGGTTTAGGTTATAGTTATAGGTTTTGGATTTGAGAATAGGTTTAGGTTATAAGTATAGGTTTAGTTTAGGTTATAGGTTAAGGTTTAGGAATTGAGTTTAAGTTATAGGTTCGAGTTATAGGTTGTAGGTTTAGGTTAAGGTTTTAGGTTATAGGTTTTGGGATTTGAGAATAGGTTCAGGTTATAAGTATAAGTTTAGGTTAGGTTGTCGGTTAGAGTTTAGGGAATTGAGTTTAGGTTATAGGTTTAGGTTGTAGTTATAGGTTTTGGGATTTGAGAATAGGTTTAGGTTATAGGTTAAGGGTGTGGTCCCTGCAAATACAGATATAAACACGGCCTGTCCAAATGGCCAGGCCCCTCCAATGCTGTCCATAAGATATGGACAGCTTCATCATTGTCATAACAGCGGTTCCCACCTTCCAGGGACCCCCGCTTATCCGGATAGCTCCGACGCACATCCGGGTTTGCTCCATTAATTTTAAACAAATACATAAACACATCCTGTCCAAATGGTTAGGCCCCTCCAATGCTGTCCATAGGAAATGGACAGCTTCATCATGGTCATAACAGCGGTTCCCACCTTCCAGGGACCCCCGCTCATTCGGATAACTCCGACGCACATCCGGGTCTGCTCCATTAATTTCATGCAAATACATAAACACGGCCTGTCCAAATGGCCAGGCCACTCCAATGCTGTCCATATCTTATGGACAGCTTCATCATGGTCATAACAGCGGTTCCCACCTTCCAGGGACCCCCGCTCAACATCCGGATAGCTCCGACGCACATCCGGGTCTATTCATTTAAATAAAATGGATTATCAAGATCATTTAAATAAAATTAGGTCCAATCAACAATCTAACCTGGAGGATTCTGTTAGCATTGTTGACGGCACCTCGAACCTTGTTTAAATCTAGGTTGCAATCTGTGGCCACAGATGCTATTTGTCTTTCTGTGAAGTTGGCGACGATTTCTGCATCAAACCCGGCGAAAGCAGCCCCAATGATAAAGAACATTTCTTTCTATGAATTCATTATCTCTCTCTCTTTTAATTTATTAACTTTCCATTACAATAATATCTACCTGAAATTATGGTGTTTTCTCAAGATAGAAGTCCAATCCATTCCAACTTGTGCACCTGTTAGGACAAGCAATTCAAACAACATCCTGCAACACATTTAAATGCCTAATCAGTCTCACTCCAGTCTTATATATTGAATGCCTAACGTACAGTCTCTTGAATTGGTGCAAACCATACCTGAATTGAGTGTAATGAATTCGACATGTAACTACATACAAGAAAGATAAAGGATATGCATATCTAGAGTGCTGTTATTCTCACATTACTGTGAGAGAGTAGGGTTTCATTATATATATTGATCAACCTATGGAATTTTATGATCATATGAAGCTAAGGCATGCATGCAAACCAAAAAAGGCACTCCATAATCTAAAACAAGCATCTAAAGCTTGGTTACAAAGGTTAGAGAATACTTTCTTCAAGTGATTTTATTTTCCCTTTTACTAATACATGCACTTTTGTGAAGAAATATATAAATGAAACTTTGTGTTGTTGACATAGTAATTTGATCATCACAAGTGGTGTTGTAGGATATGTGAAAATTTTAAAAAATCTCCCTCAAAATTTTAAGATAAAGGACTTTAAAGACCTTCAATACTTTTTTAGGTAAGAGTGCTATCAATTTTGATCCTTTGAAAGAAGCTCATTGTTAGCTTAGTTGTAAAGTTTGGTTTATTGTGAAACAAAACCAATTGATCCTTTGAAAGAAGCTCATTGTTAGCTTAGTCTCTTTCTGTTGAAGCAAAAAAAAAAAAAAAGAAGAAAAAAAAATCTCTTTTATGTTTTTTCAATCCATCTTCCATTTTCTTCTTAACAAGAAAATCCATATTTACTAATATTCTCATTTTTCTATTTTTCAAAAGAATGAGTTCAGACTCCGAAAGCGTCGGCTCCAGCACTCGTACTTTCAGCCCAAACCCTAATCAAGGACTCTAAAATTATGTATAACATACAGAGATGGTTCAGCTACTTGTGCAATTAGAGAAGGTTCAAAAGGACATACATATTTGAAAGTTGGTCAAATCATAAACAGACGTATTATGGACAGAGACATTGTTTTCATTAATAGGCTACCTAGTACTCATAAAAATTCATTGCAAGCATTTTCTGTCTATGTGCATGATGACCATACTGTTAAGATCAATCCTCTTATCTTCATTTACAGAAACTAGTGGATGACAAATTATGTGTAACATACAGAGCTGGTTCAACCACTTATACAATTAGGGAAGGTTCAGAAGGGCCAAATTTTCACATCAAGCATTAGTTGCATACATATGATATAGAAGGACAAAAGTATCACCTTCAATATGACTGTCAAACAAGTTTCCTCACCAAAAATTCAGATCACAAACCATCAAGGCATGTGTCCAATTTTTGTGGAAGCACAAAGTAAATGATTGATACACATTCCAGGAACCCCCGCTCAACATCCGGATACATAAATGGGTACAGTTTCAAAGAACATTATTAGCAATGTTTCAAATGCATACCTCCCTTAGAAAGTCCTTCAGTTGATCCTCATGAAAGTCCTGATCTGTAAGAACCTTAACGGCAACATCCTACATTCCATAATTGAATAAATAAGAAGATGCAAAACGTCATTTTCAAACTAAACTACACTCGCTATTTTCAAATCTCACGCGGCCACTTCATTCCCCCATTATCTCCCTCGATTTCCCCACTATCACCTCTCCGTCTCTCTCTCTTGAAGCAAAAAAGAAGAAAAAAAAAATCTCTTTTATGTTTTTTCAATCTATCTTCCATTTTTTTCTTAACAAGAAAATCCATATTTACTAATATTTCCATTTTTCTATTTTTCAAAAGCATGAGTTCGGACTCCGAAAGCGTCGGCTCCAACACCCGCACTTTCAGCCCAAACCATAACCAAGGACTCCAAAATTACCAAGTACTCATAAACATTTATTGCAAGCATTTTTTGTCCATGACGACCATACTGTTAAGATCAATCCTCTTATTTGTGCTCCACTAGGTGTGGATTTTGATAAGGATTGCGTTCATATGCTACTTCATAGATCATATTTCGAGATAAAAGGTGTCAATTATATAAAAAATTATATTTCAAAAACAGACAATAAAGAGCACAAATTCTTATTATAAAGGTGATATTTAGAGTTAAGCTTACCGTCATTATCATGTTGAAACTGTTCCTTGAATACGGTGACGTCCCTTATTGATCTAAAACAGTCAAAGAAGAATTACAATTAAAAGAAAGAAATGATATTGTGTTGCCTAGTAATCATATGAGGAAGCAGCTCTGAAATTGCAACTGCGTTTCATTTCTAGTCCTTATTCATTGGGTTCAACAGTCATTTATTCCTTATTCTTGTACAAAAATGTGAAGCACTGAACATGGAGGTCTAAAAGTCAAGATCAATTCCCACCTTCTCCGTATGGGAAAGAAAATGGACATGACTTCGGTGAACAGGTTGCAGTGTGCACCAAGAGTAGGTGTGCATATACCTCCCACCTTCGAAAGCGGTGAGCAGAAGTCTAGCATCCATGTCAAAATGCGTTATTCAAACGCCCAATTCAACAATGTAATGGAAGTTCCTACCTGAAATATAAATTGATCTATCAAAAAAGAAAAGCGGGAAAATGAAGTTCAAGAGAACCTTTACAAAAAGAAAAATGCAATATTACCTTCTTGACCAATGATACACTGATGTTTGTGTGACGAGCCCTAATATCTTTGGGGTAATCCACTTCAAAAACACAACCTGTGAACATAACAATTTGGCATGGAAACTAATTGAGAAACAAAACAGCCTATGAAACAAATAAAAAAGTGAGCTAATAAAGTTTAACGTGGATGTTATTGCTTCTTTCAGTTATTAGAGGATCTATCTTGGATGCTTACTGTGGATGAGGGTCTATTCTGTTGATTCTGCAACATTTACTATGGATGTTTCATAGACCAAAAACTCACACTGATTGGACAGTCCTAGCCCTTCAAACAAATCAACCAGGATGTTGCTGATGGCACAATAGATTTTAAAGCTCTTTCAATACCTGCATAACCAAGACAGAAAAACGAATGGGTTACATTTGTTAGGAAAAAATGGTTTTGACATAAAAATGGCACAAAAAATCATAAAAATAAATGCAAAATGAGTGCCTAAATGGGTTTATTTTGTAGCTCAGAATAAGAAAGGAAGAAAAGGAAGCAAGTCTTGAGCTCCGACACATCCATTTAAGCATTGATTGGCCAGGGCCCAGCCCACTGACAGACCTATAGTGAGGGGAAGTGGATTCACTTGCTTGGGATGGTGTTTTCAGACCTTTCATTGTTGTTGGGTATTCTTTCCTCTAGTAAATATTCAGCATATCAGCAATTCAAATTGATTCAAAGAAGAAAAATCTGAAATTATTGGGTGCAGCTACACAAAATTTAATCATTAAAAATTCATAAAAACCAAGTTTTACAGATCAAACAACTATTGATTAAAACCTTTTTGGTATATATCGATATATGCACTAGACAATGTTCTCAAGAATTACTAATGATTCCATCAAGTAGTAAAGAATATGAGGTAAACCAAGTATGGTTGTTGCAACCCAATCAACGAATGCATCCACTTGGAGATCTCCTTGGTACCTGATACCAGAATTTAAAGCAAAAAAGGCCACAGTAGAAAGATCCAAATTAGCAGGAAAAGAAATTTAGGTATGTAAAATGAAGCATACATTTAGCAACATGGTCATGGACCTTTTTGTATCATTCTCAAGTGAAGAAATTTCAGGCACTAAGAAGCTTTGATGGGATGCAGGAATAATAACATTGGTTTGCTAAAATAACAAATAAACTATGGAAACTCACCTAACAAGACAATCCGAACATCTACAACCAGGGGGCAATGGAACAAGGGAAGGAAGGCCTACACGCATCATTAAGAATCAGAAACTATGAGCACTCTTTACAAAATCACGTCCCTTGATCTATCTACAAATAATCTTTCTGGCATTTTACCACTTTCAATGGCTAATCTTAGTAGCATTTTAGAGCTTGACATCTCATCTAATGAAATAAGAGGCGAACTAGATCCCATTTTCTTCACCAATTGGACCAAACTCATCTCCCATCAGTTCGAATACAATCAACTCACTAGAAACATTCCATCTGAAATCAGCCTGCTTACAAATCTCCAAATCTTGTACCTCTGGGGAAATAAAATAAATGGATCAATACCTTTGGAAATAGGGAATCTTGTGAATTTGAATGAGTTAGTCTTGTCCATTAACCATCTAGATGGTTCCATTCCTTCCACTTTAGGAAACTTGACAAAGCTTTCCACCGTGTTCTTGGACCAAAATCGAATCTTAGGCTCCATTCCTCCATAAATCAAGAATCTAAAAGATCTAGTCCAATTGAAATTTTTCCAAAACAAGCTGACTGGTTCGATCTAGTCCACCTCTTATATGGTCTCCTAAAGCTTGTAAATCTCACAGGGTGGTTTTGCGTCTTCTAACTCCAATCAACATTTCACAGAGATGATAATATAAACCATCTGATTTTTCAGTTCAAACTCAGACCACTAACTATCCCACTTCTAAAAATCCATTTGGTCACCATTAATTAGATGGTTAGGATTGCTTGATCAGTGTGATTTTGTACATATGTTCCATCCACAATGGGACCCACAAGTTGGATGGTCTTGATAAAGACGTATATCAGTTGAGATAGGACTTTTTAGCTTCATGACCCTGCATTTTGTGTACTAATTTGGTTGAAATGATATTGTAGTTGGTGCGACCCTGTAAACCATTTAAGGCATGTTTGGCAGAGTCATAAAAACTGAGTTTTCTCATTTTAGTTAATAGTAATTATGTATTAGAGATTGTATTTCTTTCTAGTAAGGATCATAAAAATAATCTTGATAACAAACAATCATAAGCTCTAAGGATCATAGTTTTTTCTTTTCTTTTCTTAGAGAAGATGACAATTTCATAGAGAAAACGTTCACGTGACCAGTCGTCAACGACAGCTAGGAGATGAAGAATTCTCAATTTTTAAAATAAGATGAAACTCATTTTTAGGTGTCTACCAAACAGACAGGCCTTTAGCATGGAATATTGTTCTGTTCCACTTAGGCGTCTTCCAAACAGGCCCTTAGGTTTTTGCAATCCATGTAGTTTTTGGTCTTTTGTCCATTCCACAATGGAACCCACCTGATGAATGCTAGATCTGTTCTGAAGCCTCTCCTCATAGCAAATTTGCAACTTTTTTTTTGTAATTAACTATTTCATTTTGCCCAAAAAAGAAAAACAAATCTCAAACAAGATCAACAGCTACGGGTGACCCTCTTAGCAACAAACATAGAGAAAGCATAGCTCCCCAGACTAAACCAAAGGAAGGAATCATCAAAAAATAATTGATTCCCCATCTCTTTTCAGACTTGCCACCATTAAGCCAGAAAAAAATCAACATAACTAATGCCCACTCTAGGATCAAAGACACAACAGCCTGCTAGATGCATTACACCAACGCCGGTTAGTCTCTTTCTCCAAATAGCCCATAACATAGTAAAGAGTAGCATCTTCCAGATTATTTTGCCACCATGTGAAAAAGGGCCAGCAGGCTGTGTCCATAACTAATTTGGAGGAGAACACCCCCTAAAGCCCATTTCCAAGCCCTCCAGTCCCAAGCTGGAAGGATTGATTTAGCTTCATATAGGTGGTTGCCACCAAGAGCATAAACACCCAAACATACCTTAATCTCATAAATTTAATTTGGGATCCCATTCAAGTCCCACAAAACTAATTCAGAAGTCCCATAAAAAAGCACCAAAGAGCAAAAATGAATAAACCCAAAAAAAAAAAAAAAAAAATCTGTTCAAGACACACACCAGTAAGCATCAATGAACAAGAACATATCAAGTCAGCTAGAACACCAGAAGTGAATCACACATCTTAATAAATTACTTGAACTACTCCATACCAATCAACAAATTACTAAATCAACGATAAAAACAAAATCTTCTTGGCAACGCTACAACTACAACTACAACAATCGAATCAAATAATGAAATTCAATGAATCAACGATTAAATAAATTCTGCAGTGAAGATAATAAGGAGAAAGGAATTACCCCAATAACCTTCACACATTGCCCATCCGCCGCGCCCCTCAATTCTGCATCTGCATGCCCCTCCTCCCCCATTCATAATTCCACCCTATTAACACCACCACCGGCACCAGAATCCCTCCAACCACCACCGATTCATTGCCTTCTTCACCGTCACCATCATGAACACCCCTGCCATCAGCCCAATCGAGAACACCATCACACTGACCCACATTATCAGCTTCGAGATCTTGAACCCGAACTTAGCCTTCTCCCCAAGGCTGGTCACGGCAGGGCCGTACGGTTTCCCCATAGACGCCGATAGCTCGAGCTGTCCGCTGCGGCGCGCCCCCCCACCGCCAGACGCTGAAGACCCGAGGGGACCGGAGGTGATGAGGCCGGTGGGGTGGAGTGGGAGCGGGTCGGAGGATTTCTTAGGGAGTGGACTGGAATTGGACGGTTTAGGTGGAATGGAACCCGAGTTGGAGGTAGATCAGATGGAGCCGTTGTTGTGCTGGGACGACAATGATGGCCATGGATTCTAACAGTTGCAGAGAGGAGGAGAAGACAAACAGATCTGGGTTAGGGAAAGGAGAGAGAGAGCGAGAGACTAGATTTTGGATTTGGGTTTTTTTGGGCGTGGCTCTAATTTTGAGCATGCGCCCAAATTTAGGCCGGGGTTTGGTATGGCTCTGTGGGCCCCACCATGATGCGTGTCAAAATCTACCCCATCAATCAGATGCACCATCCCATGGTGGGCCCAGGGATTAAAAATTAAATCAATCTATAACTTGTGTGAGCCACACCACATACAAAAGTTGAGAGGGGTTACCCTCCATTAAAACATTCATAATTATTTTTTGGGCCCACCAAGATGTGGTCCACAAATCCAGCCCATCCATTATGTGTGTGCCACTTGGATTAGGGGTCATACCAATTTTTAGACGCATCCAAATTTCAGGTGGGGCCCACCAAGTGCTTTTATATGTTTTAGGCATGTCTTCACATGATTTTAGATGGTATGGTCCACCGGAGTTCCGTATACGGCTGATTTTTAGGATATCCCATAATTTAAAGGGGGACCCATCAAATGCATGATGTTGATGTTTGACACATGTCATGGTGGGGCCCACATAGCTTGACCTCATGGGGACGGCATGGATTAAACACAAAGGTCAAGCTGTGTGGGCCCCACCATGACATGTGTCAAACATCAACACCGTGCATTTGATGGACCCCCTTTAAATTATGGGATATCCCAAAATCACCAGATACTGAAACTTGGGTGGGCCATACCATCTAAAATCATGTGAAGAAATGCCTAAAACATATAAAAGCACTTGGTGGGGCCCACCTGAAATTTTTATGCATATGAAACTTAGTCTAACTCCTCATCCAAGTGGGACACACATGATGGATGGGCTAGATTTGTGAACCACATCTCGGTGGGCCTAACAAATGATTATGAATATTTTAATGGAGGGTAACCCCTATCAACTTTTGTATGTGGTGTGGCCCAAAAAAGTCACGGATTGACTTGATTTTTAAGCCCTAGGCCACCATGGAATAGTGCATCTAGATGATGGGGTAGATGTGGGCCCACTTTGATTTATATGTTGTATATTCATATGATCCATTTGTTTTGCCAACTCATTGTAGGATATGAGCCCAAAAATGAATCATAATCAAATATCAGGTGGACCACACCACATGAAAACAATAGTGATTGGTTATCCATAATTAAAATCATCGTAAGGCCAACTGTACCATTTTTTTTTCCATGGAGACTATAATTCTTCTTCGAGAGACAATGCTCAACAAATTCAACTACTGCTACAACAAGGGCAAATATTTCATAACCATGAAGAATGAATAAATCTTTCTATATTTATTTATTTATTTATTTTTTATAGTTATAGGATTTCTTAAAATTTCACAAACAAAGGGAGAAATCCGAATTATAAAAGAGATTTCAACATCAAAGTTGGAAAAAAGAAAAAAAGAAAAAAAAAAGAAATGTGATACCTAAACACCCAAATCCAGATGGACAAAAATCATCAAATCCCAAAACAAAAAGATATAAATGAAGAGAAAACATAAACATCAGCTTGATCCAAAACTTCTATAAATGTTATTTTTAATGGTGGACGTTCAGTCCCTACTTTGTAGTCCACTTAAGCTTTTGACCTGCCCCTTTTTTTGGTTAATATCTTAAAATGATCTGAGAAAAGCGTTGAACGATATATAGAAAGTCAATCCATGAGTTAGGTAGGCTAAGAGCTTAAAAATAAAGTCAATCCATGACTTGGGTGGGCCACACCACATAATATAATGGAGAGGGGTTTCCTTAAAACATTCATAATCATATATTGGGCCTGCCTAAATGTGATTCACATATCCAACCTACTCATTATGTGTATCCCACTTGGATGAGGGGTCAGACCAATTTTCTGCCGCATCCAAAACTCATGTGGGTCCCACCAAGTGCTTTTAAATTTTTTAGGATGTCTTCACATAATTTTAGATAGTATGGCCCACTTGAGTTTCGTATACAGATGATTTTTGAGATATCTCATAACCTAAAGGGGACACATCAAATCCACGGTGTTGATGTTCGACACACATCATGATGGCGCCCACAAAACTTACTAATATCAATTCTTAGGTTCTCACGAGGTTAGTAAGTTGGGTCACAATCTTGACTAGAATATTTGGCCCATTTTATATATCTGGTCCATTCACTTTATTTTACTAATCAATACCCTCAATTTGACTAGTTACTCACCTCAATCAGGCTACATATGAGAAAAGATATTGGGTATACCAGGATTGATCAACAATTTCAGTGAAATTTGATTTAAACATTTGAAGTTATTTACTTTTCAATTTGAACTGATTAGATTGTCCAAAAATGGTTAAATGTTGTTCATAATATCAAAAATATATGAATGAATAGAAAACACAAACATCAGCTTGATCCAAAACTTCTATGGCCTCTAAGAAATTTTAAATGGTGAGGTTCAATCACACTATTTCTTGTAGTGTGGTCCACTTGAGCTTTGGATATGCTTCCTTTTTGTTCTTTAGACCTCAAATTATCCGTTAACATGGATGAATGGAGTGGATAAAATAAATAAATAACGGTCTGGACCCACCCCACAGAGTTTACTCTGGTAAGGGTAACGAGTAACTCACCTAAATCTAGTGGAGAAGGGTTTCCTTAAAACATTCATAATCATATATTGGGCCTACTTAAATGTGATTCACATATCCAAACCACTCATTATGTGTGTCCCACTTGGATGAGGGGTCAGACCAAGTTTCAACCGCATCCAAAACTCATGTGGGCCCCACTAAGTGCTTTTATATTTTTTAGGATGTCTTCACATAGTTTTAGATGGTATGAACCACTTGAGTTTTGTATACAGATGATTTTTAAGATATCTCATAACCTAAAGGGGACACATTAAATTCACGGTGTTGATGTTCGACACAGATTATGATGGGGCCCACAAAACTTACTAACATCAATTATTAGGTTCTCACGAGGTCAGTAAGTTGGGTCACAATTTTGACTAGAATATTTGGCCCATTTTACATGTTTGGTCCATTCACTCTATTTTACTGATCAATACTCTCAATTTGACTAGTTATCGCCTCAATCAGGCTACATATGAGAAAGATATTAGGCATACAAGATTGATCACACAATTTCAGTGAAATTTGATTTAAACATCTAAAGTTATTTATTATTCAGTTTGAACTGATTAAATTGTCCAAAAATGATTAAAGGTTCAACTAGTGGATGTGCCTAATAATTTAGTAATTTTATTTTTCACAGATAAATTTCAATTTCCATTTAAAAAAAAAACATTTTTTTTTCAAAATGTATATATTTTTTCTCTTTTAACAAAATATCATTTTTATTAAAAAATATTTAAAATAAAAAATTTGAATTTTTATTTTCAAAATCTCAAAAATTTTCTCATATTTTATTTTATTTTTTCTCAAAAATTTCAAATTGCCAATTTGTTTTCTTCAAAAGCATCATTTTGTTCTCAAAATTTTTCTCAAACATTGTTAAAATTTCTAAATTTCTCAATATTCTTTTTTATGTGATATTACAAATCATTTAAATATTACCTTTTAATTATATATATATATATATATATATATATAGACACATTTTTACTGACAAAATTTTTTAAAAATTAAAACATTTTTACATTATTACCAACGGTTTTCAACCGTTGGGAAAGAGATTTAGGAAAAACACTTTTACCGACGAACATTTTCGTCGGTAAAAGTCTTACTGCGAACATTTCCAAGACAGCGCAAATTTTTTTGCTAAAATTCAAAACATCCTTTAGCGACGAAACCTTTCGTCGCTAAAAGTCACCCACGTTTTTTAGCTACTAGAATTTTTGTAGCTAAAAGTAAACCTTTGGATTTTTTTTTCAACAATTGCTTACAACCTTTCGTGACGAACATTTTCGTCACTAAAAGTGTCACCCACGTTTTTTAGCTATGAAAATTTTTGTAGCTAAAAGTAAATCTTTGGATTTAAAAAAAAATTGATTACAGCCCTTAGTGATGAACATTTTCGCCGCTAAAAGTCTTATCAATGTTTCCTGTCCTTTAGCGACGAAACGTTTCGTCACTAAAAGTGTCACCCACGTTTTTTAGCTACGAAAATTTTCGTAGCTAAAAGTAATTAAAAAAAAATTGTTTACAGCCTTTAGCGACAAAAATTTTCGTCGCTAGAAGTGTCAACAATGTTTTTTAGCTACGAAAATTTTCGTAACTAAAAGTAAACGTTTGAATTTTTTTCAAAAATTGTTTACAGCTTTTAGCGACGAAAATTTTCGTCGCTAAAAGGATCGTACACGATTTTTAACTACAAAAATTGTCATAGCTAAAAGTAATTCATTCAATTTTGTGTGTAGCCTTTAGCGACGAAAAGTTTCGTCGTTAAAAGTCTCATCTATGATTTTTAGCTGCGAAAATTTTCGTTGCTAAAAGTTTCGTCGCTAAAAGTACACTTTTGGCGACGAAATTTTATTTCGTCGCTAAAAGTGACTTTTAGTGACGAAATCTAAAAGTTTCGTCCCTAAAAACCCTCTTTCTTGTAGTGTGCGCTGGTCATTCATCATAAGTTGGTCATTAGTTACATGCGCGTCCTACTTATATTACGTGGACGAGAGTTCACTACCAAAAAATCGAGTAATGGCTATGGGGGTTGAAAGCTTTTACCTACGGATTTAATCCGTAGCAATATAGCTACGGATTTAATCCGTAGCTATAGCCTAAGTTCCTGTAGCTAAAACGTACCTCTTCACCTTAAATATAGATGGTGCTTAAGGGGATCCATGAGGTCCATTGGAATATATTTGTTTGATCTAAGCCGTCCAAAAATTTTGATATATAATTTTAGTGCATGAGCCCAAAAATTATGTAAATTAAATGTCTAAGTGGACCACACCATAAGAAATAATATAAATTAAATTTCTACTGTTAATATGTTGTGTGGTCTCCTTATAGATTCGATCTAACTCATTTTTTTTTATCAGCACTTAAAATAATAATTTAAAATTAATGGATGGAGTGGATATATGAAATACATCATAGTGGGCTCCACGGTCCTAAAACCATAAAATGTTCAGGGAGCCGTCCGTCACGCGCCCCTCCAAAACCCCAAACCCCTCAAAAAAAAAACCTCATCCGCCATTTTCTCCCATTGAACCCATCTCTCCATCTCTCTCTCTCCTCTCTCTCTCTCTCTCTCTCTCTCTCTCTCTCTCTCTCTCTCTCTCGCACTCAGTTTCTCTCTTTCCCTTGCCCTCTCTCTCTTTTTCAGAAAGCAATCACTTCTTCTAACAAAGCACGGGCGAGTCCTCCGATCCGTCGATCCTAACCTCCCGACCCTCGTCTCCTTCCTTTGATCCGTGGAGGCGGGCGAGTGCTGGCACAAGCACAGCATCTTCCTATAACCCTGTCGACATCTACGACATCCTTAAGCTCTGGGGCGCACCGAATCCCGTAGCCCTCTGCAGCCATTGACCGTGAGGTATCTCTCTCTCTCTCTCTCAATCTCTCTCAATCTCAATACCGATTGAAACGATTTGGGGATTTAGGGATTTGAGGATTTAGGGATTTGGGGATTTGGGAATTTAGGGATTTGGGGATTTGTTGTTTCAATCTCTCTTGTGAATAAAGATGACGATATTTGAGGATTTTGCATCATAAATGCTTGACATGTTTATGTTTTTTTTTTTAGTTTTTAATTTCTCTCCATAAATATTTCGACATATGTTTATCACTTAAAACCCTTTTCATGTTCCTTTGTGTTGCATGATTTATTGGTGTTCAATGACTAATTGCAGCTAAAAACCAGCTTAACTCTGATCGAACTCAGTTTCAAACCAAGCTGAATCGAGCTTTTTCAAGCTGAGTCGAGCGAGTTGACCGAGCTAGCTCGGTTCGTGTACTCCCCTACTAGTAGATGGTTCATGCATAAAATCATTAATGGATTTTGTTAGTTGATGTTGGAGCCATTATTTAAGAACAGTACATGGGGCTAGTTTTTCTGTCCTACAACTAACAACACGTTGCTGACAGTTTTAGCTTCTAGATTATTATTCTTTTTTTAAATTCTGAATTCTTATTTGTTTTCCGAAAGAAAGAAGATTAGCATCTAATATTGCATAAGATAACGCATGGGGTTCCAGTTTAGCTCATTACTCATGAATTGATGTGGTTTCTATTGTTTGGAAGACATGGGAATAGTGACATGTATACATCTTTGGAAAGATGCAAACCATTAACTGTATACCACTATCTGTAAACAAAATCCAGATGAATTTCAATCACACATTATCTGACATGGGAGCCATGTTAGATTAAGCCGGGGTTTCTGTTCATTCTGGGAAATGGAATGCATTTGTATTATTTGGCACATTCCCACCTGACAACAGAAACATGGATCCCATGTCAGAAACTGCTGGTGATTGGAAATCAGAATCCTTCTGGATTTTGTCAACACAAACAAACCCTTCTATAGCCATCTATCTAGATCAATTGTAATTGGGAGTTGGAATTGTACATAATCTATTTATATATCATAAAATGAATGAGATTTGATGCGTTTATTTGAAATGGACCACTAACTTTTACTCCGTACATCTTAGGATTTTGGTTGAGCATGCTATGCAGGAAATGGGCCACGCTCTAGTAGTATTGGTAACAAGTTGATAGCATTTTGCTTATTGTTGCCCTCTGTTTTCACTTGATATTTGAGGGCATTGCAATTGGAGTTGTAGGTAAGATGAGATACATGCATAAAGATGCAACTGCATTGCAAAGCATGCTAGCAGTTCAAAGAAAGGTTAATTGGTTTGTGAATTTTTTATGCTGTTTTGACACAATGTCAAAAGTGGTGTTTAGAGATGAAACCACTGCATCAATCTGAAATGAGGGTTTTGAGCCCGGTTTGGATACCACCTGCAATTGCCAGTTTGGTAGTCACTTATGATTTAGGTGACAAATTGACTAGACCCCAAAACCCAAATATATTTAGATATCTTTGTAGAGCTTTTATACAGTTTTGACATAAGTGCAAAGATTCCCTGGAAAATGTACTAAAAATTACAAAAAAAGGGCTAACTTATCAAAAAGCAAGACCCATGGAGGAAGCAAATGAAAATGGGTCTAGACTAATGTGATAGTCCATGACCATTTATAAAATGGTGGTGAATCTTTGATTGTAGATGTGGGATAGTCGTAGTTTGTAGTTTTTCAATTATAGGAATGCATGAAACATCCATGGAAACCTATCTATCAGCACTAGTTTGTAGTTTTTCAGTGATTGGAGTGCATGAAACATTGATGGAAACCTGTCTATCAACACATGGACATGCATATTTGCTCATTTAGGGCCTATTTCAATGCATCCTCAAAAGAGGCATTTTGATGGTTAATTGTTGTTTTGAGCTAACCTCCATGGATTCATTTCTGCCAACTCTGTTGTGTCACCACTTGGTGAAATGGGAGCTAAAAAAATCCACTCGCTGATTGGTTTTTGGCAAGTCGACAAGGTCGACCCAGGAAAAAAAGGCCACTTAGTAGACCAGGTGTACTTAAAATATCCATATAAGGTGGCCCACCTTCTATCTCTCTAGTGTTTATAGATATGGTGATAGTGCTTGCATTGGTCTGGAAAAGACATCAAAACTAAACATCCAAAGGCCAAGATGACAGGGTTTGGACCTCCTTGTGGAGCTTGCAAGTTCCTAAGAAGGAAGTGTGCTTAGGAACTTACATTTAAATCATTATCTCATCCAAAGGCCAAGATGACATGTTTGGAAAAATATGTTTCATTAAGTTAACTTACATTTATATCATTATCTCATTCTTTTTCTTATATATTTCGATATTTATTCTTTAAATGTTTATAATTATGATTGGGTGGGTAGCTGAAAGCCCTACCAACTGTCATCCATGATTTGCCAGTAACTCCAAATGCTACCTCAAAAATAGAAGAATAGTTCTCCTATATGTTTGAATATTTTCAAATCTTTCATGATTCCACAGGCAATTAGTCATCCAGAAGCAATCATTTTTAAATATTTGATTTGTTAGCTAGTGTAGGCAGCCTTTATTGGGGAATGTAATGCATCATGAATGCCAAGAAGCTGGAGCTGGAGTATTCATGTATTTGAAGTGTTGCTTACATGGTTCAAGAGTATCTATGTTAACCTTTGTTCTTTGTAGAGAATTGGTTCCATTTCTAATTAATGATTTTTAGAATTAAAAGGATGTTGTAGGAAATGAACTTATATAAGATCTTGGAAATGAACCTAGAAGATGTGGAAATGAACCTAGAAGATGAAGCATTTTAATGGTTATTCATTGACTTTTTTAGATCTTGGAAATGACCTAGAAGATGAAGCTGATGAGGACGATGGTGCCAAGCTGATGAGGACTCATGAAGGAAGGGGAAGTGTGTCGTTCTATAAACATCTACAAGCCAAGTGAGTTTGGATTTCTTTTTTCATTGATTCAGTATCTCTTGGATTGCTTTATCTCGATTAGATTACAGAGTTTACCTTTTTGCATGGTGTACAGATCTCATCTTCTTCATGTGTGCCACTTTATGGGACTGTTCAGTATACATGGAAGGCCAATGGAAGCTACTAACACCATCCTCATTATAAAATCCTAATAATGAGTTGCCATCAGAGAAACTATGACATGTTCAAAAACTCGAGAACTTAGATTCGATGTTCAGCCGGGTCTTAAAGTGATTAGATCTTACTATACATTTGATAACATGTATACTTATATGTTGTTGGTTTTGATGATGCTAGTTATCTATGATATGTAAAAATAGATGGCGATGAGAAAATAAACCCACACTCAAAGGGCGGGGATCATCTGATTTAGCCCACCGTTTTGTGTAGTCTTTGTGAGATGGCATGTAATAACCTTGTTGCATGCCATGCCACCTAATTTGCGATTCCCTTAATTGAAACTTTTGATTGTTCATTAATTCAAAAGGTCTCTCCATGGACATGGATTGGCTGGAATCTTCTATGGGTAGAGTGTCTAGTTTCTAGCAGCGGTCTGGCTCTAGAGTGTCTAGTTACCATCATATGTACGGTTTGGATCAATGAAAGTTTGGGCTTACATGGCCCTTATCTATAAAGATTACTAGTTTTTTCCCCCTAACTTTATATGTTGAAGTAAATGACATGAATTGGTAGTGATTGTTTTTCTTTACATTGAATTCAACTATATTTTACTTGTATGTAAATAGTAAATAGTGAAATTCCTAGATTCTCTGCCATTTCACTTGCTGCAGAGATCTGCTAAGATGACAGAGCCTTCTAAGGTTATTCATATCCGAAACGTTGGCCATGAAATATCTGAGGTATTTCAACCCATCTCTTTTTATTTTGAGCGTTGAAACTCTAATTGTAATTTGTCTTCATAGTTGTTGCCTTTGCACTTTTGTTTACGTTTTTGAGTGATCCGCTTCAATTTGGTGCATCCTTTTGTAGTTGTCACTAAGCTTGTAATGTTACGTGCCAAAGATCAGGTTTTCTTTCTGGGGTCTTGGTTGTTTGGAACTCTATAGTTATTACATGCATGCTTATGCTTCTAGACTGCCTGCATTTAGTTGTTTGATCTATATCTGCCAATCTGTCAGCCTCTTCTCCAGATGCAAGACATGGCTTCTGCCGTCAATGCAACCGGTTTTAGGTACTCAGTCCCCAATGGACCTAAATGTATTGGGTTTTTGTATAGGTGTTTCATTTGTATGTTGCTTGAGCCATTCTAGGTAACCAGTCCTAAATGGACCATAAAAAATAGATGGAAGATCTTTCAATCCAAATTTCAGGCTGGAGATATTTGTTGAACTGCCTAATGCAAGTCCTGAGATCCTAGCCTCTGTTTGAACATGTATGATCATGGGAGTAGTAGCCTCAACTGTCTACTACAATCTTAAGCTAAGGCATCTAACTCTAGATATGCCTTTCATAGACAACGACTTGGCATTACTTTTCCAACCGATGCCTATGCTTGGAATCAGTATTGGAGTCGCTTTCAATGTGGTTTTTCCTTCATCCAGTTTGAAGTAGTATTGGAGTCTTGACTCTAACTCTCATCTGTTTCTTGCCTTTGAAACTTAACCAGTGGTGCAATGTTGTTTGGTGGAAATCCAGCCTTTGAAACTTGCCTCATTTTGTCACATTATTCAAATTAAGTGCAATTGCTTTGACCTGTTTATCTAGTTTTAGTTTATAGGCCACCGATCAAATGGTTAAGATTGTTTTCATCAGTGATATCCATTTTAACCTTTTGTTGATCTTTCTGTGAAAAGCTTTTGGTCCATTTCTTCCCCCATCTATCCATAAGACACCAGTCACCTGGCAGTTGATCTTGCATATCCTCAAGATATTGGCATGACAACAACTCTCCTAAGATCTAGAATCTCACAATGCACTTTAATTGCTAAAGAAACAAATATTCAAAGCCTTTTTCACACTTTAAAACAATGGGTTTCCTTTAAAATTTCTCCCAGCTGACTACCGAAGGGAATTCTGTAAGTTAACGATGGTGAGCTCAAGATGAATCTTTGGCTTTCCATTTTCCTTTGTTTTGTATTTGACCTTCCCTTTTTTGGCAATGAATATATTGCCACCTTGTCTTTAGAATTTCATCAGAGCTTTTACTTATGCGAAAGATGAGAATTGCTCATTATGGAAGAATGCCTGTGAAGATTTAAGGGAAAGTAGCTCAAATTAACTCTTCTTTGATGGCTAATGCTACTCAAGAGCAGAAGAGATGTAGATTCATTATACTCAATTCAGGTATGGTTTACACCAATTCAAGAGACTGTACATTAGGCATTCAATATATAAGATTGGAGTGAGACTGATTAGGCATTTAAATGTGTTACAGGATGTTTTTTGAATTGCTTGTCTTAACAGGTGTACAAGTTGGGATGGATTGGACTTCTATCTTGAGAAAACGCCATAATTTCAGGTAATTATTGTAATGGAAAGTTAAAAAATTAAAAGAGAGATTTAAATGATCTTGATAATTCATTTTATTTAAATGAGCAGACCCGGATGTGCGTCGGAGCTATCCGGATGTTGAGCGGGGGTCCTTGGAAGGTGGGAACCACTGTTATGACCATGATGAAGCTGTCCATTTCCTATGAACATCATTGGAGTGGCTTAACCATTTGGATAGGCCGTGTTTATGTATTTGCTCAAAATTAATGGAGCAGACCTGGATGTGCATCGGAGCTATCCGGATGAGCGGGGGTCCCTGGAAGGTGGGAACTGTTGTTATGACCATGATGAAACTATCCATTTCCTATGGAGAGCATTGGAGGGGGCTGATCCTTTGGACATGCCATGTTTATGTATTTGCTCGAAATTAATGGAGCAGACCTGGATGTGCGTCGGAGCTATCTGGATGAGCGGGGGTCCCTGGAAGGTGGGAACCACTATTATGACCATGATGAAGCTGTCCATTTCCTATGGACAGCATTGGAGGGGCCTGGCCATTTGGACAGGACGTGTTTATATCTGTATTTGCAAGTACCACACCCTTAACCTAAACCACACCCTAAACCTATAACCTAAACCTATTCTCAATTCCCTAAAGCTATAACCTAAGCCTAAACCTTAACCTATAACCTGACCTAAACTTAAACTTATAACCCAAACCTATTCTCAAATCCCAAAACCAATAACCTAAACCTAAACCTTAACCTATAACCCAACCTAAACCTAAACTTATAACCTAAATCTATTCTCAAATCCCGAAACTGTAATCTAAACCTAAACCTTAACCTATAACCCTACCTAAACCTATTCTCAAATCCTAAAACCCATAACCTAAACCTAAACCTTAACTTATAACCCAACCTAAACCTATAGTTATAACCTAAACCTATTCTTAAATCCCAAAACCAATAACCTAAACTTAAACCTTAACCTAAACCTATAACCTATAACCTAAACCCGAACACGAACCCGAATCCATAAACCTTAACCTAAACATATAACCTATAACCTATAACCTAAGCCTATACCTAAACCTAAAACCAAAACCTAAAGTTAAACCTATAACTTAAACCTAAACCTATAACCTATAACCTAAACCCTAACCTTAGCCTATAACCCATAACCTATAACCTAAACCCGAACCCATTCTCAAATCCCAAAACCTATAACCTAAATCTAAACCTTAACCTAAACCAAAAACTATAACCAAAACCAAAACCAAAACCTATAACCTAAACTTGAACCCATTCTCAAATCCCAAAACCTATAACCTATACCTAAACCTATAACCTAAACCAAAAATAAAACCTATAACCTAAACCCGAACTCATTCTCAAATCCCAAAACCTAAACCTTAACATAAACCTATAACGTATAACCTAAATCAAAACCTACAACCTAAACCAAAACCAAAACCTATAACCTAAACCCGAACCCATTCTCAAATCCAAAACCTAAACCCTAAACCAAAACCTATAACCAAAACCAAAACCAAAACCTATAACCTAAACATAAACCAAAACCAAAACCTATAACCTAAACCCAAACCCATTCTCAAATCCCAAAACTATAATCTAAACTAAAACTAAAACCTATAACCTAAACCCGAACCCATTCTCAAGTCCCAAAACCTATAACCTAAACCGAAACCAAAACCTATAAACTAAACCTAAACCCACTCTCAAATCCCAAAACCCAAACCTAAACCTAAACCTAAACCTAAAACCTAAACCTAAAGCTATAACCTAAACTCAAATCCCTAAACCTAAACCTAAACCTAATACTATAACCTAAACTCAAATCCCTAAACCTAAACCTAAACCTAATCTTATAACCTAAACTCAAATCCCTAAACCTTAACCTATAACTTAACCTACACCTATACTTATAACCTAAAACTATTCTCAAATCCCAAAACCTATAACCTAAACCTAACCTTTTCCTAAACCTATAACCTAAACTCAATTCCTAAATCTAAACCTAAACCTATAACCTAAACTCAAATCCTAAACCTTAACCTATAACCTAACCTAAACCTATACCTATAACCTAAAACTATTCCCAAATCCCAAAACCTATAACCTAAACCTAACCTTTTCCCTAAACCTATAACCTAAACTCATTCCCTAAAGCTAAACCTACACCTAATCCTAATCTCAACTCCTAACCTAAACCTAAACCTAAACTTGAAAACCAAAACTTAAACCCAATCCCGAACATGAACCCGATTTCCTAAACCTAAACCATAACCCATTCTCAAATCTAAAAACCTATAACCTAAACCTAAATCAAACCATAACCTATAACCTAAACCCGAACCCATTCTCAAATCCCAAAACCTATAACCTAAACCTAAACCATAACCTAAACCAAAATCAAAACCTATAACCTAAACCAAAACCAAAACCTATAACCTAAACCTAAACCCATTCTCAAATCCCAAAACCTATAACCAAAACCAAAACCTATAACCTAAACTCGAACCCATTCTCAAATCCAAAAACCTATAACCTAAACCTAAACATATAACCTATAGCCTAAATCAAAACCTATAACCTAAACCAAAACCAAAACCTATAACCTAAACCCAAACCCATTCTCAAATCCCAAAACCTATAACGTAAACCTAAACCTTAACCTAATCCTATAACCTAAAATCAAATACCTAAACCTTAACCTATAACCTATAACCTAACTTAAACCTATACTTATAACCTAAAACTATTCCCAAATTCCAAAACCTATAACCTAAACCTAACCTTTTCCCTAAACCTATAACCTAAACTCAATTCCATAAAGCCAAACCTACCCCTAATCCTAATCTTAACTCCTAACCTAAACATAAACCTAAACTTGAAAACCCAAACTTAAACCCAATCTCGAACCTAAACCTGAACCATAACCCATTCTCAATTCCCTAAAGCTATAACCTATAACCTAAACCTAAACCTAAACCTATAACCTTTTCCTAAACCTTTAACCTAAACCTAAACTTAAAACCTAAATGTATTCTCAAATCCTTAAACACAAACCTACACCTAATCCTAATCTCAACTTGAAAACCCAAACCTAAACCCGATCCCGAACCCGAACCTGATTTCCTAAACCTAAACCTTAACCTATAATCAAGTTCCCAAAAGCTATAACCTATAACCTAAACCTAAACCTTTACCTAAACCTAAACCAAAACCAAAACCTATAACCTAAACCCGAACCCATTCTCGAATCCCAAAACCTATAACCTAAACCAAAACCAAAACCTATAACCTAAACCAAAACTAAAACCTATAACTTAAACCCGAACCCATTCTCAAATCCAAAACCTAAACCTTAACCTAAACCAAAACCTATAACCAAAACCAAAACCTATAACCTAAACTCAAATCCCTAAACCTTAACCTATTACCTAACCTAAACCTGTACTTATAACCTAAAACTATTCCCAAATCCCAAACCTATAACCTAAACCTAACCTTTCCCTAAACCTATAACCTTAAGTCAATTCCCTAAAGCTAAACCTACACCTAATCCTAATCTCAACTCCCTAACCTAAACCTAAACTTTAACTTGAAAACCAAAACTTAAACCTAATCTTTGAACATGAACCCGATTTCCTAAACCTAAACCATAACCCATTCTCCAATCCAAAAACCTATAACCTAAACCTAAACCAAAACCAAAACCTATAACTTAAACCCGAACCCATTCTCAAATCCCAAAACCTATAACCTAAACCTAAACCTTAATCTAAACCAAAACCAAAACCTATAACCTAAACCAAAACCAAAACCTATAACCTAAACCCGAACCCATTCTCAAATCCCAAAACCTATAACCTAAACCAAAACCAAAACCTATAACTTAAACCCGAACCCATTCTCAAATCAAAACCTATAACCTATAACCTAAATCAATACCTATAACCAAAACCAAAACCAAAACCTATAACCAAAACCCGAACTCATTCTCAAATCCCAAAACCTATAACCTTAACCTAAACCCAAACCAAAACCTATAACCTAAACCCGAACCCATTTTTCAAATCCAAAACCTATAACCTAAACCTAAACCAAAACCAAAACCTATAACCTAAACCCGAACCCATTCTCAAATCCCAAAACCTATAGCCTAAACCAAAACCAAAACCTATAACCTAAACCCGAACCCATTCTCAAATCCAAAAACCTATAACCTAAACCTAAACCTTATCCTAAACCAAAACCAAAACCTATAACCTAAACCAAAAATAAAAACTTATAACCTAAACCAAAACCAAAGCCTATAACCTAAACCCGAACCCATTCTCAAATCCCAAAACCTATAACCTAAACCTAAACCTTAACCTAAACCAAAACCAAAACCTATAACCAAAACCAAAACCAAAACCTATAACCTAAACACCGAACCCATTCTCAAATCCCAAAACCTATAACCTAAACCCGAACCCATTCTCAAATCCAAAAACGTATAACATAAACCTAAACATATAACCTATAACCTAAATCAATACTTATAACCAAAACCAAAACCAAAACCAAAACCCGAACCCATTCTCAAATCCCAAAACCTATAACCTAAACCTAAACCTTAACCTAAACCAAAACCAAAACCTATAACCTATAACCTAAACCAAAACCAAAATCTATAACTTATAACCTAAACCAAAACCAAAACCTATAACCTAAACCCGAACCCATTCTCAAATCCCAAAACCTATAACCTAAACCAAAACCAAAACCTAAAACCTAAACCAGAACCCATTCTCAAATCCCAAACCCTATAACCTAAACCAAAACTAAAACCTATAACCTAAACTCGAACCCATTCTCAAATCCAAAAACCTATAACCTAAACCTAAACCAAAACCTATAACCTAAACCCGAACCCAATCTCAAATCCCAAAACCTATAGCTTAAACCAAAACCAAAACCTATAACCTAAACCCGAACCCATTCTCAAATCCAAAACCTATAACCTAAACCTAAACCTTATCCTAAACCTAAACTAAAACCTATAACCTAAACCAAAACCAAAACCAAAAACCTATAACCTAAACCAAAACCAAAGTTTATAACCTAAACCCGAACCCATTCTCAAATCCCAAAACCTATAACCTAAACCTAAACCTTAACCTAAACCAAAACCAAAACCTATGACCTAAACAAAAACCAAAACCTATAACCTAAATTGAACCCATTCTCAAATCCTAAAACCTATAACCAAAACCAAAACCTATAACCTAAACCCGAACCCATTCTCAAATCCAAAACCTATAAACTAAACCTAAACATATAACCTATAACCTAAATTAATCAAAACCTATAACCTAAACCAAAACCAAAACCTATAACCTAAACGCAAACCCATTCTCAAATCCCAAAACCTTTAACCTAAACCTAAACCTTAACCTAATCCTATAACCTAAAATCAAATACCTAAACCTTAACCTATAACCTATAACCTAACTTAAACCTATACTTATAACCTAAAACTATTCCCAAATCCCAAAACCTATAACCTAAACCTAACCTTTCCTAAACCTATAACCTAAACTTAATTCCCTAAAGCTAAACCTACACCTAATCCTAATCTCAACTCCCTAACCTAAACCTAAACCTAAACTTAAACCCAATCCCGAACATGAACCCGATTTCCTAAACCTAAACCATAACCCATTCTCAATTCCCTAAAGCTATAACCTATAACCTAAACCTATAACCTTTCCCTAAACTTTTAACCTAAACCTAAACTTAAAACCTAAATGTATTCTCAAATCCTTAAACCCAAACCTAAACCCGATCCCGAACTCGAACCCGATTTCCTAAACCTAAACCTTAACCTATAATCAAGTTCCCAAAAGTTATAACCTATAACCTAAACCTAAACCTTAACCTAAACCTAAACCAAAACCTATAACCTAAACCTTAACCTATAACCTAAACTTAATTATAACCTATAGCCTAACCTTAACCTAAACCTTAACCTAAACCTATAACCTAAACCTAAACCAAAACCTATAATCATATGGTGAGACCATTTCTTTTGTGTCAATTTCATTCCTCTTTAAGTTTTTTTTTTTTAAATTCATTAAGGAAAAAAAATGGTTATACATGATGCACTTCTTTTACTTTGTCTTTCTTTTCCCCAATGGGCATTCTAATTTATGAATGACATGACTGTTTGTAGGATGATGGAATATACGAAGCTGTTGAAATTTCATGGTGAAGTCGAGCACATTTCTCTAATGAAGACAAAGATTTGTATTTTCAGCATTATTGTAATTGTAATTGTAATTGATTGAATGAATTGAATTGTAATTGATTGTAATTGTAATTGATTGAATGAAGGATTGTATTGTAATTGATTGAATGAAGGATTGTAATTGATTGTAATTGAATGAATGAATGATTGTAATTGAATGAATGAATGATTGTACAGGTGGTAATTGAATGAACAAATGATTATATGTAATTTTTTAATGTACAAAATAGCTACGGATATTTACCGTAGCCAATAATCTGACAGGTGTAGCCTTTATTAAATTTGGCATATTGCTACAGACTTTTAACTATAAATAATATCCGTAGCTGTTTGAAGTTTTCGCTACTGATATAATTGCTACGGATTAAATCCGTAGCCATAGGTTTTAGACCTATTGTTACAGCACCTACGACTATGGTCGTGCTACGGGCTAAAACCGTTGCCATAGGTCTATGGCTACGAATTTTATCCGTAGCTGTTGGTACCTATAGCTACGGATTAAATCCGTAGCCATAGGTTCCAGACCTATTGTTACGGCACCTACAACTACGGTCGTGCTACGGACTAAAACTGTAGCCATAGGTTTATGGCTACGAATTTTATCTGTAGCCTTTGCCCGTTTTTCTGGTAGTGGTTTCTCTTGAGCTGTCACGTGTGGTGATAGCTATTTGTTTTTCCACACAAATGTGAATAACATGTTGTGATATTAAGCCAACTTAAGGCAATTGCTACTTCTCTCCTTAGATGTCTTTGGTCATGAGAACCATGAAGCATGCCATGGTGAATCGGCCAAACTTATCGCTAAGTCTGACCATACTTCAGTCGAAACCCAACTTCGGTCATGAGGCCTTCATGATGATTAGTTGGCTTTACCATGTGTTTAAGATATATGACACATGTATCCTAATGTAGCCCATTGGTCTTATTCCTTTTGGGCTACTCATGTCTTTACATATTCTGATCTCCCATCAGAGTAGCCGAAGAAAGCTTCCTTTTATCTCTTATCAAAGTCTTACTACAATGTGATATCATTTGAATCGCTAGTTCACACGCTGGTTGGAATTATGGGCCATGAATGACATAGTTTCATCTGGTAATACAATGATCAATATGGATCAATTGCATGACCATCAGGGTAGAACCCATGCAGTTGATGGGTGTACACAGTCAGTTATGGACATGAAGTACAATAGGCAACTCTATAAGGAGTTACATTGACAGTAGGCTTCTCTCTTAGTAATGGGATTGAGGAAATGTGGACTAGGAAGAGTCCTACGATGGGTTGGATCTTCATATAGCCTATCTATAAGGACGTGCTCGGTCCTTAAATCTATACATATTACATGGACAATGCTCTCCATTAGAGTGCACAACTAATGCAGGTGTGTTAAAGGCGGAAGACCGACATGCAAACCCCTAATAGCTTGCGCAATGGTCGATTAAGGTAAGCATTCTAGATTTAATTGTTTTATCTATATTGATGCTAGTGCAGATCATGGATCTGCTATGGATTTTACAACATATGGTATTAGAGTGGAACTATGCGTCAATGTGGTGATTCTAAGTTTTTTAAATCCTTTGCCGATTTGAGCTTCATCCGAACCCTAGTCGGATGCTGAAAGGGCCAAGCTATATGCCCTAGAGGGGGGGTGAATAGGGCAATGCCAAATAAAACTTAAAACAACGGAATAATAAAAGATATAAATAACAATGCTGAAATAATAACAATCTCAAAGCACATGAAATATGAGAATGATACTAAATCAGTTCTAAGGACAACCTTACACCAAAAACCAATGGCTTATGGTAGGACAACCTTATTTCTAGAACGATCTAGAAAGCACAAATGATATGGAAAATAAATCAAGAATAACTTAAAGAAATAAATCCTAAGTTATTACACCATTCAACCACACTTGCTTGAAATGAAAATTACAACATTCATCCACAAAAGCAATCCACAATAATAAAGGAATAAATGAATAAAGAAATCAAGCACATCCACAACACAACGATATATAGTGGTTACTGTGTGTTCACCAACTGTTAGCCAACACCACATAGAATGCTATTTCTACTCCTAATATCCTCACACAGGGATATTAGAATGCACTATCAAAATAGGTTTTTACTGAGTTCACCCAAAACCTTCACAATTGTGTCTTTTTATCTCTGCTTACACAATCCAAAAACCCCCACAACTGAAGTTTTCTCGCTCTCCTAAGATAACCAAAACAATGAGATTTTTCTGGCAAATCTCAAACAAAACCAGAGAAAGTAAATTACAAAGTAAAATACCTGGATCTCCTTTTGAAGTAGCCCAGTAGAACCAATCGAAGTAGATGAATGATACGTCGTTCAATGTCCAATACTCACATAAAAAATGGTTTTATGTCTAATTGATTTTAGATTAAATCAAGAAGAGCAAGGTCTATTTGATTTTGATCCCAGAAGAAGGAATATCACAAATTCCTCTTTTCTAAATAAGATTGGAATATGGATCAAAATCATAATAGAAAAATGCTAACAAAAGGAATATTAAATATGCACAATAGCTTAAAAAAATAATCACAACTTATCTCAGAGTATAGCCTTAAATCGCTTGAAGTGAATGGAATGGAATGAGTAAACTCTGAAATTCGTGCATTATTTATAGCCTCAAAAATCCCATCTTCGACTGGTCTTAGAATCCTAGGACTGGTCAGAAGGCGTCAAAGATTTTGAAAGATTTCCGTGGGATTAGATTTGCTATTCTCACGACTGGTCTTAGGTAGCCTACGACCGGTCGTGGACCACCTACGACTGGTCGTGAGACACCTATGACTGGTCGTGGGACTCGAGATAAGTCGCTGGAGTTTGAGTCGTAGGACTACGACCGGTCGAAGGATGAGTCGTAGGACTTCCCAGGTTGAAGAAAGTCCAGGACTGGTTGAAGGACAACCAGGAAAATCCAAAAATCTGTAACAACCTAGGACTGGTCCTGAGAAACTTAAGATTGGTCGAAGCAAAGCTAGATGGTCTTAAGATTTCTAGGACTGGTCTTAGAAACAAATCACACTAAGTAAATTAAAATATTCGGATTATGTATCCAGAATGACCTATCATACAGACCAACCTAAGGTTAATCTAAGGTCAAACAAACCTTGAAGTGAGATGGACATTGAAGTCTTGAAGGTCTGTATTCTCAGATGATTTTGAAGTAGAAGCTTGAGTCAAGTTGATGGTCTTTCTCGAGCTTGGTACATTCTTGACTTGTCTTGATGAAGTCTTCTAATCTTGAACTTGATAGAAGAAAACTTGGAGTCTTCTATTCTTGTAGACTTCATTCATGGCATGTCTTGCAAACATTCTTCATTTATGATCTTGTCTTGAAAACATTCTTCATTCATGATCTTGTCTTGAAGCAGTGTGTAGTCACAAATAAGAAACACAAGAAGTACAAGACATATAGGTTTTGACACTACAAAATTTGACAACCAAAGGGATATGAAATCATAGCACTAACAGATGCCTGATTCAAATGGATTTCTGATCAGAACCCATCTAGACTGAAACCATTTTTTGTTTAATTTATCCTACATTGACATGACGATCGAAGAATCATTCAATAATGAAACCCAACACGATGACAATGGTGTTTGTAGTTGTTTGTAAAGGGTTTCAAAACCCATCAGCAGACCT
Organism: Magnolia changhungtana; assembly: GCA_030180095.1. Classification (NCBI taxonomy): domain Eukaryota; kingdom Viridiplantae; phylum Streptophyta; class Magnoliopsida; order Magnoliales; family Magnoliaceae; genus Magnolia; species Magnolia changhungtana. Next base: position 4,007,191 of record JASAUF010000336.1, read on the forward strand.
GCTTCTCGCATCCACTTGACAGTGATCCCCTATCCCTGATCTTTGGCATCTCGCTATTGATGTTTCAAATTCAAGGTGTTAGCAGCTATGATCCTCAGACCCACCAGGTGCAACTCCCATTGTGTCTGCCAGCATTGAAACCCTCGTCTGTCATGGTTGCCACTCAAAACTATCCAAAATGGGTTGTAAAATGTGGCATCAATGCCAACCGATTGTTTGTAGAGGGGTAAAGATGATCGTGACAGAGAATGGAGAGGGAGGAGCTTTCGACCGCCATTCATGGTTGCCGCCGCCACTAATGAAACCCATCTCTATTGCTCCTCCTTCCTCTTCAAATCCGACATGGTAAATGGCTATAATAGCTGATTATAATAGCTTTATGATGAAGATGATCGGAGATCTATAAATCCCTTTACTCTGGCATGTAGTGCATCGGATTTTTCAACGCTAACATTGATCAATGTGGCCCAAGTGGGAGAATGTAAGAATTCTATAAGGTGGGTCTTATTGATCCATGGTCTGGATTGCCTAAGGGTTGAATAGTGTGATCGGGAGTACCGATGGACCCCACTCAACTTTGATTCATCTAAAATAATATAAGGGGTGGTGCGCTACAACTATGTCATACACATAGTGTTTTAGTGGGACTAGAATTACCAAATTCATGTGGAGCCTTAGGGAGAGGAGTTTCAATGGGTTTCAAACTCCTCAACCCTCTAAACTATATAAACAGGGCTAGGTCCCCAAGCCTACATACAACATAAGCTATTCCCCATCACGGTGCTTCTCTAAGGGTGTAAGGTGAGGAAGATTCCGTTCATCTCCTAGGGCTATGGCTTCTCAATTAGGTACGCCTTTTAAACAGTTTGTTTGATTTCCATTGGCACGGTCCTTTGCAATTCTGCATATAGCTTACAGTTGGTATCTGAGATGACTATGCATCGACTATAGTAGATCGGTTCAAACTATTGAATTTGATATAGAACCTTAGGTATGGTTCTTCATATGTCTCTAGCGATCAGTTTTAGATTTGGACCATTGATCAAAGAATTCCATGTTGTTCCTTGGTGTATACATTCATGGATTTTTTTGGGGATCAAATTTGGGGCCTTTTGGTGCACCATTTACAAGTCCAGCAATGGATTCCAACGACAACCCTAACAACATCTCAATTAGGTAACACTCAGATCCAAGCACAATTACAAAAGAGGAGGAAAATGGATGCGATGGTATTGTCGTCAAAATGGCCCTTGATGTTGATTGCCGATAACATCAAGATAAAGGGTCATCATTTGGGGCCAGAGGCGCTGGTGGTGGTGGACAAGGATCGCTAGAATCCATAGGGTTCTTTTCATCGTTATTGATTAAGGCCGTATCCTTTGTTGTTGCTGATGAAAATCGCGGCAACCATTAATGGCCAACAATGAGCTCCAATAAGGGCTTCAAAAAAGGGGAAAGGGATTGTATTACTAGCAGCCATGGCATGACCCATCCTTTGTTCAAAGCTCGTGTTGGCATTCATTGTGTGGTCCTCTTCCATCCGAAGATAGTTGGACTTGGACCGATGACAACCATTATCGGTGGCAAAATGCTGTCAAAGCTTGCATATGTCACTGAGGTTGGTAACCCATCATCAGCAAGATGGGATCTAGCTTTCCCTTCTCATCCTCCTCTCTGGTATAAGATCCAATGATGATCCCTCTATGAAGAGAGGGCAGAGGCGGTGTTACGCCCCAGACTCGGTAACCGGACTCACAAGGAACCCGATAGCCGGTTCTGGCCGCAATAACCTCTGTAGTACCCCATTTTCGGCTCCTGAGACAGGTTCCGATCCTGGGATCCTACAAGGAAGATTTTCATAACATATCCATTTCAATACGAGCATACCCAAGATCACAACAAGTATACCTGAGAAATAACAAAGGCACACATCACAAAATTCACTATAATTTTGAGCTTTAATATAATGCTAAAAGGAAATACATCTGCTGACAAAAGAAGAAGGAAGGAGATTTGCAACACTGGGGTCCTCAGCTTAACTCCTATCCAAGCTTTGCCACTACGACGCCGACCTAGGATCTCCTGTATGCATCAATCATGCATAAGCTTATAGAAAACTTAGAGGGTGATGAAAGTGTGTGACAATGGTGCGCAAAAGAATAATAGGAGATACAAAAGGAAACTATGATCAATGCCAATATCACTAGCCTTACCAAGGCTAAGCCATGAATACAAGAAGCCATACCAAGGCTATACAATGTAATGAGTACTGGGTGCCATACCAAGGCGATGCAATATAAGGCTTATACAGCCGATGCAAATGCAATACGAAGTGATGCCAGTGCTCATTTCTAATCCACATATCAGTATAGTTCCATCATAAGAAATCTACCGGGGTCAAATGCACTACAGGATAACTGCCGCTCTCCAGACCCGCATAGTCAAATGAGCATAAGAGACCTCACTACCTACCCGTGGTCAGCCAATCACCAGCAAGGCCCGATGGTAGCAGACCCATTCACAAGCTGGTCAAACTCAGCCTAACAATTTCCCTCTCTTACAGGCGGGTAAGGCCACACCCTATCCCAACCGACTATATGACAGTGGGAGTCACGACCTATTGGTGTAAAGCCCTCATGCGCTCATAGTTTCCACTCGGTTACGGCGCTAGGGTAGATCCTTGGTATCATGAAAGTTTTAAGATTTTCACCCAAGAGCATCCTATACACCCCATATGCTCAGGTAACATTTTCAGTGTCCAATTATGGCCATCCACGATGTATTTGTGGAGGTAAGGCCCTGGTGAAATAAGGGCGATCATACTTATGAGATGCGATGCCAGATGCATGAGTCATGTATACCAATCATGCACTAGCTCCAAGCACTCAATGTGCACAAGAGGGGAACTCTATCCCTCTATCATATCAACCCAATGACCACACACAAATGCAATCCAAACACTCCATGATGCATATGGGTCATGAGGGTGTGCCATACAACGATGATGATTTAGAATATACTCCTCCAAGGAGGGAATCAAGTCTAGGTACTTAGATAATTAATCTAAGGAACAAACCTCTAGTGGGTGCCCAATACTTTGGGGTAGCCCACAAATCTGAGGAGGACAATATATATGCCTAAGGGAATAAGCGGTCCTAAAGAGGGCCTATGGTGGGCCTTAAACCACACATAGCAACCCATGGGCCTACCATGGAGGACATCCAACCTCAACTGGGTTCCAAAAGGTAGCCCACCACTACTCAAATATGAAACAAGGCTCAAGGCCTAAGCAATCATGGCCTAGTGGGCTATACACCAAGCCCACACATAGGCAATATGGTGGGCCTTCAAACAAGGTTTGAGCCCAACCATAAAGGTTGTAAATCCACATATTATGGTGGGCCTAGTGGGCAGTTCGATAATCCAACCATATGGGCAATTTCTATGCCTTATCCAAGTGAGTTGGGCCTCACAACTTGGCTCAAGTATAAGGTTATTTTGGTGGGCAACCAAGGGCCCAACTACTTACATATTATGACCCACAAACCCATCACAATAAGTGGTGAGATATAGGCCCAAAGGTCAAGGGACCTATCTAGAAGATTCTAAGATAAATGAGCCTACAAAGTCCAACTAAAAACTATGGACATAGATCTAATAAAACCCAACTGGGGTGGGCCTCAAATGTGCACTAATTAAGCCCAATGGCACATCAGGAAATGACAAGATTATGTGCATAAACATTCTTAAATCTGGTGGGCCCTGATACCCCAAAACATGCCGCTAAGGGCAGCCAGTTTAGGCTTATGCTGAATTTTCAACCCACCTGTTTCTGGGCCTGCTGGAGTCCAGCAATAATAAATATAGACTAAGCATTTTGCTCACTGGTGACCCACACACATCTCTATGGGTCCTACCAGGTAAAAGGAATGGACGATATACATAAATAAGGTGAGCCATGCTGCCGGACTGGACGTCCAGCAGCAGCCCAACGGGCCTGGGCGTCCCAAGGTGGACGGTCCTATGAGCCTGGACGGTCGGCCCAAAACACATCAAGGTGGGTCCCAAAAATGGGCAAATCCTCAGGGAGGTGGACCACGTCCCACATGGACCATAAATAGATAGACGGCAAGGATACACAACACATCAAGGTGGGCCCACAAGGAGGGTGGACGACCAACCACGGCTGGACATCCTAGCTTGGTGGGTCGGTCCAGCCTACGCCACGAATTGCACAGGGGTCCGTTGACCCTGAAACTTGGTAGGTGGGTTTTAATATGGCTGGGACACCTCTCTATAAATTTTCAAAAGTTTTGAAATAGTAAAAGTATTTTATTTAATTTTAAGAATACTAACTGTCCTGAAAATCTGTTTGGTGCAGTTTCAGACAGACCTTAATTTGAGCTTCCAATGGGGTGGATTAAAAGCCTTTAAAATTTGAGGAAAAATAGTTTTTGTGTCACCTCATATGTGTAATACAAAGTGAGGTGCACGGATGTGGCCCACCAGTGGAAAAATTATTTTATATTTAAGGAATTCCATACTAATATGTTGCTGGAATAGTGCAGAAATTATAGACTAACCACCTCACTTGGGCCACACCTTTGGGACCTCAATCAGGGTTAGATGGGGCTGAAATTTAGTAGGATTATAGGTAGGACATAGGTCTTCAAGAATCATGCATTGGATGACATCAAAGTCCCCACCAAAAGATAAAAAAATCAAGCCCCAAAATGGTCCAGAATCTGTCCAGACAGACTGGACAGCAACATATACTTCACAAAAGTAAATTGTAAACATAAGTTAAATGGGGATTTAACCTCTGGAATTCATGGTGTGGTCCACCCAATGGGCCCCACAAATATCCAAACCATCCCATTACTAAAAACAAGCTTGTATGCACTCCTTTTTGTGCACTTAGGGGCCACACATTCAATGGGACGGACTGTGAAAACGTCCCCTTTCTATAGATGGTTGGGATCTTATTGGTCCACAAGGTGGACCACACACTCATAGTTAGCACTCTCAGTAAGAAAAGGAGAAGTAATCGGCAACAAGAGAAGGGTCTTCGCCTCATTGTGGTCCTTCCCTTCATCACACACATACAAGGAGATTTAATTGCCATAGGATGCACACATTACATGATCAAGCTTATCAAATAGAGATTTATGGTGGAGATCCAATCTCCACTAAGGATCAAAGGTCTAGATGACCCAAAGATCCTTGATCTAAGGAAGGATGAGGCATGAAGGGATCTATAGAGGATGGTCCCTTGCATGCATATGCATGCAATGTAGGATGAGTTTTAAACCACATTCATGGAGTCTTGAGGCCACCATCATCTCTTGATGGGCCCCACATGCTCCAATATGAAAGAAAAGAGGGAGAATAGCTACAATGCAAATAAGTCTAAAGATTTGAAGAACAAGCACCCACCTCTTAAGGATCCTACTCAAAAATTACATCAATCTACTCTCTATGCTCCAAGGGACATGTTTCAATGGGTGAGATGGGTTGTTGCAGGCTAGATGGGAGGGAATTAGAGGGAGAAGGGGCTGGATAGAAGGAGAGGGTGGGGACGTGTGGAGGTGCTGTTAGGAGAAGAGAGAGAAGAGAGTAGAGAGAAATGAGAGGGAGTGTAATGCCCCGACTTTTCAGGACACGAGTATACGACTCGTTTCCCAAAAACCTGAGTGTTAACCTTAAAGGATGGTCAAATATAACATTTTTTCTTTTATCAGAGTTAACAGATGAGCGTAGGATGGACAAATCAACTTGAAGGAAAATTTTATTTACACTTGAAATATACAAGAGTTGCCCATAACGACTTATACAAACCAATGTCTCCATTCTTACAATTACAAAATGAAATAATATTATATATGAAATAAAGTAAATTACAACAAACTTGGGATATAAAATCCTGTAGCAACCCTTAGCAATTACAATCATGTATCCCTGTCAAATATAACTTCCTCCTCGTCGACATAAACATGAATTTCACCTGGGCCACCTGTGCTACTTGTACGGTTATATATTTGATGGATGAGTGGCCAAATCAGTGTGAATTTTTTTCAAGATTATACACCGCCGCATTAGGTAAGAAATAGTATAAAAATACCCAGACAACTAAAATAGAGTAAATGCAGTCTTATCAGATGCATGGATGCGTGAATGCAATCATTGTCCTGGGTAAAATATCCAGACGGACATTAGGGTCGTCACCCATGCAATCATTGACACGGGTAAAACATTCAGACGGTCTGTGCCCCGGGTAAAACATCCAGATGGGCATATGACTGGTCATCAGCGCAACACTCAGCATAATCGCAAGGGCATGATGATCCAAGTCATCATCATAAATCGAATAACTGATCATTAGTGCAACATTCAGTGTAATCGCAAGGGCATAATAATCCAGGCCATCGTAATATGCCATATATGCATGATTAACTAACCCATTATTAGTCCAATTGCAATCAGCCAATTTAAATAAACTCACGGTCACTATGGTGAGCGCATGACCCAGCGTAGGCTGACGCCTCGGGCATAGTGTCCCATGACCACCATCCCTGGCCCATGAGACTACCATCTGAGGATGTTTAATGGAAACCCGTCGACTAGTGGCTAATTATATTATAGTATATGGGGCTTACCATCGCATGGTTGCACTATATAAAATATTGAACCCATCTAAGGCAAGTACCAAAACAAAACCACGTAGGGCGAGTATCAAATATGCCACATAGGGCTGATATCAAAACCATACGATAAAGACCATCCTTAAAGACCATTGGGTACAACAACTCTGGATGGTAGGCCCACATCAGTGATCCATCTAGACCACCACTCAATAACCACCAAGTCGAAGGTCCATTACAATCACAACTTGTCAAGTTACATCCCAAGTATGAGTGTACATTCATATGTGAGAATTTTTCACTAATGTACCAATTTAAGCTCCGTAAGCAATCCACAAGCATGAACAATTATACAGGATAATCATAAATCATGTAATATAACAATTTAATTTCCACCAGCTAACCTATGTGATTATAAAAGAGAGATATCAATTATAAATTTAAATAAAAACTATAACTTAAGCTAATGGAAATATGGAAAGCTCAAGGGAAAAAATCATCACCTTATGGATCGCCACTAATGTTGCTAGGAAGCACATGTACCCTTAAAATCAATCCTACCATGAATTGTAAAATTGTATGGTCAGATACATGTTTTATACGTTTCCTATGGTGATCATAACCTAGGGTTCGGATGTCCTAGGTTTAGGGTTTTGCCCTAGGGTTTAGTTATAGGGTTAGATTCTAAGTTTTGATTACAAAATTGAACCCCATTTTGTGTGGCCGGTAATGATATTAGTAAATGAATAGAATTAATCATATAAATTGGTTATTAACTTTAGGAATATTAACAACAGCTACTATTACATTAAGTTATCTAATAACAACTCATGATGAATAATAATACTAATAATTCTAAAACAACTCTTTAATATTAACAATCTACCTAATATTAGCTAACGTGACATTAATAGTTATTTTGATGAAAGTTGATAGTATGCTCTAACGTTAATAATAATATTTTAAGAATGAAAAAAATGAAATACTAATATTTTAATAATGATAACTTTATGTGTATTAGCTATTATCGGTATGGATAATTTACTAATTGTTAATCATATCTATATTTAATAATCCAAAAAATGGTAATAATAGTAGTAATAATAATTGGAATAAATTAAATCTGGAAGTAAATTATGTGGACGCATCTTGTTGACTCGGTCCGAGTCGAGTTGATTCGCTCTTAATAATTCATGTTGATTTCTCACAGAAAGGTTGGACACTTTCATGGGAGAATTGATGGGCAGTACGATTGATGTGGCTTAGAATCGTCTACAAGATTATAAAACCTCTTGTACCATAGTGTGAAACACCTAGCTTTGTGGGTCCCACCATGATGTATATGTCAAATTGACTCCGTTCGTCAGGTGAGGTCCCGTATTTTCATTGTATAAACAAAAGATCAGGCCTGTAAAAATCTTTTCATATTTAATTGGACAACGAGGGTAATATCTAATTAGACGACCTTACGTTGTGGACGGTCCTAACCATTTATCTCATTGAAATTGGACCGTTGTTCTTTTTTTATCCACTTTGTGTTGACCATCCATTTTTCGTATTTACCAATCGGACGGGTCCCATAGTCCGATTATCCTAATCTTTTCATATGGCCCACGGAACAATGGTCCTAATTACCATGTGGCACTTTCTGTCTAGCAGGTAAAACGTGAGGAAATGAGGGTAATATCTAATTGGACAACCATGCGTTGTGGACGGTCCTAACCATTTATGTCATTGAAATTGGACCGTTGTTCTTTCTTTTATCCACTTTGTGTTGACCATCCATTTTTCATATTTACCAATCGGATGGGTCCCATAGTCCGATCATCCTAATCTTTTCATATGGCCCACGGAACAATGGTCCTGATTACCATGTGGCACATACACTGCAGAGATGTTTTGAAGAAATCTTAATATTTCATGTTGATTTCTCACAGAAAGGTTGGACACTTTCATGGGAGAATTGATGGGCAGTACGATTGATGTGGCCTAGAATCGTCTACAAGATTATAAAACCTCTTGTACCCATAGTGTGAAACACCCTAGCTCTATGGGTCCCACCATGATGTATATGTCAAATCGATTCCGTTCGTCAGGTGAGGTCCCGTATTTTCATCGTATGCATAAAAGATCAGGCCTGTGCACCACACAACGCAACATAGCATTGTGAATGACTGGAGCCATCAATGGGTGAGATGAAAATCTGATAAGCATTAATACTCAGGGGGAGCGTGGTACTTCATACGCATGCACCTCAAGGTTGTGTTGGAGATCAAAGTTACAACCAACTAACATTTGTGGGCCCCACCATGATGTATGTTTTGTATCCACGCCATCCATCCATTTGGAGAGATCATTTTAGGGTAATACCCAAAGAATGAATCACATCCAAAGCTCCAGTGGATCTCACCATAGAAAACAGTGGGGAGAGTGACACCACCATTAAAAACTTTTAAAGGCCAAAAAAGTTTTCGATCAAGGTGATATTTGTGTTTTCCCTTCTTTAATGTCTTTTTTAACTTTCAATGTCTTTTCAGAGACTGTGGTGGAAGCCCAAAGGTTGTGAGATTCCAAGGTTGGGGAATTCTCTATTTTGGGTTCTGTTTTTCTTTTTCCCTTTTTCGATTTCTTGATGAAATTTTCAAATGGGTGTTTGATTTTCACTCTTTTAGGCAGATTGGATGGGAAATAAATGCTAGAGATGCTTCGAGGAAAGAGGCTCATCTTCGTGGGCGACTCCTTGAATTGGAATATGTGGGAATCGCTTGCCTACATCTTGAGGGAATCTCTGGAAAACAAGAGCAGAGTCTTCGAGATTTCATGGCGGCACGAATTCAGGACCGAAGGTTTCTATGCCTTCAGATTCGAAGTACATTTCAAAGAAAACTTATCTTAGTTTTTATCTTGATTCCTCTTATGTTTCTACCTATTCCTCTAGGCGTCGGATACTGGCAACCATGTTCTTGTGATGTGGGTTTCTTTTTTAGATATGTAGCCCATTTGATCAGATCCGAACCTTGCCCAATTCGATCCGACTTGGTTTTCCTGACCGAGTCAGACTCGGATCGGTTCAGGCTAATAAGGGTTCAGATCGGTCTGAGTCAGATGACCTGGACTCGGTTCCGGATCGGTCCGAGTTCGGGTTGGGCCATGTAGAATCGGGATGAGTCGAGTTAGACCCAATCCGATCCGACTTGGTCCGATGCCCAGTTCTAATCAATCATTTGACCCATCCATTATGTGTGTCCCACTTGGATGAGGGTTTGCACTAAATTTTAGGCCATTTCAAAACTCATGTGAGCCCCATTAATTGCTTTTAGATATTTTAAGGATGATTTTACATAGTTTTAAATCATGTGCTATAACACCCCAAACTTTTCAATACCCAAGTATTAAAAGTTCTTGAGTGTTACCATGAAATTTAACTTATTATGTACATATGTACAATACCAATCTAGCTATCCTAAACTTACATCCATTCTCCAACACAAATCTGACCATAGGGAATAATCTCCATTCATAGATTAAGCCATCTGACCATTGATTTTAAATAGAATCATCATATACCAAAGTATTCTCACTTGTCCATCATAACTAACCGTTCAGTCAACTATTCACTGCTAGGTAAAGATATCTGACTGTCTACTTTGAGTTTGGACCACCTGATCATAGTAAACTAGCTACTTGATCTCAGCATCCACTCATACACACGTCAAATTGAGATTATGATTCGTTCATCTTTTTCACCACCTATGAATATACTTAACTCACCATTAAAACTACAATCTGAGAAACTTACACATGTGAACAAGTTACTTGAATCTAATGGTATGCATGTTTTACCTCTTGATCACTCCAAAAATTCACTTGTGATCATCTGTTTACAAAACTGACCGTACACCCACATACATACATGATCAGAGTACTAATGAGCTTCCTGAATTTTCGTGGCCCGAGTACATACTCGTGCTTGAGAATTCCAAGTGTAAATAATGTACAAATTGGATGCTTTAAAAAATCGCACAATATATATATATATATATATATATTATATATATATATATATATATATATATTTGTCATGCCCCAAACTCAGAAACCGGACTCATAGGAATCTCAATCACCGAATCCAGTGCCGACAATATCCGCAGTACCCCATTCTCGGCTCCCAGCACCCATACGCCAAGTTTCGATCCTGGGATCCTATAAGGAGGATTTTCCAACGTACATTTATCTCATAAGAAGCATAACCACAAGCTTACCCAAATTACAAAGGCAACATCATCATCAGATATCCACCAATATAAATATTTGAATACAATGCTGAAAGGGAAATACATATGTTAAATAAAAATCAAAGCTCTAGAAGACTGCTGCACGCTGCTGCAACCTAACACCACCTGCACACATCTATCGTGCATAAGTTATAGAAAGCTTAGAGGGTGGTGAAAGTGTGTGTAAGGTAAGTGCCAAGTATAAAATAAAGCCCATAAATCATACATCATCGGAATAAGTGAAAATACTGACAAGATCATGAATCATACAATATCAGGGTAAGCGGAAATGTACTGGTAAGTCCATAAGTCAATATAATATCAGAGTACGTAATGCAGATCATAATGAGCCAAATATCACATACTGTGGATGCAATGCAATATGTAGATCCTACCAAGTTCGTCTAAGCCATATAAGTACAGAAATGTAGCAATCCAAAATGCCATATGCTACAAATGAAATGCAACATGCAATGCGAATGAAATGACCAAGCTGGAGTGAAGTCGGGATGATAGTACATAGTATCGTAGGCTATGGGGTCTATCACAAGGGAATTCTATCCAAACCTGTCCTATACCTAAATTTGGATAGTCAAACACAATATGGTAAACTCTTGATCCCAGGTTAGTCGCGCGCCCCAACCGAAATCTTGGCCATTGCGAAGGTACACGTAACAAATAGTTTCACACCACCAGCCTGAGTGGATTGTGAATGAATGAATGAATGAGTATGCAACTCCTGCTCAATAAGTCTACATATCAGTACAGTTCCTTTTTCGGATCATCACTGAGGTCTAGTACACTCTACATGCAAATCACCGCCCACTGACACGCGACCATGCAAGTGGAAGAGACATCACTATCCGCTTGGTCAGTAGTCAGTCAATATCTACCCGGCACGTCGATAGCGGACCCATTCACAAGCTGGTTAAACTCAGCCTAGCAATGCCCCCTACCCTCGAGCAGGTAAGGCCACACTCCCTTCCAACTGACTACGACACAGTGGGAGACGCGGCCTCCTGGTATTCGGCCCTCATGGGCTTACATATATCCACTCGGTCTTGATGTTGAGGCATCTTCTGGCCATGGAGGTTTATGAATTTTCACCCAGGGACATCTATGACGCCCGTATGCTAGAACTAAATATTTTCGATGTCCCATCTAGCCATCCACGATATGTGGAGGCTATGGCCCTGATATCGCTAGGGCGTACAGTAGTCACAACACACAATGCAAGATGCATGAGTTATACAATCCAGTCATATATCAATCTTGCGCATACAGTGCGCTCATATGAGATAACCTCTACCTATCAGGGAGTCTCATAACAACCTGCCCAATAACATATGTAATGGTCAACCACATCTCATAACAAACATGTAGATAATGCGTATGGGCATGTATCATGATGCTATGCTGTCACATACTAATAATCGGTATTAATAACCGACATCAACAATCGACCTTGACAATGTGGCCATTTAACCAACATTGCCCCCAAGAAATGGCCCACATAGAGCCTAACATATAGTGGACCCATGGCCTCGCACAAGGGCGTAATATACAACACCATGGGCCTTACTCAAGTGCTAGCTTAATACATATCACGATGGGCCTCTCACATGGGCCTAATATACATCACAATGGGCTTCATCGCCTCGCCCTCAAATGCATCACAATGGGCCTCATCACATAGACCTCATATTCATCACATTATGCCTTAAACACGGGCTGAATACACATCCCAACGGGCCTCAAATACAGGCCGCATATACATTACATTGGGCCTCAAACACGGGCCGCATATATATCACATTGGGCCTTAAACACAGGACAAATACATATCACAATGGGTCTCAACTACGGGCCGTATATACATCATATGGGTCTCGACAATCGCCCTCATCAATCGAAATCGACCTCGACAATCGAAATCGACCTCGACAAACGGAATCAGCCTCAAAAAACGGAATCGGCCTCAATAATTAGAATCGGTCTCGTCAATCAGAATCGGCCTATACAATTAGAATTGACCTCAACAAATGGAATCGGGCTCGATAAACGGAATCGGCCTCGACAATCAGCCTCGACAATCAGAATCGGCCTCGACGAACGGAATCGGCCTCGTCAATTGGACTCGGCCTCGACAATCAGAATGGACAATCGGAATTGGCAATCGGAATCGGCCTCGACTAACGGAATTGGCCTCGTCAATTGGACTCGGCCTCGACAATCGAAATTAACGATCAGAATCAACGATCGAAATCGACAATCAAAATCGGTGAACGGAATAACAATTGGAATCGGCCTCATCAATCGGACTCGACCTCGACAATCGGAATCGACCTAGCAAGGCCTAAGGGAAGGTCACAATGTGGACATCCAACCATCATTGCCCATCAATGTGGCCATTTAACCAACATTACTCCCAAGGAGTGGCCCACATAGAGCCAAACGCATAGTGGTCCCATGGCCTCATGCAATATACATCACAATGGGCATCATACAAGGGCTACATACACATCACTATGGGCCGCATCACATGGTCCTAATACATATCACGGTGGGCCGTATCACATGGACCTAATACACGTCACGGTGGGCCGCATCACATGGACCTTGAGCACATCACAATGGGCCTCACTCATAGGCCTCATATACACAACAGGTGGGCCCTGCACATGGGCCTCATATACATAACATGTGGGCCATACATATGGGTCTCATATACATCAAATGGGCCACATATTTGGGCCTAGACATATCACAATGGGCCTTGCCCATAGGCCTCGAATACATCATAGGTGGGCCCTATCACATGGTCGGGCGGTGTGGATGAATCACATCCATCAAGGTGGGACTGGCAGAAGGACAGCGTGGACATAAAATACATGCATCATGGTGGAGTCCTCATCACCGTCCAAACACGTCCAGCACAAATGAACGGAGTGATTACGATACATGCATCAAGGTGGGGTCCTACAGTGGGATGACTTAGATAAAACCCATACCTCATGGTGGGGTCCACACGTGTGGCCCATCAACAAAATGGACGGATAGTTCAAATATAAAACACATACAGACAAGGTGGGCCCCACTCCTCACACGTGCAGCACGTGTACAGTGGGCCCATAGTTGTCAAAACAGATGGACAACGAGGAGAACACATACTTCATGGTACATCCCAGAGCACACCGTCCGTGTAATGGACCGTGTGGATATGATATATACATTTGGTGGGTCCCATGCAGTGGATAGATGGACGACAGGGATATACGACATATGCATCAAGGTGGCCCACGTCCGTGTAATGGATGGTGTGGATAGAACACCATGGCATGGTGGGACCCTCAAAGTTGGTGATGCCACTCAATAGCTAATAGTTGGTGTGACGTACCCAGCCAATCTGTCCAGTAGGTGGGTCCTATATGGGGCCCACCACATACATATATGAGCATATATATAATATTATATTATATTTAAAAAAAGGCAGCGTCCGGAGGGTCTGGATGCCCAGGAAGGATAGTGTGGATTTAAAACCCATACATCGTGGCTGGGGTCCATATACATGGATGACGTATGCGTACACCAGCCAATCTTCTTCACAAGTAGGTCCCATGTGGGGCCTACCATAACGTTTATTTTCATCCAATCTGTTGATAAGGTCACAAAAACCTGATTAAAGGGGAAAAACAAATATCATATATATCCAAAACTCCTGGGACCAAAAAAGGGTTTCAATGGTAGACGTTCAATCCAACTGTTTCCTGCCATGTGGGCCACCTGAGTTTCACATACAGCTGATTTTTAGAGTGGCCCACGGCTAGAAGGGACCTGACAAATGCATGGTGTTGATGATCAACCCACATCATGGTGGGGCCTACGACTGGGACCCATGGTCCCCGTCTCTCACATTCCAACACATCAGGATAGTAGGACGCTGCTGCGCATCCTCTAGATGGCAGCAGCAGCACCTGCTGCTTCATTTATATATATATATATAAATTATTTTTCTGTGGTTTTTCACAGGTGGGGCCCACATCAGGGGAATCCGACCTAGCCGTTGGATTCCATGGCTCAAGACAGACCCATCAAGCCCAATATTTGAGGTATTTTGGCGTGTAGAAACATCAGGTGGATTTCATCGGTAGAAAACATTGTTTGCTATGCTATGGCCCACCAGAAAATAAGATTAGCTTCATTTTTCAGCTTAACGCCTAAAATGAGTTAGGCAATAGGATGGACTGCGTGGATTGAATTCATACATCAAGGTGGGGCTTGCATGAGCAACCCACCCCAAAGTTTGAATCAATCTGATATATATATATATATATATATATATATATATATATATATATATATATATATATATGGAAACTACCTATCACTGAAGTAACTGATGAAGATGGTGCAAAATTAATGAAAGTAATATCTTATGCCCTTTGGACCATACTTCAGAAAAGTGAGAGTAGTGCCAATGCAAAAGCACTAAATGCAATTACTTGTGCATTCTCACCAGATGAATTCAAAAGAATCATATCGTGTGAAAATGCTAAACAAGCATGGGATCTTTTAAAAATGACACACGAGGGTACATCAATTGTCAAGAAATCTAAAGTCCAACTCCTCACAACTAAATTTGAAGAAATTCATATGGAGGAGAATGAAATGTTTATGGACTTCTAGACTAGATTGAATGAGATTGTAAACTCAATGTGGGGTCTTGGTGATAGAATCCCAGAAAGTAAACTGTGTGCAAAGATACTACGCTCACTTCCTGAACAGTTCAATTCAAAAGTAACCGCGATTCAGGAACTTCGTGATACGGATAACATGAGGGTTGAGGAACTAGTTGGTTCTTTACAGACCTACGAATTGAACTTTAAAGCTCCAAAAGGAAAATCAATTGCTCTCAAATCATCTAAAAATATTCCACAAGAGAGCACTTCAGACTTTGAAAATTCCGAAGATGATATGGCACTTTTTGTAAAAAGGTTTTATAAAATTTTCAAAAATAAGAAAAAAGTAGATTTTCAAAAATCAAACGATAAGAGACAATCTAAACCTAGAGCTCAAAAATCTTTGAAAGATAGTCAATGTTACAACTGTCAAGAGTATGGGCACTTGGCTAACAAATGTCCTAAAAAGGACAAATCAAAAAGGAAGAGTATGTTGGCTACTTGGGATGAATCATCTGATTCGGAATCCTCTTCGAAATCAGAAGATTCTGAAAACGAGTCGGGAGATGATATTAAAGCCCTTATGACTCTAGCCAAAGTCACTTTTTCAGATTATGATGAAGTAACTAGCGAAGAGAATCTGAATAGTGATTGCGACAATGAAGAAGATCTTCAGGATGCATATAATGCCCTTTATAAAGAGAGTTGTAAAATTGCTGTCAAGCTTAAATTACAAAAGGAAAAATTTTCTAAACTTAAAGAAGATTATGAGTCTCTTATTTTAGAAAAATCTCATATTTCTGATTTTTTTGAAAAGACCAAATGTGATTTAAAAATCAAAACCTCCCAAGTTGATGATTTGAAATCCGAGAACGAGAAACTAAAAAATGAAGTAGCTTCTCTTTTGAGTTTGAAAGACACTTGGAGATATGTCCAAGGTGATCCTAAATTAGAAAAATTGTTATCCGGATCAAGAAAATGTGGCGATAGATCCGGGTTGGGCTATGATAAGAATACTTCTCCTAAACAAAAGAATACTGCTCCCAAGTTTGTGAAAGGAGAGTCTTCGAACTCAAAAGTAAAGAATACTTATCAAGGTTTTCCAAAAAATTCGAGGACCCTTCAAAAACCTAAAAATAGCCATGCCAACTTCAATCTTCAAAACCGAAATCCTTTGGTTAAAAAGATTATTGATCTTCTCAAGGAGCTATTGAAATTTAACTCTATAGGTCATTCATATAACAACAGACAGAAAAAGTCCAACTACACTCCTAAACCCAAAACAGTACTGAAATGGGTTCCTAAAGTTGGCTGCTTGGTTGCCCACACTGCTTTCAAAGCTACAAGCCATTCAAAGTGGTACTTAGACAGTGGTTGCTCCAGGCATATGATAGGCGACAAAGCTTTATTCACCGATCTAAAAGATAGGACTGATGGGTCAGTCACTTTTGCTGATGGAAGCAATTGCAAAATCATTGGCCATGGTACGGTTCAGCTTTATAACCTTCCCTTATTTAAAAAATTTTATATGTTGATGGCTTGAAACACAACCTACTGAGTATATCTCAAATATGCGACAACAACCATAATGTAAAGTTTTCTAATCAAGGTTGTGAGATTATTAATAAAGAGGGTTCTGTTATATTAACTGGTCGCAGAACTTCTGAAAACTGCTACATCGTTAGTGATGCTAACTCATATACTCAATCATGTTACATGGTCCATACTGATGAGACTGAATTATGGCATAAATGCCTTGGACATGTACATTACCAGAACTTGTTTAGATTGAGCAAAAGAGAACTTATAAGAGGTTTACCCAAATTACAAAAAGTAGACAAAATATGTGGTGAATGCCAGTTGGGCAAACAGATTAGGAGCTCTCACAAGAAAGTGAACTCCAATACCACATCTAGACCTCTCAAGCTTCTCCACATGGATCTCATTGGACCAACCAGAACGGAGAGTCGAGGTGGCAAAAAATACATCTTGGTTATCATAGATGACTTTACTAGATTCACTTGGGTATCATTCTTAAAAGACAAATCTGAAACCCTAGATGAAGTAAAGAAGATCATCAAACGAATCCAAAATGAAAAAGGTTCTCAAGTTTATAAGATCCGTAGTGATCATGGATCTGAATTCGAAAATAGTAGTGTTGAGAAATTCTGTAGCGATCAGGGAATATCACATGAATTCTCTGCGCCCAAAACTCCTCAATAAAATGGTATAGTTGAGAGAAAAAATAGAGTGCTTCAGGATATGGCTAATGTCTTGTTAAATAGTATGAAGCTCTCCAGAAATCTTTGGGCTGAAGCAATTAATACTGCCTGCTACATTATTAATCGTGTGTATACTAGTAAATCTGAAAATAAGATTGCTTATGAGTTATGGTTCGAAAAGAAACCTACTGTCAAATACTTTCGAATTTTTGGCAGTAAGTGTTACATTTTACGAGATCATGAAAATTTGGGAAAATTTGATACTAAGAGTGATGAAGGTATTTTCCTTGGATATTCCTTAAACAGTCGAGCCTATAGGGTTCTAAATAAAAGAACAGGTGTGATTCAAGAGTCCATCAATGTGGTCATTGATGATCATTTGAATACACTTGCTCCTAGTTCAGATGATGATGAAATTCTTATAATCGACAATCAAGATACCTCTGCATCTCAATCTGAACCTAGGACTGTAAAAGATCATCCAACCAATCAAATCCTTGGAAACCCTCTCACTGGAGTTCGTACACGTAAACAACTTGAAAACATATGTAATTATGTTTGTTTTACATCCCAAATAGAACCGGTCAATGTAAAAGAAGCTCTTTCTGACGAAAATTGGATAGTAGCTATGCAGGATGAACTTAATCAATTTGTTCGTAATGATGTCTGGTATCTTGTCCCTAGACCTAAAGATAAACACATTATTGGAACAAAATGGATCTTTAAAAACAAGTCTGATGAACTTAAAAATATTATACGAAACAAGGCTAGACTGGTTGTACAAGGGTACACTCAGATTGAAGGCATCGATTACGATGAAACCTTTGCTCCAGTCGTTCGCCTTGAATCTATCAGACTTTTTATTTCCATCGCTTGCTTTAGAAAGTTTAAAATTTATCAGATGGATGTAAAGAGTGCCTTCTCAAATGGCGATTTACATAAGAAGTTAATGTAGAACAACCCTTAGGGTTTGAAAACCCCAAGCTTTCTGATCATGTATTTTGTCTCAAAAAGGCTCTCTATGGTTTGAAACAAGTGCCTAGGGCATGGTATGAAAAATTGACTAAATTCTTACTTAGTCATAGTTTTCAAGTGGGAAGTGTCGATAAGACGCTATTTGTTAAGAAACAGAATAGTGAGATTTTAATGGTTCAAATTTATGTAGACGATATTATTTATGGATCAACTTGTTCTAACATGTCTATTGAGTTTGCAGAGTTGATGAAATCAAGATTTGAAATGAGCATGGTTGGTGAACTAAATTACTTCCTAGGGTTACAAGTAAAACAACAACCTGATGGAATCTTCATTTCTCAAACCAAGTACGCTATAAACTTGTTTAAAAGGTTTGGATTTGAGAATGGTAAAAAATTTGATACTCCTATGAGTACAACCTTGAGACTCTCAAAAGATTCTACATGTAAAGATGTAGATCCAAAGCTATATCGTAGTATGATTGGTAGTTTATTATATCTAACTACTAGTAGACCTGATATCACTTTTAGCGTTGGTATTTGTGTGAGATATCAGTCTAATCCTAAAGATTCACATCTCACTGCTGTCAAACGGATTATTAGATATGTCGCAAGTACAACTAAGTTGGGTCTTTGGTATCCTTTTGATACTAATGTTAAATTAGCTGGGTATTCAGATGCTGATTAGGCTAGTAATATTGATGATAGAAAATCAACTAGTGGTGGTTGTTTTTACATTGAAAACTGTTTAGTTTCTTGGTTTAGCAAGAAGCAAAGTTCAATATCGCTTTCCTTCAAATTTGAGTATATAGTATATCGCAGGATATGCATGTACTCAACTCGTATGAATGAAACGCATGTTAAGCGATTATGGAATTAATCAAGATTCAATGATCTTACATTGTGATGATTCCAGTGCTATTAATATTTCCAAAAATCCAATTCAGCATTCGCGTACTAAGCATATTGACATTAGGTATCATTACATTCGTGAATTAGTTGAAGAAAAAGCTATCTCTTTGGAATATATTCTAACCGATGTCCAACTTGCCGATATATTTACTAAACCGCTCGACAAAAGTAGGTTTACTAAAATGAAATTTGATCTTGGTATGTGCATTTTAAATTGAATATACTTATCTGCATGTATCATAGTGTACTATATTTTGAATTTTTATGTGTATAAATTTTAATTTGTGCATAAAAATATTTATTTTTGTCAATGCTCGACCGGCCCTTGCCATACACGACCGGTCCTGACTCGACCGGTCGTAGACTGCACTCGACCGGTCGTGGAGATCGTAAGCATCTTATAATTTGGGAAAATCACCTTCTTCTTCATTTCCTCTTCTAGTTATCATGCACGTCTAAGTGCATTGGAGGAGAAGGTTGATAACCTGAGTGTAGCCCATGATATGCAATTTAAATATATGCGAAAATATCTTCGTCGCATTAATAGGGGCTTACTTCAGATTGATCCAACCATCCCTGCTCCTTCATCTGGATCTGATTAGGTGGATTATCTTTTTTGGTTTGTTTTATATTTGAATATGATGGATTCTGTATTATTATTATGGTTGATGACTTTGGTTATATGTTTGGTTTTATTGTATATCCTTTATTTGGATTGATGACATTGAAGTGTTGTACTAATTTGATAATTAATCTTGACTCTTCATATGGTGTTCTCTTTTCTCCTTTGGCCTTCCCTTGTCATTTTGTGACAAAAAGGGGGAGTAGTATGGAACGAGGGAGAAAGGGAGAGAGTAATTGAAGTAATTGAAAGAGGGAGAATATGGTTGATTATTTCTACTCACTTAGGGGGAGTAGAGTATTTTTGATGGCTCTGATGGCTCATGATTCTTTCTTCATTTTACTCTTATATTAATAAATGTGTTTTGTCACAAATTTGACAAAGGGGGAGATTGTTAGTGCTATGATTTCATATCCCTTTGATTGTCAAATTTTGTAGTGCCAAAACCAATATGTTTTGTACTTCTTGTGTTTCTTGTTTGTGACTACACACTGCTTCAAGACAAGATTATGAATGAAGAATGTTTGCAAGACATGTCATGGATGAAGTCTACAAGAATAGAAGACTTCAAGTTTGCTTCTAACAAATTTAAGATTAGAAGACTTCATCAAGACAAGTCAAGAAAGTACCAAAGCCGTCAACTCGATTCAAGCTTCTCCTTCAAGATCATCTGAGAATACAGACCTTCAAGACTTCAATGTTCATCTCACTTCAAGGTTTGTTTGACCTTAGATTGACCTTAGGTTGGTCTGTATGATAGGTCATTCTGGATACATAATTCGAACATTTTAATATGCTTGTTATGACTGTTCTAAGACCAGTCTTAGAAATCTTAAGACCAGTCCTAGCTTTGCTTCGACCAGCCTTAGGTTTCTCAGGATCAGTCCTAGGTTGTTACAGATTTTTGGATTTTCCTGGTTGTCCTCCGACTAGTCCTGGACTTGCTTCGACCAGTCCTGGGAAGTTCTACGACTCATCCTTCGACCGGTCGCAGTCCTACGACTCGAACTCCCGTGACCTATCTATGGTCTTACGACTAGTCGTAGGTGACTTATGACCAGTCGTAGGTGGCCCACGACCGGTCGTAGGTTACCTAAGACCAGTCGTGAGAACAGCTAATCTAATCCCGCGAAAATCTTTCAAAATCTTTGAAGCTACGACCGGTCCTAGGGATCCTAAGACCAGTCGAAGATGGGATTTTTTAGGCTATAAATAATGCACGAATTTCAGAGTTTATTCACTCCTTCACATTCAATTCAAGCGATTTAAGGCTATACTCTGAGATAAGTTGTGATTATTTTTTAAGCTATTGTGCATATTTAATATTCCTTTTGTTAGCATTATTCTATTGTGATTCTGATCCACATTCCAATCTCATTTAGAAAAGAGGAATTTGTGATATTCCTTCTTCTGGGATCAAAATCAAACAGACCTTGCTCTTCTTGATTTAATCTAAAATCAATTAGACATAGAACCATTCTTTAAGTGAGTATTGGACATTGAACGACGTATCATACATCTACTCCGATTGGTTCTACTGGGCTATTTCAAAAGGAGATCCAGGTATTTTACTTTGTAATTTACTTTCTCTGGTTTTATTTGAGATTTGCCAGAAAAATCTCATTGTATTGGTTATCTGAGGAGAGCTAGAAAACTCAGACTGTGGGGGGTTTTTGGATTGTGTAAGCCTGAGATAAAAAAGATACAATTATGAATGTTTTTGGTGAACCTGTGAAAACCTATTTTTGAGAGTGCATGCTAATATCCCCTGTGTGAGGATATTAGGAGTGGAGTAGCATTCTGTGTGGCTGTTAGCTAACAGTTGGTGAACACACAGGCAAACCACTATATATCGTTGTGTTGTGGATGTGCTTGATTTCTTTATTCATTTATTCCTTCAGTATTGTAGATTGCTTTTGTGGATGAATGTTGTAATTTTCATTTCAAGCAAGTGTGGTTGAATGGTGTAATAATTTAGGATTTATTTCTGTAAGTTATTCTTGATTTATTTTCCATATCATTTGTGATTTCTAGTTTGTTCTAGAAATAAGGTTGTCCTACCATAAGCCATCGGTTTTTGGTGTAAGGTTGTCCTTAGAACAAGATTTAGTATCATTCTCATATTTCATGTGCTTTGAGATTGTTATTTATATCTTTTATTATTCCACTATTTTAAGTTTTATTTGGCATTGCCCTATTCACCCCCCTCTAGGGCATATAGCTAGGCCCCTTTCAGACTACCAACGAGGCTTCTTCACTCCACGGACACTAAAATCAATGGTTAAGAGACTAATTTGTCAATTGGATCAGTTTTACAATGATCTAAGGGCCGAAATTTGACATGTATGGTTAAATTATGTTACATAAGCATGGTATAAAATTTCACATCAAACAGATCGTGGGAACCATGTGATCTAGAATTCAGGGGTTTAAGTTAATAACATTTTCGTAATTATTGTTGATATGATAATTTTGGGAAAGCTAATGGTTCTACATGGTTGTAGGCATGTTTCTAAGTAATTCTTACAAAACAATTTATATCTAAATCATTATGAATAAAGAATTATTCACCAAACTAATTAAAAGAATGTACATATATCAACTAATATAGGGGATGGTTAGATGACATGTTAAAAATAGAAGACTTGATGGTTGGTACACTAATAGTGTATATAAGTATATGTATGATCAGTTTTATAAATGAAAGAACACAAGGTGAGTTTCTTGGGTGATTAGGGGGTAAAACATGTATATCGTTAGATTCGAGTGTCTTGTTCACATGTGTAAGTTTCTCAGATTATAGTTCTGATGGTGGGTAAGCATATTCATAGGTGACGAACATGATGAATGGATCGAAAACTCAACTTGACGAGTGTATGAGTGGATGTACAGATCGAGTAGCTAGGTTACTACGATTAGGTGGTCCAAAATCAAAGTGGACGGTTAGATGTCTCTATCTAACAGTGCATATTTGACTGAGTGGTTGGTTATGATAGACAAGTGAGAACATTTGGATATATGATGATCCTATCTTAAAATCAACAGTCAGATTGCTTGATCTATGAATAGAGATTATTTCCAATAGTTATATTCGAGTTGGAGAATAGATGTAAAGTTAGGATAGCTAGATTGGTATTGTACATCTCTACATATTAAGTTAAATTTCATGGTAACACTCGAGAACTTTTAATACTTAGGTATTAAAAAGTTCAGGGTGTTATAACTAACCATCAAGTTTTTCTATTTTTAACATGTCATCTGACTATCCATTATGTTGATTGATATATGTACATTCCCTTAATTAGTTTGGTAAATAATTCATTATTCATAATACTTTAGATATAAGTTCTTTTGTAAGAATTACTTAAAAACGTGCCTATAACCATGTAAAACCATTAGATTTTTCAAAACTCTCATATCAGTAATAATTACGGAAATGCCATTAAGTTAGACCCTAAAATTCTAGATCACATAGTTCTCACGATCCGTTTGATGTAAAATTTTATACCATACCTATGTATCATAAATTAACCATACATGTCAGATTTCGGCCCTTAGATCATTGTAAAAGTGACCTAATTGACAAATCAACCCCTTAACCGTTGATTTTAGTGTCCATCCAGTGAAGAAATCTCGTGGGTAGTCGTAGTAGGATATTTTTTTTTGCTTGTGAACGACTTGGATTGCCTATCATATGGCCCCAGTGTGAAATATGAAGATCCCACTTTGGTAGGCTTTTCCTTAAGTGCGAAGTTATCCTGTCAAGGCCTTCCAACTCATTATAAATCTAGATCTTCTGATTTAACCAATTGCTTCCATCACAACTTAAATTTGGACCACACTTTGGTCTCATATGACTATAAGGTTATAAAAAATTTAGGCCCCGATCTATGATCTTATACCGTTGAAGGTTGAAGCCAGTTCCTTCATTTTGGTACAAAAGGTGAAATTTTAAATTTAGGCTTTTTCCACCATCGACCAACCACCAAATTTCGTCCAACCGTTTGCTTATCCTGACTACACATTTTTTCCAAAATTAGGCCTTGATCATTAAGTGTAGACCGTTAATTGAAATTAAGTTCTTTTTGGCACCCATAGGGAGAATTTTCAAGATAGACCAATCTAAATTTCGAGTCACCAAAAAATCATATACCCTGGCTCTATTTGATGACCTTGACACAATGGATAAATTAAAGTTAGAGAAAGATCATTAGAAAATGGCAAATTGGAGAAACCCAATCCAAGTGGGATGTGAAATACACCCCTCTCACATGCCCACTCCTTTATAAAAAGGAGTATGCGTCCCCTCTCCAATCACATGCCCACCTCCCAAATGTCCAAGGAGAAGGAGAAGGAGAGAGAGAGAGAGAGAGAGAGAGAGAGAGAGAGAGAGAGAGAGAGAGAGAGAGAATGAAACATCCCGAATTTTCACGGCCAGAGTTTATACTCGTGCTTGAGAAAACTGGGTGTTAATTATGTAAAACTTGGATGCTTTTAGAAATCACATCTTTTTTTTTATTTGTGTCACATCCATGTACATTCATGAAGGTAACACTCATAAGAATAAAATTGACTGGATTGATTATTTCATCAGAGTAAAGAAATTCAATAAATAATTAAATGTCTTCTCAATGGAAGCTTATTATATTGATCGAGTTTGCAGCGAAAGTATAAAAATAAGTAATAAAACTATCTTCGTATTCTTTCAGCATAGTATTCTATAGGGATATGGTCCTCTAGGTCTTCAATTTGTACATCACCTACATCATTGTACGGCTGGGAGAGGGTCAATGCCCTACTCATAGTGATGGTCATCCTTTAAGATTAACAGTAATTCAAGAGATTCATAAAAGCAATGTAAATATTCTAATACGTCCCGTTCTCCACAACTACAAGAGGTATCAATATGCACAAGAAATCTACATGAGATGCATGCCTAGCAAAGTATATGCGATTTATCACACTTAGCAATCGCCACAATGTGGAATACGATTATAGTTATCCAACTCGCCCCGCATTCCATAAATGGAGATTTGCTGGCGTGTCCCATGGTTAACATAGATTTATGCGGTTATCTCAAGATGAACATAACACATGACTGGGTGAATCATACAACTCAGATTGGAGCGACTAATTACGACATCAAACTCCTAAAAAGAAAAGACCGGATTGGAGTGACTAATTGTGACATCTAACTCCCAAAAAGAAAAGAATTGATGTAACACATATAACAATTTAAATACACTAATTTATGCACCATCACCTATGAAACATGGAATTATGTGTCGCCCCAGGGCTGCTACCAAAAATGCATTACATCCACGATATTTATTCGGCTAGAAGATAGATTCTTAATATAGTACTTGCACTAAAAGGAGAAATTCATTGAATCATGGGAGCTTTGGAATATTAAGACACATGCCCAAGCCCTTTAAAGATAGATAACACAAGGCCAATAACATAAAGAGAATAGTGGCAATGGCCAACTCAGTAAAGATAAAAGTGGCAAAGGCCAATGTAATAAAGAGGAGAGTGACAATGGTCAACTCAATAAAAGAAAAGTAGCAATGGCTAACTCAACAAATAGATGAGTGGCAATGACCAACTTAAATATAAGAAGAGTGGTAATAACCAACTCAATAAAGAGGAGAGTGGTAAGGGCCAACTCAATAAAGTGATAAAGGCAAGGGCAAGGCTTGTATCCATCGCCCCACAGAAATTCATAAACATCATTCGAAATCAACATTACACTATAATCCCAAAGGGCAAATAATTAATGGTAAACCATATAATTGTAGGGAGGATTCATAGTAACATGAAGGCATGTAAAAGGCAAGATAAATATAACAACTTAAATTAATGTAAGCTTAAAGGATAAAACTCTCTCACCATAAGGTCGACTCACCCTTCTCTCTCTCTCTTTCCTTTCCCTTTCTTTCTTTCTCTTTCTTTCTTTTTCTTTCTTTTTTCCTTTCTTTCTTTCTCTTTCTCTTTCTCTTTCTCTTCCTTTTTCTTTCTCTTTTCCTTTCCTTTCCTTTCTTTTCTTTTTTCCTTTCCTTCTTTCTTTCCTCTCTTCCTCTCACATTTTTCCTCTTATTAGAACGTCCGTGAAGGTAGGAATTTATATAATTTCTAAATAAGGTTTCTGTATTGGAGGGAGTTTTCGACTCCAGTTATGCAACGTGCGAAAGTATCTCATACGCACTCATCGTGCGTGAAGAGAAACACCATGTAATCATGGTGTACATGGTTAATCGGTTTAGCTTACTACTCTAAGGAAATGGGGACATTCAGATGGGCCATCTGATGAATGGAATTGATCTTGGAATAGAGCATCTTTAGCGATTGATAGTTAGCACTCAAATAAGGAAGACAACCGTTATTTTAATGGCAGGTTTCATTTCGGCCCATCTTCCTTCAAGGTCGTAGTTGTGGATGGTTCAGATGGATCCATGAAGGCTAGTGGTCATTGAAAATCTAAGGTCCAATAGGTTCAGTCCATGGTTTTTGCGAAAGAAAACTCCATGAGGTGCATCTTAGCTTTGGGAAAATGGGAAGCTGCCGAGATTTTCTCACTTCTCTCATCTCCTATCCTTGTCATGGAGGATTGAAAATTCCTTTAAGGAGGATCGAATGGCTCAGATTCGATAGAAGATCCCAAAACTGACCGTTCTTGGTGGAGAAGTCCCCCTCTAACTCGCGTTTCTCGGGTGGTGGAAACAGGAAGTTTCGTGTTTTAAAACTCCTTAATTTGGGGTGTTATAAAAACTTGTGGAAGCCACTCGCTTCTGGTTTGGTTACAGTGGCCAAGCGGGGTCCACTGTGATGATTTTTTAGAAGATCCATGCCCTCCATTGGTACTGGCATGACGTGTTGACCCATAAGCCTAAATATGAAGTATATTAGAGCCCTAATTGTTTCATCTTGAAAAGTTTCCTAGCGGGTGCCAAAATGGACTTGATCTAAATTAACTGTCCATACTTAATGATCATGGCCCAAATTTGGAAGAAATGTGTAGTTAAGATAAGAAAATGTTTGGACAAAATTTGATGCTTGATCGATGGTGGAAAAGAGCTAGATCTAAAATCTCACCTTTTACGTTAAAAAGAAGGAGTTGGCTTCCACGTTCAATGGTGTAGGATTATATATCGGGGTCTAAATTTTGTATGATGTTGTAGTCATGTGAGGCCAATGTGTGGTCCAAGTTCGAGTTTTAATGAACGACAGGAAGTGGCTAGATCTGAAGATCTAGATTTATAAGGAGTTGATAAACCTCGAAAGGATAACTTCGCGCCTAAGGAAAAACCTACTAAAGTGGGGTCTTTATACTTCATCCTTGGTCCATGTGATGGGCAATCTAACTCGTTCATATGAAGGAAAATATCTTACAATGACTACCCAGGAGGTTTCTTCACTTGATGGACACCAAAATCAACGGTTATGGACTGATTTGTCAATTGGGCCACTTTTAAAATGATTTAAGGGTTGAAATTCGACGTGTATAGTTAATTTATGATACATAGGTATGGTATAAAATTTTACATGAAACGGATCATGGAAACTATATGATTTAGAATTCAGGGATCTAGGTTAATGGCATTTTCATAATTATTACTGGTCTAAGAGTTTTGTGAAATCTAGTGGTTCTACATGGTTTTATGCCCATTTCTAAATAATTCTTACAGAAGAACTTACATCTAAATAATTATGGATAAAAAGTGATTCACCGATTTAGTCCAGGGAAGATACATATATCAAACCACATGATCAATGGTCGGATGACTTGATTTATGGATGAAGATCATTCTTATTTGGTCAGATTCACGTTAGAAGATGGATGTAGGGTTAGGTTAGCTTGATTGGTACCGTACACGTGTACATAATAAGTTAAATTCATGGTAACACTCGAGGACTTTCAATACTTGGGTATTGAAAAGTTTGGGGTGTTACAGAGAGAGAGCGAGAGAGAGAGAGAGAGAGAGAGAGAGAGAGAGAGAGAGAGAGAGAGAGAGAAACCTAGATGCCCTCTTCCTTCTTCGTATGTATGGTATCTCCCTTTTCCTCAAGCGATGTCATGATTCATGTGGAAGCTTTTCATGTAGAAGCTTTCCTATATGGATATCTACTTAAGGTTTAGATCTAATGCTAAGGTGAGGGATTCCTTTAAGCTTATATTAACTTGAGTTGGTTTGATTTATTTTGTTCCCTCACATGCTTTGAATCTTCCTTACAAATATTTAATTTACCACAATTAATTATTTGTCCTTTAGAAATAATGGTTAAGGTATGATGTTAATTATTCATGATCTTTTCGAATTTATGTGAGGGGTTCCTTTAAAGCTTACCTTGATTTAAGTTGATATGATTTATCATGTTCTTTCTCCCTGTAATTGTTTAATTTACCACCAATAATTATTTACCCTTTGGAAATTATGGTATGATGTTAATTACGGGTGATCTTTATTATTTTGTGGGGCGATGGATATAAGCCTTGCCCTTGCCTTTACCAATTTTGTTGAGTTAACCCTTGCTACTCTCCTCTTTTGTTGAGTTATCCATTGCTACTCTCCTCTTTTGTTGAGTTAACTTATTGCTACTCTTCTCCTTTATTATGTTAGCCTTGTGCTACCTCCCTTTAAGGTTTGGGCATGTATCTTGGAATTTGAAAACTCCCATGATTTGATTTATTTCCTCTTTGGTGCAAGTACTATGTTAGAAATTCCACTTTTAACGATCAAATAAATATCGTGGACGTAATGCAGTTCGGGTAGCGACCCCCTTGGTCGACATGTAATTTCATGTATTTTGGGTAATGGTGCATAAATCGATGTAAGTAATTCGCAATGCGTGTTACATCACTTATAGGATTAGATGTTACAAATAGTCACTCTATGAACAAATCGTGTCACGTAATTCATCTAAGCCATGTATTGTGCCGCCTTGGGATGCCCATGTAAATCCACTTTAATGTGGGACATACCGACGAATCTCCGCAGAATGGGATGCAGGGCGAGCTGGATAACTCTAAATCATTTTCCACATTTTGGTGATTGCTAAGTGTGATGAGGCGTATATACTTTTCTAAGCATATATCCCTTGTAGGTTACTTATGCATATTGATACCTCTCGTAGTAGCGGAGTACGGGATGTATCACAAACCTTACATTACTTTTATGAATCTTTTAAATTATTACTAATCTTAAAGGATAACCATCACTATGAGTAGGTCGTTGACCCTCTCCAACCGTACAGATGATGCATGTGATGTATAGATTGAAGACCTAGAACCATCACCCTATAGGAAGATTATATTGAATGAATAAGAAGATAGTTTTATGATTTAGTTTTATATTTCCGTTGCGAACTTGATAATGTAATAAGTTCCCATTGAGAGGGCATTTGATAATTCGTTAAGTTCTTTTATTCAAATGAAATAATAAATATGGTCAATTTTATTCTTATGAATGGTTACCTTCATGAATGTAACTGGATGTGATCTAAATGAAAAAAAATATGGTGCGATTTTTAAAGCATTCAATTTATACATTATTAACACCCGAAATTCTCAGGCACTAGTATGTACTCCGGCTGTGAAAATTTGGGATGCTACATGTGGCCCATTTGAGTTTCAAATATGGCTAATCTTGTGAACTTCCCAACTTAAGAGGGAACCCAAAAAATGCATGGTGTGGATGTGCAACACGCATCATGTTGGGGCCCATGGAGCTTGACCGCATGGGAACTTTTTCCCTACACACATAAACACACATTACGCACACACATGAGAGATGTGCACAAATAACTAGTTGTGTGTCTATTTAGTTGGTGCGTGGGGGCCACCATGTTGTTTATTTTGTATCTCACCCATCTAACAAGGTTGTCCCACCATGAAAGTGGGATGCCTAAAAATCAAGTTGATCTAACCATGAAAATGGTATGCCCCACACATGAATGTGGAGTTTTTCTAGTGGTTGTTCTTTCTCTTTTATGGTGTGCCCTACTTGATAGTTGGATTCACTAATTTTTGGGCATCCAAGTTTCATAATAGGACACCTTACTGGTTGGACAAGATGTCATACAAACACTATGGTGTATCCAACACACTAACTAGTTGGACATAGAGCTAGTTGTGTGTGAGCATCTCTCTTCATACACACAAACACACACTCACACACATATTTATACATATGTGGAAGCACACTAGTAAATTTTTTTATTGTCAAAATAGATATGTACAACCTCTTGAGGAGGTGGAAAACAAAAAGGGCCCACCCTCTTCAAAGCTAATAAGACATCTTTATTATTATTATTATTATTATTTTTAGAGCGAAACAACAACACTGATAACAATGGCAATAATGAAAACAACAACTACAACAACACCACTACATATCATTTAAAACACAATAATACAATCACCCAATGAACCCAAACAAGGCAGTTGCTAGCAAATAATATTCAATCCAATACTCTAACAATCTACAAAGATTAATCTGTAATGATGCTTGTGACTAGCCCATACGAATTCCTGAATAAATTTGGACCCTAAATAGATGAGAGATTACCTTGCTCAGCCTTCATTCGAAGCTTAGCAATATGCGAAGCTGTCGTACATAGCCACATCTAAGGCCTTGGAGAAGCCTGGGTATCTTTTGTTAACATGGGGACAAATAGAAAATTGAGGCCCGCTCAAGAGCCTTGAACTTGAATCGGCCTAGGGACTAGTAGGATGGATGATGTGTGAATGTTGGGGGTCCCTTCTCATGTGGAGGTGTGATCCATATGTGTGGGCTTAAGTAGTCCTTCCTTTGACCATATATGTGTGGGAGTATTTTGGTCTTTTGGCTAAGCAAAGTTGTAACGCCACGAAAATCGAGGGTCGAGCAGAAGCTCAACTCTCGAGTTCCAACGCATCACTTATGCAACATAGATAATGATGATTAAATATTGTCCGTATTAGTAAATTAAACATGAATGAGATTATACTAAAACAACATATCATACTCCAGAAATGATTAAATTTAGTAAGCGGAAGACTGTGATAGATGTATGAAGTATATAAGTCGTTGTAAATCCCCAGAGTATGATCATGTCACCAGGTTGATTATATACATATATAGTTTCAAAATTTACAAAATGGTAAAAGCAATGGTCGTCCAATCCATATCCCTGTAATTCCCAGTGACGCAACTCTAGGTCTACATAGACCTGCTAGAGAGTTGCATGTAGGAGAACTCCTCGTCATCATAAAAGTTAGGCTCCGCTTCATAAGCCTCGCCATCACTTGAAGCTACAACAGAGTCTGGTTGGTGTTTTAAAACACCGTCCCAGAGTGGGAGTGAGTGATCAACTCAGTGGAGCTATAAGGTGTTGAGGGTCAAATATTGCATATCAGACCCTAGTTACTGCTTGGATTTACGAACATAATATTATTCAATGGTCTGAATTAATCGTGTTTTGTAATGCAGGATGTGATGACGAGCTGAGACTAAAAATGAATGCTTAAAGCTGAGATTTAACACTCCGATGTCATCAAGGCAAGGGACGGACCCCAGGGGACCAAGATCGACGAATTTACATGCGAGAGATCCGAGAAAATCGAGAAACTAAAGCTCAAGTGGCCCGAAATTGGTCCAGAATGCAAGATCACAGTGTTCCCACCATCCGCTTGGTTCAAAACTCCAAACAGGGCCTAAGGACTCTAAATGAACCGTACACGTCGAAATTCATCCGTCGGATCATCGCGGAAGCAGCCCAACGGACAAATCAGCCGTTAAACAGTCAATTCTGGGCCCACCTGATATCTGGATCTGCTTCAAGGTTGGTCTCAACGCATTAAATGAGCTGATAAAGTAAATGGATGGAAAGGATTTCTCATGAGCATCAAGGTGGGACCCACTTTGGGGAGTGAGAGTGCACATTAGTTGTGCACTTTCAGTGCACCAAACGTGCAAAGTCGGTCAGCAAACGCTGACTCGACTTCTTTCATAAAAACGAAAAAATCCCGTTTTTTTTTACTGCGCAACAGGGAGTTGCGTTTGGATTCTGGTGGGCCACTGCCATCATACATTAAGATGATCCACACCGTTCATTAAATTCAGGTGGCTAAACCGACCGTACATAAGAGGTTTTTCCAACTCTATGCTCGTATACACAGGAGAATACCATCCAAACGCAGGTTGGACGGCAATGTAGAAAATCAAGTGGGCTGCGTCATCGGCAATTCAAAACCGTCCATATCCAAACGGTTTTTCGAACTGAATCTAATGGACGGCGTGGATTCTCCAAAAGTCAGCTGAAGTGGGCCCCACCAATACATCAGCGTAAGTTGGTTTACGCAAGCCCTGTACAACGTCCGGCGCTGTCCGCGATTTGCAGGCAGTTGTGGGCCCCACCCACTATCCAAAATGGTAATCCATACCGTCCATTAGATTTCCACGGACAAGCTTACCAAAGCCTAGCTAGCAGAATTTGAAGAAACACAGAGGATGGGATTCGAGCTGTTCAAACATCTAACGGACGGCAGACCTAAAAGTCTCCTAGGCCACACCATTAAACTTCCAAAACCCACCTTTTCTGTCCGAAATTTCAAGTGGAGTTCAGTGAACGGTTTGGATTTCTTAAAAAAATGACGATCATGGATCCCACTGTCAGCCAACGGAAGTTTCAGTGCATCTACGCAGTCCAGGAAAACCATG
Source organism: Magnolia changhungtana (assembly GCA_030180095.1). Classification (NCBI taxonomy): domain Eukaryota; kingdom Viridiplantae; phylum Streptophyta; class Magnoliopsida; order Magnoliales; family Magnoliaceae; genus Magnolia; species Magnolia changhungtana. Next base: position 4,040,213 of record JASAUF010000336.1, read on the forward strand.
ACTTCCGGGTTGTTCTGCAATCATGGGGAGGATCGGTTTCTCTATCTGGACCGTCCAAATATTGTCCATGATGGGACTGATTAAAGCCAAGACGACTGAACGTCTTGGATCAAACTTTTACTGCAGAAAATTCCATTTCAAACGGAGGTTTTTGTTTGCTACGTAACTGGGAGTCAGTTCTGTAAACTGACTCTTCTTCAGCCAGATACGAAGTGCGGAGCAGGGCCTGATTTTTGAACGCCGACCTCAGCCTATAAGAGGGATCTAACTTTGGGTGGGAGAAAAAAAAGCTGGGCATGGAGAACGGCTGAAGTTTGGAAGTGAAGAGAGGGAGAGAAGAGGGAGTAGATTTTTCTTTTCTTTTTCTTTTTCTTTTTATTTTTTATTTATTTTCTTTTGTTTTAAGAGATCGAGTCCACTCATGTGTGGCTAAACCTCTTAGCTAGGGCTAAGAGGTGAAGCTTGTAGTGTGATGGGGAGAATTCTTTGCTTGTGCCTTTGTTTAGACTGAACTGATATTGATTTTAATTTTATTATGGGAATGTTTTTAGTCTTTAATGGTCTGTTGTGACTGAAATTACAATGGGTCTGCAATGGCTTTGAGTATTCCTGTTGCCTTTTTATGTTTATGACGTCAGGAAGCCCTGTTGTTCACCATCGTCTCCTGGGCATGGTTGGATGTCGGTACCCTTCCTAACCTTCATACATTGATTGGTTGGTAATTAGTTTAATTCTGTTGTTTGCTTTGTCTCCTGGGCATGATTTGGTGATGGAATCCATTCTAATTCATATACCTTTCTTCTCTTGAAAACTATATCAACGTCAGTTCAGTTAATTTTCATAATTTGTGAAGCAGGCGTAAGATCTCCCTGATCTCTACGTGTGGATCCTCTGAATCCCTAGTTTCCTTTCTCTGAATTTCTCCTAAGATTTAGATTAAATATTTCACCATTATTTCTCAAATTACACTTAATTCAAATTTCATCTCATTCTAGTTCTAGATCTGGTTATTTTCAGATAACGTACAGGTTTCAGTCCCTGTGGATTCGACCTCGGTCTTACCGAGTTTATTACTACATCACAACCCTGCACTTGGGGAGTGAACATAAGGCAAAGGTTAACATGTTATCAATTCAGTCAAGCAGTAATGATAAAGCAATACAACAATCATATCCTAAGTACTCTTGTTAATGCAAGGATGGTATGCGATAATAATGCATGCCCTCGCCTGCACTCCCTCAGCGACATCATCTCACGATCTCAATATGCATCATTCCGGACACGTGCGCTTCCTCGCCAAAGCACATGCAATGTGGTGGATGATCATGTTAGCCAATACTTAATTAGGTTTATTCATACATTAGGTTCGGGAAGCTAAGGTACCTCCCTTTATATCATTCACCCAAACAATGATCCAAATAGGGTCGTCAATCCTAGTCAATCACATACGATAGGCAAGTTATAGGGCAACGTCACCCTTGATTTAAAAACAGTGGACAGGCAAGTTCAGGTCACTACATTCGTCACCTTAGCTAGGTCGACAGCTCGAATACAGTATCCCACACCACCGTATTCAGCTCATGAGTTTGGTTTGCTCACTGGACACTACGGGGAGGCTCGTCACCCCAGCGTAGGTCGACAGCTCGACTACGGTGTCCCGAACCACCATTGTCCGGCTCATGAGTCTTAGCAGATCGTGGTACCAAGGTTAAACGGGCTTTTCACTGGTAAGCGGTACCTTAGATTTAAGCAGTAGCGTCCATACATAGTAAACATACATTAGGTCAATCGGGTTACTTGACAAGCTCGACTGGTACGAGCGCATGTTAAATTAATCGACATGGAGCGTATACGTACTCCTCGTAGCCCAACCACTATCGATAATCACCGTATGACTCGGATTTATCGAACATATCCGTTGTGGCGAAACTAATTCTGGCCATTGATCATAAACCGTTACCGATTGCTTGGACTATGTATTAGTTCCTATCATACTCAAACACAATAGATATTTATATGTCATAGTCAAAATAGCATGTGACAACTAATTCAAATATAAATCTCATTGGATCATTTTAACAAACACATAGTACACATGTTGTCATACATCTGCATTTCTTCCATAAAGCACGAAGTAGCGAGATAGGTTATATGAAGGAAACTGTAACTATAGATAAGGTAATTGAGAATCCTATCTCAATACCCTCATTAAATACATTTTAACAAGCATTTTTTCATTCAGGCATTTTATCAAACACTTAGACTACACATATCAACATACATGTAATAAATTTGTTATAACATATATTATAGCAAATCCTTTCACAAGAAGTTGCCACACATACAACAATCATGTATTCTCAATCAATAATCATGGCAAGCACAATTCATGATTCCATATTCATTTAAACATTTCAACAAACACATGAAATGCATTATATTCAACATAGTTCATATATATGTATAACATATGGAAAACATCGCATCTAAATACATGTGACAAAAATCAAGTCAGTCATAAATCATTAACATTCAAAGCCTTAAAAACCATAACCTAAACATTTATAGTCTGCACCTATCGTTGGTACGCTCGTTACGAACTCGGTTCGTACACCACATCTCTATCGTCGGTACGCTTGTTACGAACTCGGTTCGTACACCACATCTCTATCTATGGCACAACTGCTACCTAAACATTGAAATAGGTTAGCTATTTCACCGGTTTCTCTATTTGGATCCTTAAAATAGATAAGGGTTAGGATTTCTTACCCAAAAATAGACTCAGATTCAACGGTGTAGCGATATAGGAGGGATGATTTAGCACGTGGAGTGGTGGGAACGAATCCCAGCAACTATCTCTCACTCTCTCTCTTCTCTTCACTCTTTCCTCCTTTTTTCTCTCTTCTCTCTCCTAGGGTTAGGAAATTGGTATGGAATGAGAGAGTGGTGGGTTAAGGCCCTTATATAAGCCCAGAATTGATGTCAATGGCTCCAGGGCCATGGTATACTTAGGTTATAGCCAAAAGTCATCTATTTTGGGCTAACAGAGCTCATCTGGAGGTCCATACCTCGCATATGGTCTGGAGAAAGTTCCCTAACCATGAATCTATGTCAGGTTAAGATTTTGGTCCGATTGGATTTGTGGATCGACCGTGGAGGACCAGTTTCAGTTCAACGGTCATCGTCTCTCGATCAGGGCCACAAATACACTGACATGTGTAGGAAAATTTTTCCGATCCAAGGGTGTAGTTGGGTCAGATTCTTTTGGTCTAAAACCTTAAATTTGGCCTGCAAGCGAATGACCCAACTCACTTAAGTTTGAGTTCATTTTTTTAAAGATATTCGCGTTTCTCACACACTTCGCTCCAGGTTCAAGTTGTGCTTTTTTGCATACTATTTGACTTGATTCCTGTAATAGTTGTCAAGCCTAGTAAGGCGGTCATAACCGTATAGTTTCACGGTTATCGAACTGACGACGCGCGGTCCAAGTCCGATACGGAGTTTCAATGTGCTCCCATGAGCAACTGGGTTTTCAAATTGATCCTAGGTTTTAGGTAATGTAGAATTAGCGATTCTACTTGTTTTGGGTCTTATAGTTCGTATAGAAAGTGGTTTAATATAATTCCACTGATTATTTAGTTTAGCACTTAATTAATTTTCGTCTAATTTCTAAGGGATTCGGTCCTTCGTGATTTCTGCCTGAGGCAGTACTTGGGTCTTTGTCCAGATTTTTTTGAGATGTTACAATCTCCCCCCCCTTAATGAAAAATTTTATCCTTGAAATTAGTACCTTTTCATACTCTTCGAGAATCTGAGGGTAGTTCTTACGGACCTCGGCTTCTGTTTTCCAAGTAGTCTCTTCTTCCATGTGGTGTGTCCACAGTACCTTCATGAGCGGGATAACTGTACTACGCAACACCTGTTCCTTCCTGTCTAGGATGTGTGTCGGTCGCAGTACTAAGTAACATCCTCACTTAACTGTACATGCTCCCATTTAAAAATGTGGGAAGGGTCGGGAACGTATTTCTTCAACATCGAGACATGAAATACGTTGTGAACGCCTGCACGTAGTGTGGGTAAAGCAAGGCGGTATGCTACCACACCCACTCGGTCTAGAATCTAAAATGGGCTAATGAATCTCGGCGTGAGTTTCCCTTTCTTTCCAAACCGGAGGACTCCCTTCATTGGAAAAACCTTCAGGAATACATGGTCTCCGACCTTAAACTCTAGTGGTCGCCATCTCGTATCAGCGTAACTCTTCTGTCTGCTCTGTGCTGTAAGAAGTCGACGCCTGATAATGTCGATCTTCTCTGAGGTTACCTGCACTAACTCTGGGCCAATCAAACTCTTCTTGCCAACCTCTGCCCAGCAATGTGGCACTCGACATGGGCGCCCATGCAGTGCTTCATAGGGAGCCATGCCAATGCTCGTTTAGAAGCTGTTGTTATAAGCGAACTCTGCATAAGGAAGACAGTCATCCCAACTGTCTTTGAAATCGAGCACACATGCCCGTAACATATCCTCTAACACCTAATTGACCCGTTCTGTTTGCCCATCTGTTTGTGGGTGGAACGCGGTACTGAACTTCAGTTTCACCCCCATTGCTTCCTGGATATAAGTCTAGAAGGTAGACGTGAATCGTATGTCTCCATCCGACACAATCTCCATAGACACTCCTTGCAGACGTACTATCTCCTTGATGTACAGCATGGCCAAATCATCTGCTGAGTTTGAAACTCTAATAGGGAGAAAATGAGCCGATTTTGTCAATTGGTCCACAATCACCTAAATGGAGTTATGTCCCTTCCTCGTCTTTGGTAACCCTGAAATGAAATCCATAGAGATGAAATCCCATTTCCATTCAGCTATGGGCATGGGCTGAAGCAGTCCAGGAGGTCGGTGATGTTCTGTGTTGACCTGCTGGCACATAAGACAGCGGGACACATAATCTGCTATGTGAGCCTTTATGTTGTCCCACTAGTACGAACACTTTATATCTCGATACATCTTCGTACTACCAGGATGCATCGCCATCTTCGAATTGTGAGTAGCTTCGAGAACTTCCCTCCTCAAGTCATGAAGATTTGGGACGCATAGGCGGCCTCGATAACGTAAACCCCCATCTGAAACAACTCTCCATTTCGAGTCTTCATCGTCACCAGCTCGCTTTCTCAACTCTGCCAACCCTTCATCTTCCTTCTGAGTTACAATGATTCGGTCATCAATAAGTGGTTGTACATGAATATGTGCGACGCTCTCGAACGGTTCCTTTACCGTAAGTTTCTGCTCAGAGTCTCTCACAAACTCTACCATGTTTCATTCACCGATCATTAGCGGAGCTGCAAATGTTATCGTCTTCTTACAGCTCAACGCGTCTGCTATTAGGTTGGCCTTGCCGAGATGGTAGGAAACCTCAAACTTGAAGTCCTTAAAGGTTTCCATCCATCGTTGCTGCCTTATATTCAAGTCTCTCTTTGTGAATATGTACCTGAGGCTCTTGTAGTCACAAAAGAGCTCGAACTCCTCTCCATAGAGGTAATGTCTCCAGAGATTTAATGCAAAGATGACGGCCGCGCTAACTCCAGATTGTGCATAGGATATATAGTTTTCCTCGTGCTTCCTCAACTGTCGCGATGCATAGGTAATCACTCTGTCCTTCTGCATCAGAACACAACCCAAACCAACATTAGATGCGTCGGTGTATATCATATATTTGACCCCCTTCTCTGGCAATACTAGCACGGGTGCGGATGTCAACTTGTCCTTCAGTTCCTGAAAAGCCGCTTCTGCCTTCTCATTCCAGGAAAACTTGAGATCTTTCTGTGTGAGCTGAGACAATGGTCTGGCTATCTTGGAAAAGTCTCTAATGAATCGACGATGGTAACTTGCCAGGCCAAGGAAACTCCTCACTTCAGTAACCGAGCCGGGCTGCTCCCAGTCCTAAACTGCGATCACTATAGCAAGGTCCATACCTATTCCTTCCTTAGACACCACATGTCCTAGGAACTTGACTTCTTCTTTCCAGAAGTTTAACTTCTTGTACTGAGCAAACAACTGGTCTTCCAGAGAGTATCAAAGACTGCTCGCAGGTGCTCCTCGTGATCTTTCCGAGTCTTGGAGTATACGAGGATGTCATCTACAAATACGATGATGAATCGTACAGATACGGCCAAAACACCTGGTTCATCAGGTCTATGAACACGGCTAGTGCATTTGTGAGTCCAAACGACATCACAAGGAACTTGCAGTGCCCAAAGCTGGTTCTGAACACTGTCTTCTGCACGTCTTCATCCCTAACGCGCAATTGATGATATCTGACTCTAAGTCGATCTTTAAAAAATATTGTGTCCCTTTCAACTAATCGAATAAGTCATTTATCCTGGGTAAAGGATACTTGTTTATCACTGTCACTTTATTCAACCTACGATAATCAATACACAATAGCAGTGATGCATCTTTCTTCTTCACGAACAACACGGGTGCTCCCCATGGAGATACACTCGGTCGTATGAAGCCTGCATCTAATAGATCATCGATCTGTCTCCTCAGTTCCTCCATCTTACCCAGAGGCATGCGATACATCAGTAGAGATATAAGTATCGCACCTGGCGTTAGGTCAATGGTAAAATCAATCTCGGGCCAAGGAGGTAGTCCAGGTATCATCCTGAACACATCTGTCAAATCTTGGACTATAGGTGTGTTCCCAAGTGTCGGACCATCAACATGCTCTAGTAAGGTACCATAACAACTAACACGGTAGTACAACTGACCTGAACTGGGAAAGTAAAGGTCATGCCCTCAGGTTCATGGGTTGTCATCACTCTAGTATCGCAATCGATCTCTGCCTTCATCTTGGTGAGCCAATCCATACCAAGAATGACGTCATAATGACATAATGGGGTGACCATCAGGTCAACAAGCACTGTTTTACTCCCTAAGTCTATCGAGCAACCTCTACAAGTCTTGGTGGAGTTTGAGAAGGTCCCTTTAGTAGTAAGGAGTCTCAACCCAACCATAGGAGTAGTTTCTAGTGCTAGTCACTTGACTGCTGCGCATGATATGATCGAAATAGTGGACCTGGTGTATGTGTTGTGACTTCGAAAGCCAGTGGTGCTGCGGTTGCTGTCTCGGATGCCTCAGTTACAAGTGAGTGCACATGAGCTTGTTGAGGACAATTTGGCTGCGGTACCATTGGTCGTTGAGGTGGCCTACTACGAGGTGCATTAGGCCTATAGAAAGGCTGTGCTGGTGCTACTGAACGTAGAGGTGTAGTCGAGATAGCTTAAGGAAGCTGGCGATTGGTCTTCTGAGGCGGCGAGAAGCCGTTATCCCTCATCTTAGTGAAACAGTAAGTATCTGCATGGCCCAACCTCTTGCAGTAAGTGCACCACAGATCTGATCGCCTCAGCTAGGTGGGTGAAGCCGTAAGTCTGGGGGATGAGTCTGCACGTGGCCTCTTACCGAGAAACGTCCTACTCGGTAAATCTGGTTGAGGCCTAGGACCCATGGGTACACGTGTACGGCCCAGTCTGTCCCCGTCCTACTCAGCTCGCAGAGACATGTTCACTAGCTCAGCGTAGTTGGGTATGCTAGCGCAACACATCTTCGTGAGGATATCGGGTTGCGGAGCGTAAGAGAAACACCACATTTTCATCAGTTCATTCGCTAGGATCAATGGAGCATATCTGGCCAGCTCCATAAACTTGTTCACATACTCAGCCACAGTCATCCCTCCTTGACGGAGGTGAAGGAATTCACCCTCCTTCTCGTTACGGTAGATGAGGGGGAAATACTTTCCGTGGAAGCAAGCCTCAAAAGCTTCCCATGTCCACACATAACCAGCAGCCACTGTCCGTAGGATGCTGTCCCACCATAGACTAGCCTCCTTCTCGAACATGTACATAACCAGCTCAACCTGCTCTGCCAAAGTGCAGTGTAACGGTTTCAGCATCTTAGAGATGCAGCCAAGCGAATATTCGGCCTCCTCGGGTCTGTGAGTACCCACAAAAGTAGGAGGTCGGAAGTGCTGGAATCGTTCGAATAAGCCGCTAGCATTCAGGTTTCTAGCAGGGTGCACAGGTGGTGCAGGCGGAACCATATTCATGTTCTGGGTAAGGACCCTAGTGATGGTGGTCCAAATCTGCTTCTGCTGCTGTATAAGGAGCATCATTTGCTCCAACCTATCAGGAGGAGGAGCCTGAAATATGTGGGGCATCGATGAGGACGCACGGTACTGCTTAGGAACCGGTGGTGCAGAAGGTATTGGCTCATTAGTGGGGCCAATGGCCGGTTGTGAATCCGACATCATGTCACTGTTAGGGCCTAAGCTGGGGTCCATGTTGCTATCGCTTAGGGGAGGTGCCCCATCAAATGATCGGCCAAGTGCTAGACGTGTAGTACTCTGAGTGGCCTTAGGTGACATTCCTTATATACAACTTAGGGTGCAGTCTGTGTGAGATTCAACATAAGAACTCATACTCAATTTCTCAAGCATTCCACACATTTCATAGCAAAAGGAGTTGCATGCATTTCATTTAACCAAAATTGTCACAATACATGAGATGTAGTCTTACATGGATCATGACAGAAGATGCATCTGAGCTAATTTAAACAAAGCTTTAAACACCAAAACACACCAACAACTCTACCCTACTACTAAGCCTATCAAGGCTGTAACATAGAAAGCAAGAAAAATAAGGAAAGAAAAGACCCAATGACGACTACAACATAGGACTAGTCATTCGAATCTGGTGATGGTGGAAGAGTGCCCTTGTCCTGCATATAGCACAGGAAAGCCTTCAAGGTGCGAGATATATTCTTAAATTTTTACTTCACGTAGGCCTGACTCTCTTCAAGCTTGGCCCGGGTCTCTCTGACCTTCTATCGCAGGGCGACTTGGCCCTCCTCAATCTGAGCCAAGCGGGCTTCTAAAGCAGCACGATCTTGGTGGCATTCATGTGTAGTAGGAGGAGAATCCTCATCAGAGTCTTGGGCCTCTTCTCCCTCTTCCTTGCTTCCTTTCTTTATTTCATTTTCGTCCTCTTCTTCATCACTTTCTTCCTCTTCACTTCCCGTCTCATCCTCACTCTCATCGAGTTGGGCTTGACGTTGTCGTGGCCCAATACCCATGTTGTTAAGCATTGTGTCATTAATGGAATGGATCGGCGTAAGATTTTTCAAGCCAAGTCTGTAGCCAAATTCACGAGCAAGCTTGCATATAAGTCGGCCGAATGGGAGTGAAATGTCTGTCCTAGGAGAGCGTGTGGTTTGGACTATCTATAGTAGTATGTACGTAGGCAGACAAGCTTGTCTCCTTGCCCCGCTCTGTATAGGAAGTCCACCATCAAACGCGTGCATTCGCTGCGATTGCTCCACCTAGGATACACATTGCATGTGAATATGTAGTGGAGTAGGCGGAAGTTAGGAGTCATCTTGGTTGCTAGGAGGCAGTTGCCTCGATTCCGGTGGATCAGTCGACCGCAAAGAAATCGCGTACGACAATCTCTTTCACACATACTCCTGAGACTCTTCTCACTAGCATGAACCTCTCCACGTGGAATCCCCATGATTTGGGCTATCAAATCTACGTTGACAATGGCTTTCCACCTTCCCATGGGGATAGAGAACTGCAGAGGTGCCAGTAGTGGATCTTGTATGTGGGCATAAAAGGCTCGGATAGTGCTCTCATTCACACGTGACTTACCCTCAAATATGGGACCCCACCCAGTGTCTAATAGGAGGTCCGTCGCTGGATAAAGCTCAAAAAGTTTTTCATCCATGTGTGTTTCAAAGATAACCCTACAGCCTTAAAACCTGTCATGTCCCATATCTGCCGGTAGAGCTCCTTCGAGAGGGATTTGGGGATCGAGATCCCGCTTTGTCCGCAGCTCTCGTGCGACGCTTGTACTTGCTTCGGTGCCTGATTTCTGCTTTCTTAGACAGGTAGGGTGGCTAGGCCTTGCTTTATCTGTGGAAGCCCTCTTCTTTCCCATGAGGGAATGAAGTGTGGAGAGAGAGAAGATAGCAGCCACGAGCTCGAAAAGAGCTATGAGAGTGAAACAAGATGGAGGGATAGGATGGTTGGTGGAATTTGAGATTTTTGAGACGTAAAGGAGGGTTTGTGTACTCAAATGGGAGGAAACAAGGGAGATAGGAGATAGGTTTGAAAGGAATGGTGGGAGGTGGGTATGTAGTGATGAAGAAGAAGAAGATTTGAGAATGAAGGGAGACTTGAGAGAGAAAAATCAGATTTTTGAGAGCTTGGAGGGGTTTGGAAGGTTGAAAATGGAAGAATGAAGCAAAAAGGGGAGATATAAGGGGTCCTACACAATTTCGTGGGCCCCACGTGCGTGTACAATGATCGGCTTGCCTTGCCTGCTGTGGCCCGACCGGCCCGCTGACCGTGGACCGCGAGGCCTCGCGGTAGGCGCGATGCCATCGCGATCCACTGGACCTAGGGCGATGGCATCGCCCTAGGGGGATGACATCCCCCACGGGGTGCCGAAAATATGCAGGGTCCACTTTGTTCCCCCCAATTTGCGTCGTTTGGGCCCCCAAGTTCGTTTGAGTCGTTTCAAGGTCTATCTCCCGTATATTCAAGTGTTCCAGTCATTTGAGTGTGGAATGTGTTAAATTATCATCTAAACCCGTCAATTGATGGTCTAGAAAAGAACTGGGATCACCTTACAAGATCACAGATGCATACGGGTCTCGTTTCTACGGTCAGTTTCGCCCGTCGGCGAAACTTGGAATCCTACAATTTTTTATCTTAAAATCGTACATTCATTTCTACCTTTTAACACTCCCTCCTAAGTCAAAGTACGTCAGTGTGCATCATGTTACCATAACCCAGGTCCAGTTTAATCCAAATCATGCTCTGATACCAACTTGTAATGCCCCAAAAATTGAGGGTCGAGCAGAAGCTCAACTCCCGAGTTCCAACGTATCACATATGCAACATAGATAATGATGATTAAATATTATCCATATTAGTACATTAAACATGAATGAGATTAAACTAAAATAATATATCATACTCCAGAAATGATTAAATTTAGCAAGCGGAAGATTGTGATAGATGTAAGAAGTATATAAGTGGTTACAAATCCCCAGAGTTTGATCATGTCACCAGGCTGATTATATACATGTATAGTTTCAAAATTTACAAAATGGTAAAAAGTAATGGTTGTCCAATCCATATCCCTACAAGTCCCTGTGACGCAACTCCAAGTTTACATAGACTCGCCAGAGAGTTGCATGTAGGAGAACTCCTCCTCGTTATCATAAAAGTCAGGCTCCACTTCATAAGCCTCGCCACCACCTGAAGCTACAACAGAGTCTGGTTAGTGTTTTAAAACACCGTCCCAGAGTGGGAGTGAGTGATCAACTCAGTGGAGCTATAAGGCAAAGGTTAACATGTTATCAATTCAGTCAAGCAGTAATGATAAAGCAATACAACAATCATATCTTAAGTACTCTTGTTAATGTAAGGATGGTATACGATAATGATGCATGCCCTTGCCTGCACTCCCTCAGCGACATCATCTTAAGATCGCGACATGCACCACTCCAGACACGTGCGCTTCCTCGCCAAAGCACATGCAATGCGGTGCGTGCAATTAAGTTAGTCAATACTTAATTAGGTTTGTTCATACAGTAGGTTCGGGAAGCTAAGGTACCTCCCTTATATCATTCACCCAAACAATGATCCATATAGGGTCATCAATTCTAGTTAATCACATACAATAGGCAAGTTATAGGGCAACGCCACCCCTGATTTAAAAACAGTGGACAGGCAAGTTCAGGTCACTATAGAAGGCTCATCACCTCGGCGTAGGCCTAGTATATACTTGAGGTCACTACGGGAAAGGCTCATCACTTAGCTTAGGCCGACAGCCCGAATACAGTGTCTCATACCACCGTATTCGGCTCATGAGTTTGGTTTACTCACTGGACACTACAGGGAGGCTCGTCACCCCAGCGTAGGTCGACAGCTCGACCACGGTGTCCCATACCACCATGCCTAGCTCATGAGTCTTAACAGATTGTGGTACCAAGGTTAAACGGACTTTTCACTGGTAAGTGATACCTTAGATTCAAGCAGTAGTGTCCACACATGGTGAACATACATTAGGTCAATCGGGTTACTTGACAAGCTGAACTGGTATGAGTGTACATTAAATTAATTGACATGGAGCACATACGCACTCCTCGTGGCTTAACCACTATCGATAATTACTGTACAATTTGGATTTATCGAATGTATCTGTTGTGGCGAAACTAATTCCGACCACTTATCATAAACCGTTACCGATCGCCTGGACTACGTATTAGTCCCAATCATACTTAAGAACAATAAACATTCATATGTGATAGTCAAAACAACATGTGATAATCAATTCAAATATAAATCTCATTGGACCATTTTAACAAACACATAGTACACATATTGTCATACATCGGCATTTCTTCCATAAAGCACGAAGTAGCGAGATAGGTTATATGAAGGAAACTGTAACTATAGATAAGGTAATTAAGAATCCTATCTCAACACCCTCATTAAATACATTTTAACAAGCATTTTTTCATTCAGGCATTTTATCAAACACTTTGACTACACATATCAACATACATGTAATAAATTTGTTATAACATATATTATAGCAAATCCTTTCACAAGGAGTTGCCACACATACAACAATCATGTATTCTTAATCAATAATCATGGAAAACACAATTCATGATTCCATATTCATTCAAACGTTTTAACAAACACATGGAATGTATTATATTCAACATAGATAAGGTAATTGAGAATCCTATCTTAACACACTCATTAAATACATTTCAATAAGCATTTTCTCATTCACGCATTTTATCAAACACTTATACTACACATCAACATACATGTAATAAATTTGTTATAACATATATTATAGCAAATCCTTTCACAAGGAGTTGCCACACATACAACAATCATGTATTCTCAATCAATAATCATGAAAATCACAATTCATGATTCCATATTCATTCCAACATTTCAATAAACACATGAAATGCATTATATTCAACATAGTTCATATATATGTGTAACATACGGAAAACATCACATCTAAATACATGTGACAGCAATCAAGTCAGTCATAAATCATTAACTGACATTGAAAGCCTTAAAAATCATAATCTTAACATTTATAGTCCGCACCTTTCATCGGTATGCTCATTATAAACTCAGTTCGTACACCACATCTCTATCTACGACACAACTGCTACCTAAACATTGAAATAGGTTAGCTATTTCACCGGTTTCTCTATTTGGATCACTAAAATAGATTAGGGTTAGGATTTCTTACCCAAAAATAGACTCAGATTTGACGATGTAGCGATACAGGAGGGATGATTCAGCACGTGGAGTGGTGGGAACGAATCCCAGCAACTATCTCTCCCTCACTCTCTCTTCTCTTCACTCTTTCCTTCTCTTTTCTCTTTTCTCTCTCCTAGGGTTAGGAAATTCGTATGGAATGAGAGAGGGGTGGGTTAAGGCCCTTATGTAGGCCAAGAACTGATGTCAATGGCCCCAGGGCCATGATATACTTAGGTTATAGCCAAAAGTCATTTGTTTCGGGCCAACGGAGCTCATCTGGAGGTCCATACCTTGCATACGGTCTGGATAAAGTTCCCTAACCATGGATCTATGTCAGGTAAAGATTTCGATCCGATCGGATTTGTGGATAGACTGTGGAGGACCAGTCTCAGTTTAACTGTCATTGTCTCTCGATCAGGGCCACAGGTACACTGACACGTGTAGGGAAATTTTCTTGATCTAAGAGTGTAGTTGGGTCAGATTCTAATGGTATGAATCCTTAAATTTAGCCTGCAAGAGAACGACCCAATTCACTTAAGTTCGAGTTCATTTTCTAAAGATATTCACGTTTCTCATACACTTCACTCCAGGTTCAAGTTGTGCTTTTCTGCATACTATTTGGACTTGATTCCCGCGATGGTTGTCAAGCCCAGTAGGGCGGTCATAACCGTATAGTTTCATGATTATTGGACTTACAAAACACAGTCCAAGTCCGATACGGAGTTTCAATGTGCTCCCATGAGCTACTGGGTTTTGAGATTGATCCTAGGTTTATAGGTAATGTAGAGTTAGCGATTCTACTAGTTTTGGGTCTTGCAATTGATATAGAAAGTGGTTCAAGCTAATTCCACTGATTATTTAGTTTAACACTTAATTAATTTTTGTCTAATTTCTAAAGGATTCGGTCCTTCGTGATTTCTGCCTGAGGCGATACTCGGGTCTTTATACGGATTTCTTCGAGACGTTACAAAAGTAAAAGGAGAGAAAAGTGGGGTTTTTTTCGCCTTAAGAGATTTCTTGTAGCATATTTGGGATTTTTCTTTTTTGGAGAAAAAAAGGATAAAGAAGAAGAGAAAATGAGGTTTTGAAGAAGACTAAGAAGATAATGAGCCTTCTACCACCGACATCTTCACATTCGGGTTCTTGAGACTCCATCCACAACATCAGTTTCTCTGATTATTTCTCCAAGGGTTGTGTGTGTGTGTGTGTGTGTGTGGGGGGGGGGGGGGGGGTTGTAACAATCTTTAGTTAGTGAGGGAACTCCTTCCTTTTATTGTTGCTTGTAATCTACCTTTGCGTAATGTATTTGAATATTTAAAAGAGGTTGGTCTCTTAATAATTGTACTTCCATTATTTTTATTATAGTAAATTTTGTTGGACTAGGTCCCATGGTTTTTCCTGGGTTTTCACATAAAAAAATCTTTGTATCTCTTGCACTTTAAATATTTGATGATTTCCTTGCATGTGTTGGAAGTGACTATCATCCTTTAATCTTTTTATATTGTTAATCCCATTGTTTTACACACAGAAGGGGAATGTGTGTGATTTCCCAACAAGTGGCATCGGAGATCTAGGTTGGTTCTAATTATTTTATGTGAATCATAGAGGCGATTACAAGTTGAATGGAAATAACTGGTTGATTTGAAAAGCCATGATGGAAGACTTATTGTATTGTAAGGACTTGTATGTAACCATGGAGGTGAAGGGACCAAACCAAAAGATATGACCGATGATGAGTAGAAGAAACTAGATCGAAAATATGTTGGGTTTATTCGATATTGGTTGGATAAAAGTGTCTTTCATCACGTGTCTATAGAAACTTGGAAACACTCATTGTGGAAGAAATTGGAAGGGTTGTATGAAAGAAAAATCGTTGACAACAATTCTTTCTTAATTAAGAAGTTTATGAACTTGAAGTACAAAGAAGGTAGCTCGATTGCTGAGTATCCGAGTGAGATGCACATTATTGTTAATCAGCTCTTTTCTATGCAAATAATATTAAATGATGAGTTGCAGGCCTTATTACTGCTTTGTTCTTCACTCGACAATTGAAAGACCTCAATGGTGTCTTTAAATAACTCCACTCCAGATGGAGCTGTTACCATGAGTCAAGTAACAAGAAGGTTGTTGAATGAGGAAACAAGAAAAAATTTCACAGTTTCACTCAACCAGTAGCACTTGTCACAGAAAATTTGGAGAAAAGTAAAAGCAAAAAGTCTCATTATTGTGACAAGTCAAAAGGTAAATCCAAGTCAGGCATGAATATTAACTGTTATAATTACAGCAAGTTGGGTCACTATCAAAATTAGTACAGAAAGCCCAAAAAGGAGAAGAAAAAGAAAAAAAAAGGAAAGGAAAAGTCAGAAGATAAGGACACAACTGCGATTTCTTTAGATGGTGATATTATAATTTTCCTAGATTGTGAAAAATCTTGCCTCAGTCTCACATTTCAAGACATAGATTGGGTGATTGACACCGTCCTCATATCATGCTACTCCTCGTAAAGACTTTTTCCTATCTTACAAGTTAGGGGACCTTGGTGTTGTGATGATGGGTGACAATGGCCCTTTAAAAATTATAGAGATAAGTGATTTGCATATTGAGACTAATGTTGGTTGAACATTAGTTTTCAAAGACTCGAGACATGTACTCATCTTTTCCTTAATTTAATTTCTATGGGAAAATTGGACGAAGAAGGTTATAACAACTACTTTAATGTGGACAATGGAAGCTTACAAGAGGTTACTTGTGGTGACAAGAGGCAAGAGGTGTTACACTTTATACAAGACATAGACACAACTATGCTAGGAGGAGGTGAATACAAAAGATAATGATTCTTTTATTGATCTATGACACAAATGGTTGGGTTACATGAGTGAGAATAGCATACAAATCCTTACTATGAAGCAACTCCTTCATGATATAAATGTATGCCTTTAAATAATTGAATTCATTGCTTGCTTGGAAACAATATGGAGTTTCATTTCATAAAAACCTTCCTCAAAGGAAAACATATGTTTTGAAGTTAGTTTATTCGGTTTCTTATGGTCCTATAAAAATGAAAACTCTTGGTGGCACTTCTTACTTTGTCACCTTTATAAATGATGCTTTTAGAAAGGTGTGGGCATATGCCTTAAAGACTAAAGATCAAGTCTTAGATGTATTTAAATATTTTAATGCTAAAGTAGAAAGGGAAAGAGGTAAACTGTTAAAGTGTATTCACACATATAATGATGTCGACTATATTGAAACATTTAAGCAATACCATAAAGGCAATGGAATTCGACGTGAGCAATCCATTCCCAAGACTCTATAACACAATGGTTAATAAAAAGGATGAATAACATTATTATATAAAGAATCATATATATGCTCTCCTAAGAAAAATTATCAAGATCATTTTAGGAGGAAGCAATATGCACTACATGTTATTTAATTAGTCTATCTCATTTGGCTCATATTAATGGATATGTTGCAAAAAAGGCTATGGATCGAAAAAGATGCTTCTTATAAATATCTAAAGGTATTTTGTTGTAAAACAGTAGTGCATGTACCTAAAGTTAACTGATCAAAACTTGATGACAAGTCAAAGTAGTGTATCTTCATGGGCTATGTAGATAAACAATTCAGTTATATGTTATAGGATCCTATTGGCAAGAATGTGATTAGAAGCATGGATATGGTCTTTTTTTAAGATAAGATAATTGAACATTTTGAGAATGTTAAAAATCCTCAACCCTTTGTAGATGATCTTATTGATGTAGATCTAGTTCCTCTTACCACGGTACATGATGATGGGGGAGATGCACATGGCCAAGAAGAGATGGTCGGTAATGTTGAACAGGAAGAGTAGGGAGAGTAGTCCCCTTAACAACCACCAGTTAAGCCTCAATTAAGAATGTCTATTAGAGCGAGCCAACTATTAAGGAAATACTCACCTTATGCGTATGTTATGCTTACGGATGTAGGTGAACCTAAGAACTATTAAGAAGCTCAAATCGATGATCATAAAGAGGGGTAACTAATAGCTATATAAGATGAGATGGATTCTTTGTATAAGAATCACACTCATGACTTGGTAAAGCTACTCAAGGGTAAGAAAGAACTCAAGAATAAGTGGGTATTCAGATTAAAGGTTAAAAAGAAGTGCTTATAACCAAGGTACAAGGCAAGGTACGTTGTGAAAGGATTTGAACAAAAGAAGAGCATTGACTTTGATAAGATTTTTTCGCTTGTAGTGAAGATGCCATCTATCCGGGTCATATTGGGTTTAACGGAAAGCATGAATCTAGATGTGAAAACAACATTTCTTCATGATGATTTAGAGGAAGAGATTTATATGTGACAGTCAGAAGGTTAGAAGGTCAAAGGCAATGAACACATAGTTTGCAAGTTGAAGAAGAGCCTATATAAGTTAAAACGGGCTCTTAGCCAATGATACAAAATGTTTGATTCATTCATGGTAGACTATGGGTACGAAAGAACCACTTCGGACCATTGTGTATTTACAAAGAACTTTTCTGATGGTGATTTTATTATTATTTTGCTTTGTATTGATTATATCTTGATTGTTGGTTAAGATATTGGCAATATGTTGAAAAAGGTGTTAAGCAAGTCCTTTGCTAGGAGACTCATTTGGGTGAATCCCCTTTGAAAATCAACTATTCATTAGTTGGAGGAGATTCCACCATCCTCCCTTACCTTCGTCAACTCATTGGCACATCACATACAACGCGAACATTCATATGATCTAAAGCATCGGCATCAACAATTAATGCAGCAATTGAGAAACCAATTCATGCATGGGAATAAGCATTTCAAAATGACGCATCAAAAGAAGCTCAATCTAACAAGTCATCATTAAGGTCCACATACATTACTTCCATGTGTAAGATTGAGTGTAAGAGTTTATGACCCAGACTCAATAGGTTCTTGTGTAGGACCTACGCTCTTGTGTAGGGCCGAATTCACCGAAACGGGTGTGTACATGGTCCATCAGGCACGGGTGCATACATGGTCCACCAGGCATGGGTGCGTGTGTGCTAGTTTCCATAGAAGTATCCAACGAGAGTGTACGTAGGTCATTAGATTACGACCACTAGTGGTTATTGGTTAACCGATTAAAAATGAATTTAGTCTCCCTGGGGCCATTCACTACGTGAAAAATGGAAAAAAAGGATGGATTTTAAGATGGTTCTGGACCATCTCTAAAATCGCTTGGTTTAAAGACGCTTTAGAGACGGCCGTAAATCGTCTCTAAAATTTTAGATGGCCCCTGACCGTCCTTAATATTGTCTTAAAAATTTGAACGTCCAAAAATCATTTAAGACAGTCGTTGACTATCTTATATCAGGTCATCTGAGACGGTCATTGGCCATCCGCATTAGAGACGGTCCATGACCGTCTTATACGCGGTCATCTGAGACGGTCATTGGCCATCTGCATTAGAGACGGTCATTGGCCGTCTTTTACCTGTAATCTGAGACTGTCAAAGACCGTCTCTATTAGAGACGGTCCTTAACCATCTTATAGCTTTGTCAAAGACCATCTTTATTAGAGACGGACCCAAACTGTCTCTATTAAAGACTGTCAAAGACAGTCTCTATTAGAGACGGTCGTTAGCCGTCTTATTTCCCTGTGAAAGACCGTCTCTAGTAGAGACTATCAAAGACCGTCTCTATTAGCGACTGTCAATCACCATCTACATTAATGCTCAAGTCCTTCCCACTCAAAATATTATGAATTTCGAAAAAAAAAAATAGTTAAGAAGCTTAGAAAAAATAATTAACAATGTTTTAAAAAAAAACTGTGATTTTATAAAAATCTAAATTTAAAAAAAAAAAATTTCTGAACTTTGAATAATGTTGATAACTTTTGAAAAAAAAAAGATTTCGATAAAAAAATGATATTTTGAAAAAAAAATATTAAAAATTAAACAAAATTGTGAAAAAATTGACAAATTGTAAAAAAAATATATTTTTTAAAAAAGAAAACTAGATTTTGTATTTTGACAAAAAATTTTAAAAAGTTATATAACAAGATTTCGATAAAAAATGATATTTTGAAAAGAAAATTTAAAAAATTAAACAAAATTGTGAAAATTTGACAAATTGAAAAAAAAATATATTTTTTAAAAAAGAAAACTACATTTTGCATTTTGATAAAAAAAATTGAAAAGTTATATAACAAAAGTGTGCCCACTAAAAAATGATATTTTGAAAAAGAAAATTTATGAAATTAAACAAAATTGTGAAAAAATTGACAAATTGTAAAAAAATATATTTTTTAAAAAAGAAAACTAGATTTTATATTTTGAAAAGTTAGATAACAAAAGTGAGATTTTGATGATGTATTGTATATCCTTGTCGCCCCTATGTTTCTCCAACCCATTTTTGGGCCAGGTGTAAAAAATTGTGTAGATTTAAATCTTAAGTGGACCACACCACTGGAAAAAATGATAATATAGTACCTCGCCATTAAAAATTATAAAGAGCCCCATTGTAAGGTTTTAGTAATGTTTATTTGCAATCCAACTTGCTGATTATATAAAGAAGATCTAGATGAAGGTAAACTACAAAGATCAAATTGATCCAAAACTTGTGTGGCCTTCAAAAGGTTTTTAATAGTTATTCATCATTGTTTTGATTGGTATGACCCACTTGAGATTATTTTGTTCTTATGATTTAAAATCACATCATAAAATATGATGGAAAAATATATGGACGGTGTCGATATACATAAAAGATATTAAGGTGGGCGCTACACGGTTAGAGTAATACCTATGAAGGAGTTACCTAAATAGTGAAATGGTACTATAAGGTCACCTCATGAGAACTTCCCATGAGGTTAATATGTGTGCGCCCCACCATGATGTGTGTAGAACATCAACACCATGCATTTGATGTGTCCCCTTTAAGTCCAAAAATCAGTCGTATACGAAACTCAGGTGGGCCATAGCATCTAAAACTATGTGAAGACATCCCTAAAACATATAAAAGCATTTAATGGGGCCCACATGAGTTTTGGATGTGTATGAAACTTGGTCTGACTCCTCATCCAAGTGGGACACACATAATGAATGGGTTCGATATATGAACCACATCTAGGTGGGCCCAATAAATGATTATAAATATTTTAATGGGAGGGTAACCTTCTCAACTATAGTATGTGGTGTGGCCCACCCGAGTCATGGATTGACTTTATTTTTAAGCTCATGGCCCACCATGAAATAGTGCATCTGATTGACGGGGTAGATCTAAAGTTCAAGTGGACCCACAATAGAAAAGAGTGGGATAGTGACACCCACTATTGAAACCTTCTTAGGGCTCTCCGCGATGTTTATTTAAGATCCAATCTGTTTATAAGTTAATACAGACATGGATGCGGTTGAAACTTGGTCTAATATCCCTCATCCAAGTGGGACACACATAATGAGTGGGTTGGATATGTGAATCACATTCAAGTAGGCCCAATATATGATTATGAATGTTTTAAGGAAACACTTTTCTACTACATTTAGGTGAGTTACTCGTTACTTTTACCAGAATAAACTCTGTGGGGTCCATTGTTATTTATTTATTTTATCCACTCCATTCATCCATGTTAACAGATAATTTGATGTCTAAAGAATAAAAAAGAAACATATCCAAAGCTCAAGTGGACCACACCATAGGAAATAGTGTGATTGAACCTCTACCATTTAAAAATTCTTGGAGGCCATAGAAGTTTTGGATCAAGCTGATGTTTGTGTTTTCTATTCATTCATATATTTTTGACATTATGAACAACCTTTAACCATTTTTGGACAATCTGATTAGTCCAGATTGAAAAGTAAATAACTTCAAATGTTTAAATCAAATTTCACTCAAATTGTTGATCAATCTTGTTTGCCCAATATCTCTCTCATATGTAGCATGATCGGGGTGAGTAACTAGTCAATTTGAGGGTAATGATCAGTAAAATAGAGTGAATGGACCAGACATGTAAAATGGGCCAAATATTCTGGTCAAAATTGTGACCCAACTTATTAACCTCGTGAGAACTTGTTATGTATTTATTTTATCCACTCCGTTAATCTATGTTAATGGATAATTTTATTGAGTTCTTATGATTTGAAATCACATCATAAAATATGATGGAAAAATATATGGATGGTGTCAATATACATAAAATATATCAAGGTGGGCCTTACACGGTTAGAGTAATACCCATGAAGGAGTTACCTAAATAGTGAAATGGTACTATAAGGTCACCTCATGGGAACTTCCAATGAGGTTAATCTGTGTGCGCCCCACCATGATGTGTGTAGAACATCAACACTATGCATTTGATGTGTCCCCTTTAAGTCCAAAAATCAGTCGTATACGAAACTCAGGTGGGCCATAACATCTAAAACTATGTGAAGATATCCCTAAAACATATAAAAGCATTTAGTGGGGCTCACATGAGTTTTGGATGTGTATGAAACTTGGTCTGACTCCTCATCCAAGTGGGACACACATAATGAATGGGCTGGATCTATGAACCACATCTAGGTGGGCCCAATAAATGATTATGAATATTTTAATGGGAGGGCAACCCTCTCAACTATAGTATGTGGTGTGGCCCACCCAAGTCATGGATTGACTTTATTTTTAAGCTCATGGTCCAAAGTCATGGTTTATATATCCACACTGTCAATCCATTTTTCCAGATCATTTTAGTGGTTGAGCCCACAATTAAAGAATATCCAAAGCTGAAGTGGACTATACCACAGGAAATAGTGAGAATAATCATTTCCACCGTTGAAATCTTCTTATGGCCTACAGTGATTTTTATTTGTCATCCAACCTGTTCAATAGATCACAAATACATGGATGAAGAGAAAACTAAAATATCAACTTGATCTAAAACTTCAATGGCCTCCCAAAATTTTTCAATGGTAGACGTTCAATTTATACTGTTTCCTATGATGTGGTCCACTTCAGATTTTTATAGGCTTCAATTTTGAGCTTATGTAATAAAATTATATGTTAAAATGGATGGATGGAGTGGATAAAATGAATAAATCATGGTGGTCCCCACAGGATTTACTCGCTTGGGAACGGATTGGCTACTCCTGACACCGGCCAATGGCTGGTGGTCGGTGCTCTGTGGCCCCCACCATGATGTATGTGTTTCATCCATGCTATCCATATATTTTTATAGATAATTTTACAATATGAGACCAAAAATGAGATATATCCAAATCTCAAGTGGACCACATTACAGGAAGCAGTGTTGAATGAGCGTCAACCGTTAAAAACATTTTGGTAGCCATAAAAGTTTTGGATCAAGCTGATTTTTGTTTTTTCCCTTCATCTGGTCCTGTATGACCAAATCAACAGATTGGATGTCAAATAAACAGTACAGTGGGCCTTAGGAGGACTTTAATGGTGAATATCCAATCATTATTGTTCTCATGTAGTGTGAACCACCTGAGATATATGTCCCTCTAATTTTTAGCATAAAGCTCTAAAATGATCTTTGAAAATGGATGAACGGAATGGATAAAACACGTACATCATGGTAGGGCCCATAGAGCACCGTCCATGGCCCGCCCAAAATTGGGCACGCGACTCAAAACAGAGCCGCGCCCAATCTCCCCCATTTCTCTAGCACACCGCGCGCCCTCCCTCTGCCCTCTCTCTCTCTCTCTCTCACCCCTGCCCTCTGCCCTCTCTCACCGTCCTCCCTCTGCTCTCTGCTCTCTCTCTCTCTCTCTGTCTCTCTCTCGCCTCGGACATGGCTGCCGGACATGGCTTCTGGGGCTTGAGTGGAGGATTTCCACAGGTGACAGCCATGGATGATGGCGAGGAGTTCCACATCCGTCACGAGATCAAGCGAAGTTCACTCCAGGTATGACAATGGAATCCCCAATCTGATTCCAGATTGAAATCCCCAATCTGGCAACTAGATTTGGGGTTCGAATTCAAAATCCCTAATCGACTTATTCGAATAAAAAAAAAGATCCCTAATTTCAACTAGATTATGGGGTAATATGACTGGAATCCCCAATATGGGACTTGGGATTCGAAATCCCTAATTTCTGATTTGGGGATTCAAATCAGAAAACCCTAATTGCTGGATTCGGGATTCAAAATCCCTAATTTCTGATTTGGGGATTCAAATCAGAAAACCCTAATTGCTGGATTTGGGATTCGAAATCCCTAATCAGTCTGTTTGGGATTCGAAAATCCCTAATTAACGGATTTAAGGATTCCGAATTGAAAATCCCTGATTTTCTGATTTGGGAATTCACATTTATTTTTTTTTTCTTTCTTTTAAAAATCAATTTTAGCATGGATTTATCTTCGGATTCCTTTTCTGAGGTGGGTATTTGTTTTTGGACTGTTTTTAGCATTAGATTTTGATGGTAGTTTAGCTGAGAGCTTTGAATTTACTGTTGTTATCAACTGGGGCAACTTTCTTGCAATTTTTTCTGATTTTTTATTGTTTCTGTATGAATTGGGAGCTTTGAATTTTACTACTTCTGTAATGGAGAGAGAGAGAGAGAGAGAGAGAGAGAGAGAGAGAGAGAGAGAGAGTTTTCTTTTTGGGTTTGTGGTGGAAACCGAGAAATCGCTTTGTTTTTTTCACATCGAGTCTTCGAGGTGTCGTTTTTTTTTAAGTTTTTTTTTTTTCCGAGTTTAGCTTTTAAGCTGAAAGCTTTCAAGCTACTATTTTTTGAAGTTGGGAGATGCCATTAATTTTTTATTTTTGAATTTTTTGTTGGGTATTTTTTTCCCTGAGGTTGGTTTTTAAATTTACTGTTTTTCCTCATTTAACAATGTTTTCAATCTTTTTTCAAGATAGATTTTGATGGTTGGATGAGTTGGGAAATCTGAATTCTGTTTTACAGCCATTACTGGTATTGTCATTTTCATGTAAAGTGAGATTTACTCCTTTTTTAGTGCTTTAAATGAGGTTAGGTTTATTATTTCCATAGTTTTTTAGATTGCGATGGTAGCATCCGTCGAAAGCTTCAAAATTTACTGTTTTCTCAGCATTTTGAGAGTTTATGAGGAGTTTCTTCGAGTAGAAAGTGGGGAGATTCCCTCCGATCAATCGTGACGCAGGGATAAACGTGATGAGGATAAATACTCTGAATCCACGGAGCTTCTCTGGACTCCTCACAGAGACTTCTCGAATCCACGAGGAAAGAAAGCAGAAAATAGAAATAAATTCTAATAAAATTCAAAACTGATTAATTGATGAATAAAAATGAATTCACAACCCTTTAAATAAGGGTACTAAGCAATGGGAAAGAAATCAGAATCAAACTACAACTAGGACTCCTAGAATTCGTGACTTACTATAAATAGTAAACTTACTATTTATAGACGGTCGTGATGTCTACTAGTGCACAAGGTTTTCGGCCAAAAATAGTAAGTGTCCTATTTGGCTTCACCAACCCGTTCTCCTAATTATTCTAAGCTCTTTTCATGTTGGGCGCAACTCCTAAAGCCCGACGGATGAAGAGTTATAAGCAAACTAAAACTTACTATTTATAGTAAAAATGAAATTGAAACAGGGAAACGACCGTCAAATCAGGGGTTTCTCGCAATTTCGAGCGTCGCAACCTGGGGTAGCTGGGTTGTTGGCTAAAGTAGCTCATTCTACCCCAAAATCATATATTTTTTGTCGGCTAACTCATCCTGGATTGTGAGATACGCCTGATTTAAGGTCTGATGGTCCGAATCACTTCTGTCGCCGACTGGGCCTTTTCTGATCCATCTTTACCATGTAATTGTCTGCGACTCGCTCTACATCAGTCTCCTCCACTTCAAAAGAACTCATCCTCAAGTTATCATTATGCACTGGTTCATGATACTCAGTCAGGTCCGCGACATTGAAAGTTCGTGAGATCGCCATATCATCTGGAAGATCAACAACATAAAAGTTGTCATTGATCTTTCGGATGATTGGTACCGGTCCAATATTTTTATTCTTCAACTTGTTGTACGTTCCGGTCGGAAATCTTTCTTTGCGCAGATGGACCATTACTTGATCGCCCACCTCGAACACTTTCTGTCGCCGATGCTTGTCCGCTTGCTCCTTGTACTTTTCGTTTGAGGCATGTAGCTTGTTCTGTACCTCCGCATGAATGCCCATGATTTTGTCTGCCATATGTTCGGGTACAATGCTCATGCCTGGGAGCTTGGGCAGAGGGACCAAGTCTAGTGTATGGCGAGGTACTCGTCCGTAGATAACCTAGAACAGGGATTTTCCTGTCGAGCGGTTCACCATGTTGTTGAATGCAAACTCCACTTGAGATAAGGCCAAATCCCACTGCTTCGATTTTTCTCCTGAAATACATAGAAGGAGGTTTCCCAATGTGTGATTCACAACTTCGGTCTGCCCATCAGTCTGTGGGTGGTAAGCACTGCTGAATTGAAGTCGTGTATCGAATTGAGTCCACAAAGTTTGCCAAAAGTAGCTAATGAACTTTGTGTCACGATCAGAAGTAATGGTCTTAGGGACCCCGTGTAGCCGTACGACCTCCCTGAAGAATAGATTCACCACGTGTGTTGCATAGAAGGTCTTCTTGCATGGGATAAAGTGCGCCATCTTGGAGAAACGATCTACCACCACGAACACCGAATCTATGCCGCATTGTGTTCGTGGGAGACCAAGCACAAAGTCCATTGATAAATCCTCCCAAGGACCATCAGGCACAGGTAACGGGGTGTAGAGGCCCGTATTCTGAGATTGTCCCTTGGAGGTCTGACAAACATAACAATGTTGTACGACTTTTCCCACATCACGTACTAATTGCGGCCAGTAATACCGCTCTTCCACAAGAGCTCGCGTCTTGTCTCACCCAAGGTGTCCACCGAGGCCACCTCCATGTAGCTCTTGAATAATCTGCTCCCTTAGAGAACTTTGGAGGATGCACAATCGATTCCCTTTGAAGAGAAAATTGTCCTGTATATGAAGGTCACTGGGGTGACCTTCTTGGCACTTCACCCAAGAATCTTTGAAGTCCTCATCCTTAGCATATAGCTCCTTGAGACAGTCGAAGCCGACCACCTTGTTGCGCATCGTAACAAGTAGTGATGCACGGCGGCTAAGTGCATCAGCCACCTTGTTCTGCTGCCCTGACTTGTGCTTCAGAATGAACGTGAATTCCTATAAAAATGCAACCCATCTAGTATGTACATGATTCACGTTAGTTTGACTATTAATAAACTTTAATGCTTGATGGTCAGTGTAAAGAACAAACTCTCTTTGAATTAGATAATGCCGCCAATGTCGCAGCGCCTGAATAACTGCATACAACTCAAGCTCATAAGTCGACCACTTCTTTCGGGCTTCGCTGAGCTTCTCACTGTAGAAGGCTACCGGCCTGCCTTCCTGTGATAATACTCCCCCAATTCCGACGTATGAAGCGTCATACTTAACTTCAAACAATTTGTCAAAATTAGGAAGCACCAAGACCGGTGTTGTAGATAAACGATGCTTAATCTCATGAAAGCTCTTGTCAGCTTTATCGGTCCACTGAAATGGTCTTTTTTCATGCAATCTGTTATAGGCGCGCCTATGGTGCTAAAATCTCGCACAAATCGACGATAGAAAGTCGCCAACCCGTGAAAACTCCTCACCTCATGAATGTTCGTTGGGATCGGCCATTCCCTAATAGCTCGCACCTTTTCATCATCCACACGAATGCCTGTGGACGTTACAACAAACCCTAGGAACAACAGGCTGTCAGTTAAAAAACTACACTTCTTCAAGTTGAGGTACAACTTGTTAATTTGTAGGACCTGTAGCACCTGCCTGAGATGTTTCCTATGCTCCGCCTCATCCTGGCTATATATCAATATGTCATCAAAATATACTACCACAAATCGGCCAGTAAATGGTTTTAGCACTTGATTCATCAAACGCATAAAAGTACTTGGTGCGTTCGATAGGCCGAAAGGCATGACCAACCACTCATACAATCCTTCCTTAGTCTTGAATGCTGTTTTCCACTCATCACTGGGTCAGATACGAATCTGATGGTACCCGTTCCTCAGATCTAGTTTAGAGAATACCTTGGCCCCTTCTAGCATATCGAGTATGTCGTCCAACCGTGGTATTAGGAACTGATATTTGATGGTGATTTTGTTGATTGCCCGGCTGTCGACACACATGCGCCAGCTCCCATCTTTTTTTAGCGTTAATAATGCTGGTATGACACATGAGCTCATGCTCTCTCTCAAAAGACCCTTACGGATCAATTCCTCCACTTGCCCCTGAAGTATCTCGCAGTCCTTCGGACTCATCAAATAATGAGGGCGGTTGGGCAGGCTAGCCCCAGGGACGAGGTCTATGTGATGTTGGATGTCCCTCATGGGGGACATTCCATCAGGTAAATCCTCAGGCCCGACTTCTTTGAATTCGTTTAGCAACAGTCATAAACTTGAAGGGATGTTTGAGGGTTCTTCTTCCTCGCCATTCACCACTACGGCGTACACCTCGCCGGTTTCCTTGGATTCTTCCATGAAATCCCGAATGGTTAAGAGGGAACTCCCCTCCACTTTAGAAGCTTCAGGGTGGTTCTCTGGTGCCATAGGGGCAAGGATTATTTTTTGACTATCCTTGACAAATACGTAGACATTGTCTCGTCCCCTATGGGTCGCATCACGGTCTGACTGCCAGGGTCGACCGAGTAGCATATGGCAAGCTTCCATGTCGACCACGTCACAAAGTACCTGATCCTTATAATTTTTATCAATTGAAAATGAGATAGTGCATTGTTCAGTTATCTTGGTCTCATTCACCTTTTTTATCCAGCTAATTGAGTACGGGGAAGGATGTTTCATCGTTGGTAGCCGCAACTTATCCACCATCACTCTTGAGACAATGTTCTCGCTACTACCACTGTTTATGATCACATCACAGACCTTTCCGTTGACAGTGCACCGAGTACGAAATATATTGTGTCGCTGTGGATGTAATTCCTTTCGTGGGGTATACAGTAATTGTCTCACAACTAGAAATTCGCCATGATCCTCGCCCGTCATTTCATCGCCACCTGTTATTTCTTCAGTGGTTTGTTCATGTTCGTCATAGCCATGATCTTCTTCTGCGGCCTCATCTTCAATGCCCCCTTCGTTTATAGTCAAGTGTGCTGCGAGACGTTAAGGACAAGTATTTGATAAGTGGCCTGGCTGGCCACAGCGGTAACAATTGTTCGACCTTGGCCAAGCATAAGGATTTGGAATCCTACTAGAGCCCACTGTTGTGGGTGCTGTATGTTGAGGTCTAGATGAGCCGCTCCCCGTATCACAGTTTGCGGTTGTAGGAGGTTGAGAATGTTCTCCTACTGGATCTTTTCCTCGTGCCGGCACTAGATCTTGTGTGGGACCCGTCGTGGGGGGTCGAGTTGGAGGATAGGGACGAGCAGAAACTCTTGCAAGTTGTGTTTCTACCCTACCCGCCAATTGAACTGCTTCATCCACAGTCCCGACTAGGTACATCTGAACTCGGTCCTGAATTGTCAGTCACAACCCACCTATAAATCGTGCTACCTTCTGTGATTCAGATTCTGACAAATCGTTTCGTGTAGCCAACCGCTGGAATTCTTCAGTGTAATCTGTGACAGTTCGGTTTCCTTGTCGACAATTTTGGTATTGCTGGAATAATATCTGCTCATAATCACTGGGGAGAAATCGTAATCGAAGAAGACGTCTCATCCGTGGCCATGATGAGATGGGCACCTTGTTCTGGCGGGCTCGTGAGAGTTGTAATTGTTCCCACTATGCAGAAGCACCAGATTTTAACTTAAACGCTACCAATTTTACCCTTTTATGATCTGGCACGTCCATATAATCAAAATATCTCTTTACTTCGGCTAGCCAATCGAGGAAATCTTCTATACGTAATAAACCATTAAAACTAGGAAGTTCAGCCTTACCTCGATAGCCTCTTTCGGCACGATCTAGGTAATCGTCTCCATGGATTGGTCATTGGACAAAACCCTCATTAAGGTCCTCGTCGCTAGAACTTGAATCATCTGGTGTAGCCCTACGGTTTGCTACTGGTAGTGCTCTACGGAAATCGGGGTTGCGTCGTACAGCAACCATGGGTGGTGGAGCAACCATAGGTGGTAGAGCACCACCTAGGGCTCGGGGCGGAAGTAGCGCATCCGTAAGACGGTCGAGGGTTGCCTGTAGCCCTTGCATGGTCAACTGACTCTCCCGGTGGAAAGCTTCCATTCTTTCCGAAAGATAATGAATCCCTGGATCACCGTCCACAGGATTTTGATTCATACCTTCGTTGTTTGCCATCGGCCCGAGAGGAATCCTCGCTCTGATACCAATTGACGTAGGGATAAACATGATGAGGATAAATACTCCGAATCCATGGAGCTTCTCTGGACTCCTCACAGAGACTTCTCGAATCCACAAGGAAAGAAAGCAGAAAATAGAAATAAATTCTAATAAAATTCAAAACTGATTAATTGATGAATAAAAAAGAATTCACAACCCTTTAAATAAGGGTACTAAGCAATGGGAAAGAAATCAGAATCAAACTACAACTAGGACTCCTAGAATTCGCGACTTACTATAAATAGTAAACTTACTATTTATAGACGGTCGTGATGTCTACTAGTGCGCAGGGTTTTCGGCCAAAAATAGTAAGTGTCCTATTTGGCTTCACCAACCCGTTATCCTAATTATTCTAAGCTCTTTTCACATTGGGCGCAACTCCTAAAGCCCAACGGATGAAGAGTTATAAGCAAACTAAAACTTACTATTTATAGTAAAAACGAAATTGAAACAGGGAAACGACCGTCAAATCAGGGGTTTCTCGCAATTCCGAGCATCGTTACCTGGCGTAGCTGGGTTGGTTGGCTAAAGTAGCTCGTTCTACCCCAAAATCATATATTTTTTATCGGCTAACTCATCCTGGATTGTGAGATACGCCTGATTTAAGGTCTAATGGTCCGGATCACTTCTGTCGCCAACTGGGCCTTTTCTGATCCATCTTTGCCATGTAATTTTCCGCGACCCGCTCTACATCAATGTGTCACAGCCTGAAAATCAAGATGGTCCAATCTTTAGGTGAGTTGAAAAGGTGTGATTAATGCTCTTTTGACAATTATCAATTAGTCTTGGTACTGCCTTTGATTGATGAAAGGTTCAAGTAAGGCTAGAGAAGTTCAATTGAGAGCAATCTCCCATAAGGATTGCAGACACAAATCTGGTCATTAAACCTAGACATCCACATAAGTGCCAACATGGAATGCATGTGTGATCCAGACCATTCATCAAGATCCAAAATTTCATCTGGTAGGCCCAATTGTCAATCTGTCCAGCCTAAGAATCAGGCCAGTTATCTCATATGTGAGCCACTGCATGCAAAACAAATGGGCAGTTGAAAAAGAATGACCAATAGTCCAACATTCGATGCGAATGTTTGGCCCTCCTGACGAGTCTACCACCCTGATTCATACTGAGTTTCAAATCAGTCACAAATAGCCAAATCTTAGTTGAAATTGTCATCCTTTTCCAGTTATTTCCATTAGCCAATTCTTCATCTACATGTTAGTTTTTACAAAAATAACATAATACATTTTGGGTTGTATTTGGATGAGCAACTAAATTGAATTGAAAATATTCAGTTTAAAAAAGATGAAACAACCAAATCCTGGTTACATTTCCTAGCATTCACTAGCGAGTAACTCACCCTCAAATTTCAACTCCAGTTATTTCAGGTCCATCTTCAAAGTATAGCGATTGCACTTAGGAGCCAAAGTCCCAAACCTATACCAGCCATACTATAATTACAAATTGGTAATTTTCACTTTACCAGAATAACTATTGCAATTCAAATCATCCATTCATACATGCATGGTTGAATAATTTTCTACATGGCCTGTCCTTTGGATGCTCAAATTGCAACTCTTTATCTTCAATTCTTGCAATCCATTTCAAATGGAACATCCATTCATACATGCACTTCAGCAATTTGTCTAATAAAAAATGATGGCCAAGAGACGTGTTCTTTCCAAATTGGAATTCCAATGCATGCGACGTGAAGCTAGCTCAGAAAATTGATTACAATTTAGTCATTTCTCTAGTTTTCGTCTAGGTTGCTGAGTTGTACATCCAAACACACCCTATGTTTCTTTTGTTCATGCTCATGTTATGTATGATCATCTTTGTGTATTAGGAGTTCCATTCCACTTTACTGATTTTTGGTTTCTGATTGTTTATGTTATAATATATTTCTTTCTATTTAATAGCAATTTCAGTATAACTCATTTCAGTATAACCCATTTCATCTTTGTGTAGGGGAAATTTTCTTTTCTAAAGTAAGTATTTGGGGCCCCACTTTTTTAATATG
Source organism: Magnolia changhungtana (assembly GCA_030180095.1). Taxonomy (NCBI): domain Eukaryota; kingdom Viridiplantae; phylum Streptophyta; class Magnoliopsida; order Magnoliales; family Magnoliaceae; genus Magnolia; species Magnolia changhungtana. The sequence goes on from JASAUF010000336.1 coordinate 4,071,933, forward strand.
ATGATGAAGCATGTTCATCTCTCAATTTTTTGAAAAATTTTAACTATTTGTATTTTTTTTAAAAAAAAATGTGTTTAATAAGAATAAGAATAATTGTAACCTTTTTTTTTTTATATCTATTTTATTTCAATGTTTTCTTATTTATGGTATATGATTATGATCAATAGGTTGCATTTGTTGGTGGGAAATCAGTTTTTGTTTATAATAATATTTAAAAAAATCTGTTTATATAAAAAAAAATTTCCATTTAATTTTTTTATATGGATGCATCATGCATGGTTTTATGATAAAACACATGTATGTATAAAACAAATTATTTGTTCCAAACAGGACATTTATGATAAAACAAATTATTTGTTCCAAACAGGACATTTATCAAAGGAGCACTATCAGGTGATATTTAAGATTTTCATTATAAATAGATTAAGAGCCAATGATAATTATAAGTAGACTTGTAGCCAAAAATAAAGAATTTGATTTTTTTCAAAATATGGAAAGACTAATCAGTCCTACTTCTTGTAACTTCAGTCACTGCTTCAAATGGAGGGACTGCACAAAGATTTGGTTAGGGAGACTACTGATGGCAAACTAGCAGCTGCAACAAATATGAGAGCTACAAAGGTGAAAAGAAACATAAGGCGGTCAGTAAGATAAGATAGATTGACAGTACTTGTTTCAATTTTCTTGGATGGATGATGAATGTATTTGGGAATGTAAATGAAAATAAAAAACTTATAATATATATATATATATATGTTATCAATGGAGGATACCTTGTTTAAGGGGACATGAAATTCTTGTAGCTTATGGTATGGTGCCCCAATATTGGGTGTATGTTACTAGTATGTAGTAGATAATACTAGGTTCAATAGTAGATAATACTAGAGAATCCCTAAACCTAAACCTACACCTAATCCTAATCTACTCCTTAACCTAAACCTAAACTTGAAAACCCAAACCTAAATCCGTACACAAACCTGAACCCGAACTTGATTTCCTAAACCTAAACCTTAACCTATTCTCAATTCCCTAAACCGTAACCTATAACCTACACTTATAACCTAAACCTAAACCTATAACCTAAACCTGTAACCTTAACCTAAATGTAAAACCTAAACCTAAACCCAAACCCGATCCCGAACCCAAATCAATCCTTAAACCCTTAACCTAAAACCCAAACGTAAACCCGATCTCGAACCCGAACTCGATTTCCTATACCGAAACCTTAACGTATTCTCAAATCCCTAAACTTAAACCTACACCTAATCCTAATCTCAACTCCCTAACCTAAACCTAGACCTAAACATGAAAACCCAAACCTAAACCCGATCCCGAACCCGAATCTGAATCCCTAAACACTTAGCCTAAATCTAAAACCCAAACGTAAACCCGATCTCGAACCCGAACCCAATTTCCTATACCTAAACCTTAACGTATTCTCAAATTCCTAAACCTAAACCTACACCTAATCCTAATCTCAACTCCCTAACCTAAACCTAAACCTAAACCTAAACCTACACCTAATCCTAATCTCAACTCCCTAGCCTAAACCCAAAACCTAAACCTAAACTTGAAAACCCAAAACTAAACTCGAACCCGAACCCGAACCCGATCCCGATTTCCTAAACCTAAATTCATGACCTTAACCTAAACCTATTCTCAAATACCAAAACCTGTAACCTAAACCTAAACGTATAACCTATAACCAAAACCAAAACCTATAACCAAAACCAAAACCTATAACCTAAACCCAAACCCATTCTCAAATCCCATAACCTATAACCTAAACCTAAATCTAAACCTATAACCAAAACCAAAACCAAAACCAAAACCAAAACCAAAACCTATAACCTAAACCCGAACCCAAACCCAAACCCGAACCCAAATTCCTAAACCTTAACTTAAACATATAACCTATAACCTATAACTTAAGCCTATACCTAAACCTAAAACTATTCTCAAATCCTTAAACCTTAACCCATAACCTAACCTAAACCTATACTTATAATCTAAAACTATTCTCAAATCCCAAAACCTATAACCTAAACCCGAATCTAAACCCGAACCTGAACCCGAATTCCTAAACCTTAACCTAAACCGATAACCTATAACTTAAGCCTATACCTAAACCTAAAACCTTACTTATAACCTAAAACTATTCTCAAATCCTTAAACCTTAACCTATAACCTAACCTAAACCTATACTTATAACCTAAAACTATTCTCAAATCCCAAAACCTATAACTTAAACCCGAATCCAAACCCGAACCTGAACCCGAATTCCTAAACCTTAACATAAACTTATAACCTATAACTTAAGCCTATACCTAAACCTAAAACCTTACTTATAACCTAAAACTATTCTCAAATCCTTAAACCTTAACCTATAACCTAACCTAAACCTATACTTATAACCTAAAACTATTCTCAAATCCCAAAACCTATAACCTAAACCCGAATCCAAACTTGAACCTGAACCCGAATTCCTAAACCTTAACCTAAACCTATTACCTATAACTTAAGCCTATACCTAAACCTAAAACCTTATTTATAACCTAAAACTATACTCAAATCCTTAAACCTTAACCTATAACCTAACCTAAACCTATACTTATAACCTAAAACCATTCTCAAATCCCAAAACCTATAACCTAAACTCGAATCCAAACTCGAACCCGAACCCGAATTCCTAAACCTTAACCTAAACATATAACATATAACCTATAACCTATAACCTAAGCCTATAACTTAAACCTAAAGCTAAACCTATAACCTATAACCTATATCCTAAACCTATAACTTAAACTCAAATCCCTAAACCTAAACCTACACCTAATTCTAATCTCAACTCCCTAACCTAAACCAACCTAAACTTGAAAACCCTAACCTAAATGCCATCCTGAACCCGAGCCCGATTTCCTAAACCTATACCTTAACCTATTCTCAATTCCCTAAGCCTATAGCTTATAACCTAAACCTAAACCTATTCTCAATTCCCTAAACCTATAGCTTATAACCTAAACCTAAACCTAAACCTAAACCTATAACCTATAACCTATAACCTAAACCTAAAACTTAAATATATTCTCAATTCCCTAAACTTAAACCAACACCTAATCCTAATCTCAACTCCCTAACCTAAACTTGAAAACCCAAACCTAAACCCGATTCCAAACCCGAAACCGATTTCCTAAACCTAAACCTTAACCTATTCTCAATTCCCTAAACCTTAACCTATAACGTAACCTAAACTTAAACCTATAACCTGCACTTATAACCTAAACCTAAGCCTAAAACCTAAACCTATGACCTAAAAACTAAATGTATTCTCAAATCCCTAAACCTAAACCTACACCTAATCCTAATCTCAACTCCCTAACCTAAACCTAAACCTAAACCTGAAAACCCAAACCTAAACCAGATCCCGAACCCGAACCCGATTTTATAAACCTAAACCTTAACCTATTTTCAATTCTCTAAACCTATAGCTTATAACCTAAACCTTAACCTAAACCTAAACCTAAACCTTAACCTAAAACTATAACCTTAACCTAAACCAAATTCTATGACCTAAAACCTAAATGTATTCTGAAATCTCTAAACCTAAACCTACACCTAATCCTAATCTCAACTCCCTAACCTAAACCTAAACCTAAACTTGAAAACCCAAACCTAAACCCGATCCCGAACCCGAACCCGAACCCGATTTCCTAAACCTATACCTTAACCTATTCTCGATTCCTTAAACCTATAGCTTATAACCTAACCTAAACTTAAACCTTAACCTAAACCTATAACACTAACTTAAACCCAATCCTATGACCTAAAACCTAAATGTATTCTCAAATCTCTAAACCTAAACCTACACCTAATCCTAATCTCAACTCCCTAACCTAAACCTAAACCTAAACTTGAAAACCCAAACCTAAACCCGATCCCGAACCCGAACCCAATTTCCTAAACCCATACCTTAACCTATTCTCATTCCTAAACCTATAGCTATAACCTAAACCTAAACCTATAACCTATAACCTATAACCTAAAACCTAAACCTAAAACCTAAATGTATTCTCAAATCCCTAAACCTAAACCTACACCTAATCTTAATCTCAATTCCCTAACCAAAACCTAAACCTAAACTTGAAAACCCAAACCTAAACCCGATCTCGAACCTGAACCCGATTTTCTAAACCTAAACCTTAACCTATTCTCAATTTCCTAAACCTTAACCTATAACCTAACCTAAACCTAAACCTATAACCTACGCTTATAACCTAAACCTAAACCTAAGCCTAAAACATAAACCTATGACCTAAAACCTAAATGTATTCTCAAATTCCTAAACCTAAACCTACACCTAATCATAATCTCAACTCCCTAACCTAAACCTCAACCTAAACTTGAAAACCCAAACCTAAACCCGATCCCGAACCCGAACCCGATTTCTTAAACCTAAACCTTAACCTATTCTCAATTCCCTAAACCTAAACCTTAACTTAAACCTAAACCTAAACCTTAACCTAAACCTATAACCTTAACCCAAACCAAATCTTATGACCTAAAACCTAAATGTATTGTCAAATCCCTAAACCTAAACCTAAACCTAAACCTAATCCTAATCTCAACTCTCTAACCTAAACCTAAACCTAAACTTGAAAACCCAAACCTAAACCCAATCCCGAACCCGAATCTGATTTCTTAAACCTAAACCTTAACCTATTCTCAATTCCCTAAACCTATAGCTTATAACCTAAACCTAAACCCTAACCTAAACCTAAACCTAAAACCTAAATGTATTGTCAAATCCCTAAACCTAAACCTAAACCTAATCCTAATCTCAACTCTCTAACCTAAACCTAAACCTAAACTTGAAAACCCAAACCTAAACCCAATCCCGAACCCGACCGATTTCTTAAACCTAAACCTTAACCTATTCTCAATTCCCTAAACCTATAGCTTATCACCTAAACCTAAACCTTAACCTAAACCTAAACCTAAAACCTAAATGTATTTTCAAATCCCTAAACCTAAACCTACACCTAATCCTAATCTCAACTCCCTAACCTAAACTTGAAAACCCAAACCTAAACCCGATCCCGAACCCGAACTCAATTTCCTAAACCTAAACCTTTACCTATTCTCAATTCCCTAAACCTATAGCTTATAACCTAACCTAAACCTAAACCAAAACCTTAACCTAAACCTATAACCTTAACCTAAACCAAAACCTATGACCTAAAACCTTAACCTATAACCTATAACCTAAACTTATAACCTATAACCTAACCTTAACCTAAACCTTAACCTATAACCTAAAACCCAAACCTAAACCTAAAACTAAATGTATTCTCAAATCCCTAAACCTAAACCTACACCTAATCCTAATCTCAACACCCTAACCTAAACCTAAACCTAAACTTGAAAACCCAAACCTAAACCCGATCCCGAACCTGAACCCGATTTCCTAAACCTAAAGCTTTACCTATTCTCAATTCCCTAAACCTAAACCTAAACCTAAACCAAAACCTTAACCTAAACCTAAACCTAAACCTATAACTTTATCCTAAACCAAAACATATGACCTAAAACCTTAACCTATAACCTATAACCTGAAATCTAAAACTAAATGTATTCTCAAATCCGTAAACCTAAGGACCTGTTTGGCCAGGCAGATCCCACGGTATTAGGAGGGATGGGATCGGCAATATCCTGGGATTAGGCATGACGAGCAAAACGGATCAGGTGAACTTGTCCCAGGATATTAGCAATCCCATGGATCTTAAGACAATCCACTGGCATCACCATCATTACGTTTAAATTGATCCTATCCCTTGGTTGGATGGATTGGAAGGTAAAATCCAGGGATATGCACGGCATTCCAAACACACCCAGTGAACTTGTCCCGGGATATAAGCAATCCCATGGTTCTTAAGACAATCCACTGACACCATCATCATTACCTTAAAATTGATCTCATCCCTCCTAATACCGTGGGATCTGCCTGGCCAAACAGGCCCTAAACCTACACCTAATTCTAATCTCAACTCCCTAACCTAAACCTAAACCTAAACTTGAAAACCTAAACATAAACCCGATCCCGAACCCGAACCCGATTTCCTAAACCTAAACCTTAACCTATATATTCTTAATTCCCTAAACATATAGCTTATAACCTAAACCTAAACCTAAACCTGAACCTTAACCTAAACCTAAACCTAAACCTAAAACCTAAATGTATTCTCAAATCCCTAATCCTAAACCTACACCTAATCCTAATCTCAACTCCCTAACCTAAACTTAAACCTAAACTTGAAAACCCAAACCTAAACCCGATCCCGAACCCGAACCCAAACTCGATTTCCTAAACCTAAACCTTTACCTATTCTCAATTCCCTAAACCTATAGCTTATAACCTAACCCTAAACCTAAACCTAAACCAAAACCAAAACCCTACCCTAAACTTAAACCTAAACCTATAACCTTAACCTAAACCAAAACCTATGACCAAAAACCTTAACCTATAACCTATAACCTAAACTTATAATCTTTAACCTAACCTTAAACTAAACCTTAACCTATAACCTAAAACCTAAACCTAAACCTAAAACTAAATGTATTCTCAAATCCCTAAACCTAAACCTACACCTAATCCTAATCTCAACTCCCTAACCTAAACCTAAACCTAAACATGAAAACCCAAACCTAAACCCGATCCCGAACCCGAACCCGAACCCGATTTCCTAAACCTAAACCTTTACCTATTCTCATTCCCTAAACCTAAACCAAAACCTATGACCTATAACCTTAACCTATAACCTAAACTTATAACCTATAACCTAACCTTAGCCTAAACCTTAACCTATAACTTGAAACCTAAAGCTAAATGTATTCTCAAATCCCTAAACCTAAACCTACACCTAATCCTAATCTCAACTCCCTAACCTAAACCTAAACCCGATCCCGAACCCGAACCGGATTTCCTAAACCTAAACCTTAACCTATTCTCAAATTCCTAAACCTATAGCTTATAACCTAAACCTATACCTAAACCTAAACCTTAACCTAAACCTAAACCTATAACCTAAACCTAAACCAATAATCTAAATGTATTCTCAAATCCCTAAACCTAAATCTACACCTAATCCTAATCTCAACTCCCTAACCTAAACCTAAACCTAAACTTGAAAACCCAAACCTAAACCCGATCCCGAACCCGAACCGATTTCCTAAACCTAAACCTTAACCTATTCTCAATTCCCTATACCTATAGCATATAACCTAAACCTAAACCTATAACCTATAATTTAAACCTAAACTTAAACCTAAAACCTAATGTATTATCAAATCCCTAAACCTAAACCTACACCTAATCCTAATCTTAAGTCCCTAACCTAAACCTAAACCTAAACTTAAAAACCCAAACATAAACCCGATCCCAAACATGAACCCGATTTCCTAAACCTAAACCTTAACCTATTCTCAATTCCCTAAACCTAAACCTAAACCTAAACCTATAACTTATAACCTAAACCTAAACCTAAAACCTAAATGTATTCTCAAATCCCCAAACCTAAACCTACATCTAATCCTAATCTTAACTCCCAAAGCTAAACATAAACCTAAACTTGAAAATGCAAACCGAAACCCGATCCCGAATCGGAACCCGATTTCCTAAACCTAAACCTTAACCTATTCTCAATTCCCTAAACCTACACCTACACCTAATCCTAATTTCAACTCCCTAATTTAAACCTAAACCTAAACTTAAAAACCCAAACATAAATCCGATCCCGAACTCCGAACCCGATTTCCTAAACCTAAACCTTAACCTATTCTTAAATCCCTAAACCTACACCTAATCCTAATCTCAACTCCCTAACCTAAACCTAAACCTAAACTTAAAAACCCAAATAAAAATTCGATCCCGAACCCGAACCCGATTTCCTAAACCTAAACCTTAACCTATTCTCAATTCCCTAAACCTAAACCTATAACCTATAACCTAAACCTAAACCTAAAACCTAAATGTATTCTCAAATCCCTAAACCTATACCTACATCTAATCCTAATCTTAACTTCCTAACCTAAACATAAACCTAAACTTAAAAATGCAAACCGAAACCTGATCCCGAACTGGAACCCGATTTCCTAAACCTAAACCTTTACCTATTCTCAATTCCCTAAACCTATAGCTTATAACCTAACCCTAAACCTTAACCAAAACCCTAACCTAAACCTAAACCTAAACCTATAACCTTAACCAAAACCAAAACCTATGACCTAAAACCTTAACCTATAACCAATAACCTAAACTTATAACCTATAACCTAACCTTAAACTAAACCTTAACCTATAACGTAAAACTTAAACCTAAACCTAAAACTAAATGTATTCTCAAATCCCTAAACCTAAACCTACACCTAATCCTAATCTCAACTCCCTAACCTAAACCTAAACCTAAACTTGAAAATCCAAACTTAAACCCGATCCTCGAACCCGAACCCGATTTCCTAAACCTAAACCTTTACCTATTCTCAATTCCCTAAACCTAAACCTTAACCTAAACCTAAACCTACACCTATAACCTTAACCTAAACCCAAACCTATGACCTAAAACCTTAGCCTATAACCTATAACCTAAACTTATAACCTATAACCTAAGCTTAACCTAAACCTTAACCTATAACCTGAAACCTAAAACTAAATGTACTCTCAAATCTCTAAACCTAAACCTACACCTAATCCTAATCTCAACTCCCTAACCTAAACCTAAACCCGATCACGAACCCGAACCCGATTTCCTAAACCTAAACCTTAACCTATTCTCAAATCCCAAAACCTATAGCTTATAACCTAAACCTATACCTAAACCTAGATCTTAACCTAAACCTAAACTTATGACCTATAACCTAAACCTAAACGAATAATCTAAATGTATTCGAAATCCCTAAACCTAAACCTACACCTAATCCTAATCTCAACTCGCTAACCTAAACTTAAACCTAAACTTGAAAACCCAAACCTAAACCCGATCCCGAACCCGAACCCGATTTCCTAAACCTAAACCTAAGCCTATAACCTATAACTTAAACCTAAACCTAAACCTAAAACTTAAATGTATTATCAAATCCCTAAACCTAAACCTATACCTAATCCTAATCTCAACACTCTAACTTAAACTTAAACCTAAACTTAAAAACCCAAACATAAACCCGATCCACGAACCCGAACCCGATTTCCTAAACCTAAACCTTAACCTATTCGCAATTCCCTAAACCTAAACCTAAACCTATAACCTAAACCTAAACCTAAAACCTAAATGTATTCTCAAATCCCCAAACCTAAACCTACATCTAATCCTAATCTCAACTCCCTAACCTAAACATAAACCTAAACTTGAAAATGCAAACCGAAACCCGATCCCGAACCCGAACCCGATTTCCTAAACCTAAACCTTAACCTATTCTCAATTCCCTAAACCTATAACTTATAACCTAAACCTTAACCTAAACTTAAACCTAAAACCTAAATGTGTTCTCAAATCCCTAAACTTAAACCTATACCTATTCCTAATCTCAACTCCCTAACCTAAACCTACACCTATTCTTAATCTCAACTCCCTAACCTAAACCTAACCCAAACCTAAACCCGATCCCGAACCCGAACCCGAACCAGAACCCGATTTCCTAAACCTAAACCTTTACCTATTCTCAATTCCCTAAACCTATAGCTTATAACCTAACCCTAAACCTTAACCTAAACCTAAACCAAATCCTTAACCTAAACCTAAACCTATAACCTTAACCTAAACCAAAACCTATGGCCTAAAACCTTAACCTATAACCTATAACCTAAACTTATAACATATAACCTAACCTTAACCTATAACCTAAAACCTAAACCTAAACCTAAACCTAAAACTAAATGTATTCTCAAATCCCTAAACCTAAACCTACACCTAATCCTAATCTCAACTCCTTGACCTAAACCTTAACCTAAATTTGACAACCCAAACCTAAACCCAATCCCGAACCCGAACCCGATTTCCTAAACCTAAACCTTAACCTATTCTCAATTCCCTAAACCTATAGCTTATAACCTAAACATAAACCTAAACCTAAACCTTAACCTAAACCTAAACCTATAACCTATAACCTAAACCAATAATCTAAATGTATTCTCAAATCCCTAAACCTAAACCTACACCTAATCCTAATCTCAACTCCCTAACCTAAACCTAAACCTAAACCTAAACCCGATCCCAAACCCGAACCCGATTTTCTAAACCTAAACCTTAACCTATTCTCACCTAAACCTTAATCTATAACCTAACCTAATCCTAAACCTAAACCTATAACCTGCACTTATAACCTAAACCTAAAACCTAAACCTAAAACCGATCACCCTAATAGGATTGAGATGACTCTAATGGATGTACACAAACAAGCCACTGAAAACCTACAAAGTGGAGATAAGAAGAAACATCTCCAATTGCTTATTATCATTTTACCTCACATGAGTTGTTCATATGATGAGTGCAAACAAGACCTTAAATCCTAGAGAGATGGAATGAATCAACTAAAGCATTTTGTTTTCTGATTTTGTAGGAAAGATAAAATGTGTTTGCGAAACGGAGTTGGGCATAGTGTCGCAGTGTTGCTAACTAAGACAGGCATCCAGAGTCAATAAACAGTATCTCGAAATTGTTGCCTTAAAAATTAATGTCAAGGTTTGTGATTCTTTGAAGTGGTTGAACTTTGAATGTATGATGTGTTTTTTTCTTTTGCCTCTTTTGAAGTTGTTCTCGGCACAGCCGCATCAGCAGAAGCTGATAAGAGATCTTCTTCAAGCTGTGCAGGATCCTTAGAGAGGTTCTATGAACAAAGGGATGATCCGTTAAGTCTTTTTCTCCTCTATTTTTGTATGATTTTTTGGTGCAAGTGTTTGAATTCAATGTTTAAAGAATATCTATGGTATTTGGCAGAAAACAACTGATTGTATTCAGGCAAGCAATGGGACAGAAGCCTTATCGCATCATATTCAATAGGTAATTCTTCACCTTGGGAGTCTCTATAGAGTATGAATATTATGATTTAGTCTTGGTTTTTGTTGGATGAGAAATTGTTTGGTATTTTGGCTTATGATTTGGAGTTTTGTAGGGTTGGTGTGAGCGTATTTATGCATGGATGAATGTAATGTGGATAAGAATATTGTTTATGTTTGGATGAATGTAGTTTATGTTTGGATGGATTTATGTAGTTTGGGTTTAGATGGATGTGAATGTGAATATGATGAAATATATTATATAACAGGTGTATATCAGGAAGAATATATTAGGAAGAACATGATATTGTAACAGGTGTATATTGTTTTTGTTTGGATGGATGTAGTTTATGTTTGGATGAATGTAGTTTTTGTTTGGATAGATTTACATAGTTTGGGTTTAGATGGATGTGAATGTGAATATGATGAAATATATTACATAACAGGTGTATATCAAGAAGAATACGATGTTGTAACAGGTGTATATCAGGAAGAATATGATATGAACATGTGTATATGCAAATACGAGACGGCTGAAGACCGTCCTTTTAAAGGACGGTTCATGACCGTCCTTTCCAGGTTCATAAGAGAGTCCATGACCGTCCTTTTTTAGGTCATAAGAGACGGTCTATAACCGTTCTTGTTATTGACGGTCATGGGCCATCCTTTTTACGGACGGTCAGAGACTGTCCTTTTCACATTCATAAGGGTCCACTACTTAGCTACCATTATAGACGGACTATGACCATCCTTTTTTAGAGACGGTCCATGACCGTCCTTCTTTAGAGACGGTTTATGGCCGTCCTTTAAAAAATAAGACACAAAAAAAATTGACGGCCGTTGCGACGGTCCAGGACCGTCTTTTTTGGCCTTTTGAGACGGTTTTCAACCATCCTTTTTTCGCTGTTTTGCCGTAGTGATTGTTATGGATGAGTACATGGGTAAGTCCTTGTATAGGGCTCCGGCGGGAGTGTACGCTTGTAAAGGTTAGAGGTGAACCTGATTTAAAACTTTCGATAGTGAATACCGGTACATTTGAGGAGAGTGTAAGTAAGAAAGCCGAACCACTATACATGCTTGTGTTTAGGATTGATATTTATACAAAATTCTATTGATGCTGACATATTTGATTAGTTAAATTGTATGTATGCTTAAATTGGATTGTATGCTGGCCATAACTTGTAAAGCACAAAAAAGCTCACTATCGCCTATAAACTAGTGAAAGTACCCTTATTTGTCAATATACATGTAAGTTCAGTCTTAGAGTCAAGTGAGCCCCATATGAAGAATATAAGACCAAAGACTTACCAAGTTGAAGAAGTTCGAGTGCACTACATAGGTATATTAAGCTTCACTTCCCTAACCAAACCCTATCATGTAAAAGCTCTACTTAAAATGGACTAAACTTGCTCAAAACCATGTTTGCAAAACCCTTGGTAAGCTTAGATTTAGAGTTAATTTAAAGTTTGTGGAGAATGAATTAATTGACAAACTTCATGTACTGTCGATTGCATCAAAGTGCAATTGAGACAGCTTCGACGACATTGAAATAATAGCCAAATAGTCCAGTAAGTAAACTGTGAAAATCCTAGATATCTTTGATGTCATCAAACCCACTTCGATGACATCGATATATGGCCATATATCTCCAGCAAGCTTTGAAGGAACTCTTAATGTTTTCGATGCAATCAAACTGCCTTCGATGACATCAAAGTTAAGTCATCAATTGCATCGAAGAAGGTTTGATGGCATCGATACTTGGACCAGTTTTTCTAGAGAGTTTACAAGAAAAATAATATATTCCCGCTGGCATCGAAGTTCAAATTTCAATGGCATCGAAAGGTTGTTCAATCACATTGAAATATGGACAAAACTTCCATAGAGTTTTCAAAGGAAAATCAATTTATTTTCGATGGCATCGAAATATCTTTGATGACATCGAGATTCAAATCTCAATGTTACCGAAGTATGTTCAATGACATCGAAATTGAGCTCAAATAGTCTAGCAAACTCAGTGAATTTTTCAAGAAAAATCTTGATGGCATCGAGTAATCTTTCGATGGCATCGAAGGTCTCTTTCGATGGCATCAAAGGATGATTGATGACATTGGACAGAATCTGTCGAGCACGTATTTAAAAATCTTGGTGCAAAAGTCGATGACATGAAAGAAGGTTCGATGATATCGAAAGAAACTTCAATGGCATCAAAGACCCTTCGAAGGCATCAACAATGACATATTTCTGCCCGTTTTTTAACCATTAGGATTTTACTCTATGTATCACTTGGGGTTGTTTCTTAGTGTTTTGGAGTGAGCATTGAAGAAAGGTTTGAGAGAGTGATTACTATAGTTAATACCCTTACTCTCAAGCCCTCTTTCACATAGGAGTCCATAATTTAATCCATGGCTTAAAGGCATTTATTGGAACATTCATAGCCTAGATTAAACTATGAACTCTAGCCTTCATTGATCATCTAACAACACTCTTTAATGAAAAATCATTATGCCAGGATCCTTGAATGATTAGCTCTTAGGAATACTCCCTAGCTCTTAAAAATTAATCATTAAATAGAGTAGATAGAACCAAACCCTAACCCAACAACCTCAGTACCCTTGATTGGAGCATTTACAAGCGGTTATAGTTCAAAGTAGCTGAAGACTCTTCATCAATAGGAAGATCTTCATCAACATGTGCTAAAACGGGACTCATTCACTTAAAAGTACTAGAGTCCATTGTGTTTGAAGTCATTTCCTTGTGTAGGATTGAGATTCAGTATTTGGTTGTACAAACTCGCTAAGACCTTTTGTAGGCCTCTGATGGGAGAATACATGTAGTGTCCTTGCATAGGACCTATTGCCTTGTGTAGGCATTGATTGGTTGCCTTGTATAGGCACCTTAGAGAACTGTGTAGGTTGTAAACATTTATGCTTGACTTGATTTAAAACCATTGAATAGTGAAATCCAGTACACTCATGTGTTGAGTGTGTCCACCAGGAGTGGAGTAGGCACATAGCCAAACCACTATATATCACTGTATTTGTGATGCATGCTTTTATTTATGTGGTGTTGATTCATGATATGATTAATTTTTGCACACTACATGTTTGATGTAATGCAACCTTTGTATATTTCTTTATCCTAGCTTTTAATTATGAGTGGTTTTCTTTTAATCTTGTTTAATTAGAGTTTAATTGTTAGAATTTTTTTTAAGTATGATTAAAAATTAAAAAAATCCTATTCACCCTCATCTAGGATACTTGGACATAACTCCATACTTCACTAGTAGTGGTTTACTCGCAATTTCAACTAGCTGCTTGATTGGCATATTATTTGTAGTATATGTGATTGGACCTACTTTGACTCGGAAGCCTTAGTTTTAATTTGCATTCTTAATTTCAATTGATAAATTAGTTTATATATGCAATAATTTTATTTGGTCCTAATCACCCCATTCTTTAAAACTTAGTCATAATTTTATAGCTTTGTCAAGCTTCCGCACGTGCTGTGATAGACTATCTCACATAATTCCAGGATCAAATTGAATTTTGGGGCATCAAACTTTCATGGTGGAGAGATTGTTGTGGTGGATAATCCAAACACCATAAACGATCCCATGGCCCAGGCTATTTGGATAAGGAAAAGAAAAGAAAAAGTGAAAAAGTAAAGGAAAGACTTCCCATGATGCAATATTTTTAGATATATATGGCTATCATTACACTCTTTTTAGCTAATTCTCCAACATAAGATATAAAGTGAACATTACTCGCGAAAATAACTTTTTTACTTACTAGCCAAACAAGAAATCCAAAATTAGAATCCATAGTTCATTAGTGCCATGCATAGTGACAAACTTGGTTTAGGGCAAGCTCTCAGTCTAAACAAGATATCCAAGAATGAAATCTGTGGTTCAACATGCCATGCATAATCTGGATTGGAGCAAATTCTTGGCTTGTGAATTTGTCTTGATTTTCAGATTTTAAAATCTGGATCCTCAGCTTGCCACAAGCAGGATAATTTTGTTTTTAGCAGTGTCATTGGTCTACATAAATGACTAGTCAACACTGCTACATTAAACGCCGTGTGTGATGATGCGGCTCAATTAAGTTACAACAGGCACAATTTTCTTGCTTTTGGCAAGCAGATGATCTAGATTCTAGATTTCAACGTTTTTTTTCATGATATATATTGTGGACAAAAATCATAATGAAAATAAAATACACTATAAGAAAATAAGCCTTTAGCCACAATTTTTTAGCCTCGGCTGAAAAAATGGAGGATAAATGTGCTTTTAGCCTCGGTTGCTAAAAAATTGAGGCTAAAAGTTCATTTTTCGCCTCAGTTGCTAGGGAACTGAGGCTAAAAGTCTACTTTTTACCCTCAGTTGCATAGTAACCAAGGCAAAAAGTCTACTTTTTAGCCTTAGTTGCATAGGAACCAGGGCAAAAGGTCTACTTTTTAGCCTTAGTTGCATAGGAACCGAGGCCAAAAGTCTACATGTTAGCCTCAGTTGCATAGGAACCAAGGCAAAACGTCTACTTTTTAGCCTCAGTTGCATAAAAACCGAGGCTAAAAGTCTACATGTTAGCCTCAATTGCATAGGAACCGAGGCAAAAGGTCTACTTTTTAGCCTCAGTTGCATAGGAACCGAGGCGAAAGGTCTACTTTTTCGCCTCAGTTGCATAGGAACCGAGGCCAAAAGTCTACATGTTAGCCTCAGTTGCATAGGAACCGAGGCGAAAGGTCTACTTTTTAGCCTCGGTTGCATAGGAACTAAGGCCAAAAGTTTACATGTTAACCTTGTATAGGAACCGAGGCGAAAGGTCTACTTTTTAGCCTCAGTTGCATAGGAACCGAGGCGAAAGGTCTAATTTTTAGCCTCAATTGCATAGGAACCGAGATGAAAGGTCTACATTTTAACCTCAGTTGCATAGGAACCTAGGCGAAAGGTCTACCTTTTAGCCTCAGTTGCATAGGAACTGAGGCGAAAGGTCTACTTTTTAGCCTCAATTGCATAGGAACCGAGGTGAAAGGTATACTTTTTAGCCTCAGCTGCATAGGAACCGAGGCCAAAAGTCTACTTTTTAGCCTCCGTTATATAAGAATCGAGGCCAAAAGTCTACATTTAGGAATATTGAAAAAAATTGAGAATATTGAAAGAATTAATAATTTTAAAAATATTTAACAATTGTGAAAAAATTGAGATTTTTGAAAAAAAAATGGAGATAATTGGGAAAAAATTGAGAATTTTGAAAAAAAAATGGAGACAATTGGGAAAAAATTGAGAATTTTGAAAAAAAAAAATGAGAGTTTTGAAAAAGATTTGAATTATGAATTTTTTAAGAACTAAGAATTTTTAAAAATTTTTAGAACTTTTAAAAAATTAAGAATTTTTTTTTGAAAAATTAAGAATAAAAAAATGATAATTATGAAAACGTATGATTTTTTTTTTAAAAAAATTGAGAATTTAAAAAAATAATAATAAGAATTTAAAAAAATAATAAAATTTTTGAAAGAAAAAATAAGAATTTTGAATTTGAGAATCTTGAAAAAAAATGGGAATTTTTAAAAAATTGAGAAATTTCAAATAATTGAAAGTTCTGAAAAAAATTAAGAAATTTCAAATGAAATCGGATGGACGGAAGAAAGATTTCACACAAAGGCCAAATGTCTAATTTTTAGCCTCGGTTGCATAGGAACCGAGGCTAAAAGTCTAATTCTAAAATATAAATTCGACTGGCGCACATGGATGCGAGTGAGTGAAAGAGATCTTCGTTCTCTTTCTAGGATTTTCCCCTGGGATTTTCACACCTTGATCGTCCTTTCGTTATTTTCATTTAATTTTCTACAAATCTCTTTGATTTCTTCGATCTTTAAAGAACCTGTCAAGACCTCAATCTCTTTCTTCACTTTTTCACCTAGGGTTTCTACTCCCGATTCGTAGATTTTACTCCTTTTTTCTCGTTTTCTCAGCTTCAATCTCTGTAAAAGAGCTGAATCCTTCTTCGCCGTTCCTTTCTAGGGTTCCTGCCTGAGATTTATTGTTTTGTCCGTTGGGTTCCTGGACAATACATTCAAGAAAGTTGGGAGAATGCAACAGAGATTGAAGCAGCAGCAACAACAACAAGCCCTGATGCAGTAGGCGTTGCTACAGAAGCAACAACTCTACCATTCCGGCGTCCTCGCGGCTACCATGTCTCAGGTACCATTCCAGTATCAGATTTCCCCCCAAATTTCTCAATTTTTGTGCCTAATGCATGTTTGTGTCATGATTTGCTCAAAAATGCATTTTCTAAAAATCTCATTTTGTACGTTTTAATTCTCATAATAAATTCCATTATTTCGCTTTGATATTCATTTTGGGAAGAAATTCCCAAATTCGACCTGAAAATTGTGTTGAATGCCATTATTTTTTTAATCTTAATGTATGATATTTGCTGGCAATAACATCATTTAATATTTTTTTCCAACCAGTTTTGTAACTCGCCTTTTCACACTACAAGAAATATGGTTTTTAGCTACGAAACTTTTACCTACGAAAATAATTTTCGTAGGTAAAGATGACTTTTACCGACGAAAATTACTTTCGTAGGTAAAAGCATACATTTACCAACGAAAATTAATTTTGTAGGTAAAAACCATCTTTACCTACGAAAATTTTCGTAGGTAAAGGGTGTTTTGACTTTTTTTACCTACGAAATTGATATTTGTAGGTGAAACTCATCTTTACCTACGAAAATATTCGTAGCTATAGGGTCTTTTGTATTTTTTACTTGAAAACCCATATTTACCTACGAAAATATTCGTAGCTAAAGGGTCTATTAAATTTCTCAAAAACACCAAAAATTGAAAACCATTCTTTTCCCTACGAATTATAATTTCGTAGGGAAAACCCATATTTTCCTATGAAAATATTCGTAGCTGAAGGGTCTGTCAAAGTTTCCCAACGAATAGAAAATCCAAAATCTTTCTTTTACCTATGAAATTTAATTTCGTAGGGAAAACCCATATGTACCTACGAAAATATTCGTAGCAAAAGGGTCTTTTGAACAATTTAAAAAAAAAAAAATCGAAAACGTTACTTTTATCTACGAAATCAAATTTCGTAGGGAAAACCCATCTTTGTCTACGAAAAATATTCGTAGCTGAAAATCCAAAACCTTCCTTTTACCTATGAAATTAGATTTCGTAGGCAAAACCTATCTTTCCCTACGAAAAGATTCGTAGCTAAAGGGTCTGCTAAATTTTTAAAATTTTAAGAAAATCCAAAACCTTAGTTTTACCTAAGGTAAAACCCATATGTACCTACGAAACTATTCGTAGCTGAAGGTCTGTGAAATTTTTTAGAAAATCCAAAACATTCCTTTTACCTACGAAATAAAATTTCGTAGGCAAAACCTATCTTTTCCTACGAAAATATTCGTAGCTAAAGGGTCTGCTAAACTTTTAATATTTTCTAGGGAAACAAAAAATTCAAAACCTTGCTTTTACCTACGAATTCTAAGTTTGTAGGTAAAACCCATCTTTACCTACGAAATTATTCGTAACTAAAGGGTCTATCAAAGTTTTCAAAAAAATAGAAAATCCAAAACCTTTCTTTTACCTATGAAATTTAATTTTGTAGGGAAAACCCATATTTACCTACGAAAATATTCGTAGCTAAAGGGTCTTTTGAACATTTAAAAAAACAAAAAATCGAAAACGTTACTTTTACCTACGAAATCAAATTTCGTAGGGAAAACCCATCTTTGTCTACGAAAAATATTCGTAGCTGAAAATCCAAAACCTTCCTTTTACCTACGAAATTAGATTTCGTAGGCAAAACCTATCTTTCCCTACGAAAACCTATAACCTATAACCTTAACCTAAACCTAACCAAAACCTATAACCTAAGCCTATAACCTTAACCTAAACCTAAAATCTAAACCTAAACCAAAACCAAAACCTATAACATACCTAAACCAAAACCTATATCCTAAACCTTAACCTATAACCTAAACTTATAACCTAACCTAAACCTAAACCTAAACCTATAACTTAAACATATAAACTAAAAATTAAACCTAAACCTAAACTTAAAATGTAAATGTATTCTCAAATCCCTAAACCTAAACCTACACCTAATCCTGATCTCAACTCCCTAACCTAAACCTAAACCTAAACATGAAAACCCAAACCTAAACCTGATCCTGAACCCGAATCCGATTTCGTTAACCTAAACCTTAACCTATTCTCAATTCCTTAAAGCTATAACCTATAACCTATAACCTAAACCTAAACCTAAACCTAAATCTAAACCTTTACCTTTTAACCTTAACCTTAACCTTAACCTTAACTTAAACTTAAACCTATACTTATAAATCTTAATTTATTTGATAAAAGTTCATTTATGGTTAAGTTTTTTCTTAATAAGTTTATTGCCTTAATCTATTATTTACGAAATTGCAGGATAAATTTGAATTGGATTTGAGTGTTCTGCACATTTCTTTTACCGTCGACGACATGATCAAAGAGCGGTTCAAGGAGTACCACTCCTTGTTACACAAGCAGTACACGCAATGCATGAGTAGCGAGGAGGGCGCATTGTCCGCACCGCCGCACCTAATTGAATTTTTTGTATTTTATTTACGATGTTAAATTTATATGTATTTATGCATGATGTAGTTTATGTTTAGATGAATTTATTTATGTACTTTGGAGTTAAATGGATGTGAATATGATGAAATATATTACATAACAGGTATATATATATCAAGAAATATATTGTAATAGGTGTATATCAGGTGCATATCAAGAATTTTATGTGGGAAAAAAAAAATAAATTTACCTACCAAAATTTTCGTAGGTAAAAGTCTCATTGAAGTTTTTACCTACAAATATTTTCGTAGGTAAAAGTCTCATCCAAGTTTTTCCCTACGAAAATTTTCGTAGTTAAAAGTTACCTACGATTTTCCCGGAATATCTTTTTACCTACGAAAATAGTGGTAGGTAAAAGTTTTCTAAGTACTGTTATCTACGAATATATTTGTGGGTAAATGTCTTGTAAATACCTTTTAGCTACGAAACTATTGGTAGGTAAAAAGTGTTTTCAATATTTTTAGTTATGAAAATATTCGTAGGTAAAAAGTCTTGTAAATATTTTTAGCTACGAAATTGTTTGTAGGTAAAAAGTGTTTAAATATTTTTAGATACGAAATTGTTGGTAGGTAAATATATTTTTAGCTACGAAATTGTTGGTAGGTAAAAAGTGTTTTAAATATTAAAATATTCGTAGGTAAAAAATCTTTAAATATTTTTAGCTACGAAATTTTTGGTAGCTAAAAACTCATGTAAATATTTTTACCTACAAAATTATTCGTAGGTAAAAAGTTTTGTCAATATTTTTTCCAACGAAAATTAGCGTTGGTAAAATGTTTTGCCTACGAAATATTTCATCGGCAAAAGTCTTATCTTTGCCAACGAAATTTTTTTTTCGAGGGTAAAAATTTTCCCCCACGGACATTTAACAAGGAATTTGCCAACGAAAATTTTCGTGGGTAAAACGTTTTGCCTACGAAAATTAGACTTTTGCCTACGAAAATTTTCGTTGGTAAAAGTGGCTTTTCTTGTAGTGTCATCATTAGATGTGAATAATTAAAAGGTTTGAAGTTGATTTTGTTTTTGCATATCACGATCTATTAGTATAGTTTGTGGGGGTTTTAATCCATTAAAAATATGCTTATGTTATTCATGATGGATGAATATATCTACCCATTTTGGTTATTTGTTCAATAGTTATTATTGCTACATTTGCTCTTAAAAAAGTTATTATTGCTACGTTTCATTTGTTTCCTGTGGCGGAGTTCTATCTTTTGTCGTCCTTTCGGTAATTGTTCACCTGTAAAACTCTCTCTTCCAATTTGCTTCTCCTTCCTTTTTGGAAAATGACGTTGAGAGTCCAAAATCTCGTTGTTTCCAGATTATTATTTTTTAATTATTATATATATATATATATATCCATTTTATCTTTCTTTGAATATTATATATTATTCTATTTTTGAATAGGTTTTTCAATTTTCTTCTTTACTATATCCAGATAAAATTTATCCATGCAGATGCTAGTGTCTTTCTTTTTTTTACCCTCTTTTTATACAAATTGAGCCTATTTTATCGCCTATAATGAGAAGGATGTTAAATATAGATGGACAAGGTATAAATGCTACTCTGAGATCTCATTTCCAATTATGTAGTTCTTGAATTGTCTACGCTCTTTTACTTCTTGAATTGTTTCGTTGTTCACATCATTTACCAAGACTTGGTTGTTGATGTTTTAATGTTTATTTTGCCCAACCAAGGGCAATCCTCACTTACCTTGTGAGAGCTGCAGACTTGTGTTCATAGTCTATGTATTTACATTAGGATCATCATTCAATAGTGAAAAGGCCAAGCTATATGTCCTAGAGGGGGGTGAATAGGACTATGCCAAATTTAAAATAATTACAGCGGAATTTAAATAATCAGATAGCCAAATAAAGTAAATCAATTCACAATTTTGAAATGAATAGCAACCTCAATAAACAAGTATTGAGAGATTGATACAAAAGTTGTTCTAAGGACAACCTTACACCAAAAACCAAAGTTTATGGTAGGACAACCTGATTTCTAGAAAAGTCTTTGTATCAAGAACTCAAACTTTAGAGGAATAAACAAATTAAAACTATACTGAGGAATAGAATGCAATCTCAAATATTGATTGTTCTAGGGACAACCATGCAGCATAAAAATGGCAGGGCAACCTTACTAGAACAATTAGAGAATCTAAAGCTCAAACAAATAAAGGAATAGATTGCAGAAATATAAATTTAAATTATTACAACATTCCCCACTGAGCTTGAAATAAAATGATTACAACATTTACATCCACCTACATTCCACAAAAGAATAATCAAAGATAGGAAAATAAAACACACATCCACACAACACAAAGAGTTATAGTGGTTTACCTGTGTATACACCAACTGTTCAACAACAGCCACACAGAATGCTACTCCACTCCTAATATCCTCACACAGGGGATATTAGCATTCACTATCAAATAGGTTTTCCCAGGTTCACCCAAAACCTTCACAATTGTGTCCTTTTTAAAAGGGCTTACACAATTCAAAAAACTCTCTTTTCTGAGTTTTCCTGGCTCTCCTCAGATAACCAATACAATGAGATTTTTTTGGCTTAACCTCAAATAAAACAAAATAAAGTAAATTACATAAATTGTAAAATACCTATTTTTCTTCTTTGTTGTAGCAGCCCAGAAGAACCAAGTCGGAGTAGAGATTTGAATGTCAATGTTCAATGTCCAATACTCACTATATAATGGTTCTAACTTTTAATAGATTTTAAATTAAAACAAATGGGCTAGCTTAAATTGATTTTGATTCCAGTAAAAGGAAAATAAAACTTCTTCTTTATAGATTAGATTGGAATGCAAGAAACAAAATCAATTAACAAAGCTAAAGAAAGAGAATATTAAATAAGCACACTTAGCTTTAAACGGAGCACAGATTTATCTCTCAGAAGGCCGAATTAAATTATCTTGAATGGTGTATTTAATTCTGAGATTCGTGCTCTATTTATAGGTGAATAAATCACGTCTTCGACTGGTCTTAAGTCGCTATGACTGGTCATAGATCTAACAGAAATTTAAAAATTCGAGCGCGACAAGATAAGACGGTTTCACGACTGGTAGTAGGACACCTTCGACTGGTCATAGGTCTCCTTCGACTAGTCGTATAGGTTCCCTTCGACTGGTCGAAGCTAAGAGCAAATCATCGCTGTAGTTTGAGTTGAAGATATACGATTGATTGAAGAACCAGTCGACATTGTTCCTATGACTAGTCGAACAGTCCCCAGGACTAGTCGAAGCTTAACAGAAAATTTCTGAATTTTGCAACAAACTTACGACTGATCCAGAAAATCCTAAGACAGGTTAAAGCAGTGCTAGGACTAGTCGAACAAAGTCCAGGACTAGTCTTAGAACATGCCAAACTCTCTTATATAAAATATATGAATTATGTATCCAAAATGGCCTACTCTAAAGGTCAACCTACGGTCAGTCATACCTCAATAGTGAAGTAAGGATATTGAAACTTAAAGACACGTGACCTTAAAAGTAATGAAGCTTGAAGTCTTGATGTAGTTCAAACTTGAAAGCTTCTTAAGATCTTGAAATTGAACTTGAAAGCTTCTTGCATTATCCTTGTCTTTGAATTAAGTCGAACCAACTCACTTCCTCGAGTCTTGACTTGTATGCAGTGCTTGTCCATTAAAGTTG
Organism: Magnolia changhungtana; assembly: GCA_030180095.1. Taxonomy (NCBI): domain Eukaryota; kingdom Viridiplantae; phylum Streptophyta; class Magnoliopsida; order Magnoliales; family Magnoliaceae; genus Magnolia; species Magnolia changhungtana. The sequence continues at coordinate 4,095,280 of JASAUF010000336.1, forward strand.
ATCTTGAGTAGAGCTTTGATCTTCACATATGCAAGCTTCCTAACAGTGCCTTTGGCACCATAAATTTGACGACAAAAAGGGCTATAACCAATAGCACTTACAATCTCCCCTTTGTCAAATTAGTGACAAAACACACTTCCAAGATATGTTACAGAACACTGAATATCTGATTAATGAATCATGCACCAGTTGTTATTAACTGGCACAGTAACATGAACCTGCAAATCAGTATTCAACAGTCCACATCTGTACAAAACTCCCCCTTAGTACATAAAACATATCATATTCATTCTCCATACATATGAGACATATCCAAGCGAGTGAACATATCCATTCTCCCCCTTTTTGTCATAAGAGGACAAAGGAAACACAGAACAGATAGACTAAGGAGAATAAATTAGAGGGATAGATGAGAGATAGCAAGACAAGATATGAGATAAGATCATAATTAACTCATATAATTCATAAACTGAGTTAAAGCAAAACTAGCACAATAGTAGTAAAGTTATTACAAATTAGATAACTTAAAAAAAAACTAATCTTAACCAGATGAAGGAGCAGGGATGGAAGCATCAAGTGTATGCATGCCTTTATTCAAGCGTCTAAGATATTTCCGTATGTACTTGAATTGTAAATCATTAGCAACCGACATGTTTTCCATCATAACATTTATATTTTCAACCTAATCCTCCAATGCATGCAGACGTGCATAAAAGTCAGAAGGCTCATAATCTGGATCATTCGTAGAATCAGAATTAAGTTTTTCAAAGATATCATCCATATTAATATCATCAGAAGGAAGATCACCAGCTTCTTCCTCATGTGTTGCTTTAGCATTGCCAACACCATCACCTTGGCCAGAGAGTAAATCCAACTTCATCTTATTTAAGTTAGAATTATTGAATATCAGATGACGGATAGGTGCCTCTCCAACTGGCATATCGACTAACATATAAGTAGCCAACATAGCCATCAAATAAGCAAAAGGAATGTCACTGTGACCAGGATGGAGACGAAAATTAAGAATGGAGTGACAAATCAAGGATGCTAAACAGATAGAAGTACCACTGGCTACAGCATGAAGAATACGAACCATGAAGGAAGTCAATTCAGATTTATTACCCGATCGTAGATATAAGTTAGACACAAAGATTTTGTGAAGAACTCTGTATTTGGGTAACAAATTTCTTGAGGGAAGCGCATTCCCTTTATGAGTCCATTGAGCATCCAGATTGCATAAATCTCTAGTGAGTAACCTTTTTTCAGTTACTGAGGGTTTATCAGATAAGTTGTGGATTGGAATGCGCTCATCATTCACAGGAATTTCCATAAGAGCTGAAATCAAATGACGATCAATGTCAAATGGTCCTTTTCTAGTGGCAATTTTAAAAGTTAAATTCTCTAGTGAAAAATCACATATACATGCGAACATGGACTATGCAATGGACCGGTATGCTGGCCCACCCCAATGTAATAAGTTATCCCAACTTACAGCTTGAAGCATAGGAAGGATATCAAAAGGAGCAACATGATTAATAGAAACTTGATGTTCAACAATAACATTGCGCAATCTGATGTCCTGAACATAAGATGGATCATCATCGGGAGTCCGAAGATGACGTTTAGTGAGAGGGGCTGATCTGGAAGAAGAAGACAGACCACGGGATGTTACCTTTTCCCTCTAGATGCCATTTGCAACAAGGATTTCAAGAAAGTGAAGAGTGACAAATGATTGAGAAGATAGTTATCTCAAAACAGATTTTTCAAAAGAAAAACCCCAAATCACAACGGAATAAGAAATAGACAACTTCAAGAGGAACATAGAAGTAATCTAGACACAAATCCATAAGAAATAAGTAACTGAAACACTAACCTTGAAGGATTTGGAAGGTGGGTTCGACTAGTCATGTGTCGGCTCGTTGGAGAGTGAAGAGGAAATGAAGAAGAAAGTGATTTTTCCCAAATTTAAGTGATTCACGTGATTCACGATTGGTCGTGGGTTTTCTTCGACCGGTCGTGCCATGACAGGTTGAGGAAATCCTCGACTGGTCGAGTACCACCAAAAAATTAAAATTTCATATTATTAAAAAAATTAAAATCCAAACTAGCAAATATATACACCATGATACAAGTAGGCATAAATAATCATCTTAGAATGCACATGCCAAGATCAAATTTCATTTTATTAAACCTGCTTTTGTCGAGTGGTTTAGTGAAAATATTAGCACGTTTATTCTCGGTAGGGATATATTCCAAAGATATAATTTTATCTTCTACTAATTCTTGAATATAATGAAATCTAATATCAATATTCTTAGTACGAGAATGCCGAATTGGATTTTTCGAAATATTTATGGCACTGGTATTATCACAATATAATAACATAGAATCCTATTTAATTCTATAATCACTTAGCATACGTTTCATCCAAATAAGCTGTGTACAAGCATTACCAGCTGCGATATATTTAGCTTCAGCTGTTGAAAGTAATATAGAACTTTGTTTCTTACTAAGCCAATAAACTAAATAGTTTTCAATATAAAAATGACCACCATTGGTTGATTTTCTATCATCAAGATTACCAGCCCAGTCAGCATCCGAGTACCCAGCTAATTGAATACTAGTCTAATGTGGATACCATAGACCGAGATTAACAGTACTAGCTACATAGCGTATAATCCGTTTGACCGCAATCAAATGCGATTCTTTAGGTTCAGACTGATTTTAGTGCAAATACCAACACTTAGAGCAATATCGGGTCTACTAACAGTTAAATACAATAAACTACCAATCATACTCCGATATAATTTCGGATCCACATTTTTACCTGCAGAATTTTTTGAGAGTTTCAAAGTTGTACTCATAGGAGTATCAAAATTCTTACCATTCTCAAATCCAAATCTCTTAATCAAATTCATAGCATATTTAGATTGAGAGATGAACATTCCATCAGGTCGTTGTTTTACTTGTAACCCAAGGAAGTAATTCAATTCCCCAACCATGCTCATTTCAAATTGAGATTTCATCAAATCTGCAAACTCAATAATCATGTCAGTACAAGTAGATCCATAAATAATATCATCTACATAGATTTGAACCATTAAGATATCTTCGTTATGTTTCTTAACAAACAATGTTTTATCAACACTTTCCATCTGAAAATTATGAAAAAGTAAAAACTTAGTCAATTTCTCATACCATGCTCTGGGAGCTTATTTTAGACCATAGAGAGCTTTTTTAAGGCAGAATACATGATCAATAAACTTAGGATCTTCAAACCCTGTAGGTTGTTCAACATAAACTTCTTCATATAAATCACCATTTAAAAAGGCACTCTTTACATCCATTTGAAAAATTTTAAACTTTTTAAAGCATGCTATGGATATAAAAAGTCTGATTGATTCAAGACGAGTAACTGGGGTAAAGGTTTCATCATAATCAATACCTTCAATTTGAGTGTACCCTTGTACAACTAATCTTGCCTTGTTTCGAATAAAATTCCCAAGCTCGTCAGACTTATTTTTAAAAGCCCACTTTGTTCCAATAATATGTTTATCTTTAGGTTTAGGAACAAGATACCAGACATCATTTCGAACAAATTGATTAAGTTCTTCTTGCATTGCAACAATCCAGTTTACATCAGCAAGAGCTTATTTTACGTTAGATGGTTCTATCTGGGATGTAAAACATATGTAATTACATATATCCTCAAGGTGTCTACTGGTACGAACACCAGTGAGAGGGTTTCCAAGAATCTATGTGGTTGGATGATCTTTACCAGTCCTCAGATTAGAATCAGTCTGATTAGATGAAGTGTCAGATTTATCAATTACAAGAACTTCATCATTATCTGAACTTGAGACTGGTGTGTTCAAGTGATCATCAATGACCACATCGATGGACTCTTGAATCACACCGGTCCTTTTGTTCAGAACCCTATAAGCTCGACTGTTTAAAGAGTATCCTAAAAAGATCCCTCGTGTGTCATTTCTAATATATCCCAAGCTTGTTTTACAGAATCACAGGATATAATTCTTTTGAATTCATCCGGTGATAGTGCACATGTAATTGCATTTAGTGTTTTAGCATTTGCACTACTCTCACTTTTCTGAAGTGTGGTCCAAGAAAAATAAGCCGTTATTTTTATTGTTTTTGAATCATCAATACCAATCACTTCAGTGGTAGGAGGGGTCCATTCATTCACTGTGGCTAGCCACACATTTTCATCCATGGATTTGAGGAAGATCCTCATCCTCGCTTTTTAATAGGCATAATTAATGACATCGAAAGGTGGAGGCCTAGTGACTGAAAGGTTATCAAAATTTGACATCTTATATAAAGCTTAAATTGTTAGCTCAGGAAATAAATCCAAGAATAACAAATAAAAAGCAAGCTATTAGGCTCTGATACCACTTGAAAAGGCCAAGCTATATGTTTTAGAGGGGGGGTGAATAGGACTATGCCAAATTTAAAATAATTACAGCGAAATTTAAATAATCAGATAGCCAAATAAAGTAAATGAATTTACAATTCTGAAATGAATAGCAACCTCAATAAACAAGTATTGAGAGATTGATACAAAAGTTATTTTAAGGATAACCTTACACCAAAAACTAAAGTTTATGGTAGGACAACCTGATTTCTAGAAAAGTTTTGTATCAAGAACTCAAACTTTAGAGGAATAAACAAATTGAAAATATACTGATGAATAGAATGTAATATCAAATATTGATTGTTCTAGGGACAACCATGCACCATAAAAATGGCAGGGAAACCTTACTAGAACAATTAGAGAATCTAAAGCTCAAACAAATAAAGGAATAGATTGCAGAAATATAAATCTAAATTATTACAACATTCCCCACTGAGCTTGAAATAAAATGATTACAACATTCACATCCACATATATTTCACAAAAGAATAATCAAAGATAGGAAAATAAAACACACATCCACACAACACAGAGAGTTATAGTGGTTTGCCTGTGTATACACCAACTGTTCAACAACAGCCACACAAAATGCTACTCCACTCCTAATATCCTCACACAGGGGATATTAGCATCCACTATCAAATAGGTTTTCCTAGGTTCACCCAAAACCTTCACAATTGTGTCTTTTTCAAAAGGGCTTATACAATTCAAAAAATCCTCTTTTCTGAGTTTTCCTGGCTCTCCTTAGATAACCAATACAATGAGATTTTTCTAGCTTAACCTCAAATAAAACCAAATAAAGTAAATTACATAAATTGTAAAATACTTGTTTTTCTTCTTTGTTGTAGCAGCCCAGAAGAACCAAGTCGAAGTAGAGATTTGAATGTCAAAGTTCAATGTCCAATACTTACTATATAATGGTTCTAACTTCTAATCGATTTTAAATTAAAACAAATGGGCTAGCTTGAATTGATTTTGATTTCAGTAAAAGGAAAATAAAACTTCCTCTTTACAGATTAGATTGGAATGCAAGAAACAAAATCAATTAATAAAGCGAAAGAAAGAATATTAAATAAGCACACTTAGCTTTAAACGGAGCACAGATTTATCTCTCAGAAGGCCGAATTAAATTATCTTGAATGGTGTATTTAATTCTGAGATTCGTGCTCTATTTATAGGTGAATAAATCACGTCTTCGACTGGTCTTAAGTGGCTACGATTGGTCATAGATCTAACATAAATTTGAAAATTCGAGCGCGACAAGATAAGACGGTTTCACGACTGGTCGTAGGACACCTTCGACTGGTCATAGGTCTCCTTCGACTAGTCGTATAGGTTCCCTTCGACTGGTCGAAGCTAAGAGTAAATCATCGTTGTAGTTTGAGTTGAAGATCTACGATTGATCGAAGAGCCAGTCGACACTATTCCTATGACTAGTCGAACAGTCCCCAGGACTAGTCGAAGCTTAACAGAAAATTTCTGAATTTTGCAACAAACTTACGACTAATCCAGAAAATCCTAAGACAGGTCGAAGCAGTGCTAGGACTAGTCGAACAAAGTCCAGGACTAGTCTTAGAACATGCCAAACTCTCTTATATAAAATATATAAATTATGTATCCAAAATGGCCTACTCTAAAGGTCAACCTACGGTCAGTCATACCTCAATAGTGAAGTAAGGATATTGAAACTTAAAGACACGTGACCTTAAAAGTAATGAAACTTGAAGTCTTGATGTAGTTCAAACTTGAAAGCTTCTTAAGATCTTGAAATTGAACTTGAAAGCTTCTTGCATTATCCTTGTCTTTGAATTAAGTCGAACCAACTCACTTCCTCGAGTCTTGACTTGTGAGCAATGCTTGTCCATCAAAGTTGATCTTGAGTAGAGCTTTGATCTTCACATATGCAAGCTTCCAAACAGTGTCTTTGGCACCATAAATTTGACAACAAAAAGGGCTATAACTAATAGCACTTACAAATAGTTGGTTCTAGTGGAATTTGGCAACTTCCTCATTCTTCTTTTCTTTTCTTCAAGTTTTATCGTGGTTTTAGTTTAAAAGCATTGTTACTTGCTAATGCCTATCTATTTAAAATTCATCTGCTATTTTTTATCGATTAAAAAATTACTTACTAGTTTATCAAATTGTCTATTTTGTCATGATTATTAATATGCCTTTATTACTGAATGCTAGTTGGTTGGGGCTATTGAGCTTGGGATGCTTGGAACTACCTCACTAATTTGTATTGAATTTGTTTAGGATGCTATGTCATGATTTTCCAATCAATCATATCTAAGGCCATGTCATGTCCCAAACTCGGAAACCGGGCTCACAAAATTTCCGATCGCCGAATCCGGCGCTGACAGCCTCCGTAGTACCCCATTCTTGGCTCCCAGCGCCCATACGCCAGATTCTGATCCTGGGATCCTACAAGGAGGATTTTCAGTATGATTTTTTTTTGTAATGGAGCATAACCACAAGCATAACCAAGTCACAAAATAATAACACCACATATCCACTATATCAAAAACTTTAAGTACAATGTGTATGAAAGGAAAATACATATATCAAAATCAAAGCTCCAGAGGACAGCTGCACGCTCCAAGCTCAACGCTACTGCAACCTAACGCCACCTGCACGCATCTATCGTGCATAAGCTTACAAAAGCTTAGAGGGTGGTGGAAGTGTGTGCACAAGATAAGTGCCAAGTATACCATAAAACACATAAATCATACATCATCGGGATAAGCAGAAATACTAACAAGATCATGAATCATATGACATCAGATTAAGCGGAAGTATACTGGTAAGTCCATGAATGTTATCAGCTGTACCAAGGCAATGCGATGCAAAACATAATAAGACAATAACAGATGCTAAGAATGCAATGCAATATACAAATCCTGACGAGCCACGAATACCATCAATCCCATCTAGGCCATATAAGTGCAAAAACATAGTAACCCAAAATGCTAAGTACTGCGGATGCAATGTAATATGCGGTGCGAATGAAATGACTATGTAGGAACGTGAAGTCGGGATGATAGTACGAAGTATCACAGGCTATGGGATCCATCACAAGGGACTTCTATCCAAACCAGTCCAATACCTAAATTTGGATAGTCAGACATAATGTGGTAAACTCCTGATCTCAGGTTAGTCGCGCGCCCAACCGAAATCCTGGCCATGCGATGGTATACGTAACAAATAGTTACGCACCACCAGCCCGAGTGGATAGTGAATGAATGAATGAATGGATATGCAATTCCTGCTCAATAAGTCCACATATCAGTACGGTTCCTCTCTGGGATCATCACCGGGGTCTATTACACTCTAGCCAGCTTGCCGCCCCTATCCGAGCGAACAACTGGGTAAGTGGAAGAGACCTCACTATTCGCCTGCCAATATCGGGCCCGGTTCGTCGATAGCGGACCCATTCCTTAAGCTGGTCAAACTCAACTTAGACATTACCCCCTCACTCAGGCGGGTAAGGTCACACCCCCTCCCAACCGACCACGACACAGTGGGAGACGCGACCTACTAGTATACGGCCCTCTTGCGCTGATATACATCCATTCGGTCTTGACGTTGGGGCGTCTCCTGGCCACGGAGGTTCAGGGATTTTCACCCAGGGATATCTATGGTGCCTGTATGCTAGAACCAAATATTTTCGATGTCCCATCTAGCTATCCACGATGTGCTTGTGGAGGCCACGGCCCTGATGTCGCTAGGGCGTACAATGATCAAGTAACATGTATGCGAGATGCATGAATCACACCGTACAAACATGCAACAATCTTACGCGTACCATGTGCTCATGTCGGGCACTCCGTCTCATATGGAGTCCCGTAAATGTCTTGGCCCAACGGCTCATGTTATAACCAAACATTCCTCATATCAGGCATACATATGATGCGTATGGGCATGAATCATGGAGCTACACTAAGCATGTTATAAGGTGATGAACTATCCTTACAACGTAGATGGGCCTAAACGGCCTACACATAACAAGTATGGGCCTACCAATGGCCCTAGGGAGAGTCGTAATGTGGACATTTAACCAACACTATACTTACAATGTGGACGTCAAACCAACATTGCTCCCAAGTCATGGCCCGCCATAAAGGTCAACACATAAACCACGGTGGAATCACCTTCAATGGGCCTTATGTACATCCCATTGGCCTCGGCCCATGGGCCTCCAATACGTCAAATGGGTCTCATAACATGGGCCCTATGCACACCACAGTGGGTCTCAACCCACGGGCCTTTATACATCACAATGGGTCTCAACCCATGGGCCCTAAGATACACCCAAATGGGCCTTATAACATGGGCCTTGCATTCATATCAAGGTGGGCCTCAACAACGGCCACAAGTACACATCAAAGTGGGCCTCAACAATGGCCATAAATACACATCCAGGTGGGCTTCAACAACGGCCATAAATACTCATCTAGGTGAGCCTCAACAACGGCCATAAATACACATCAAGGTGGGCCTCAACAATGGCCACAAGTACACATCAAAGTGGGCCTCAACAACGGCCATAAATACACATCAAGGTGGGCCTCAACAACGGCCACAAGTACACATCAAAGTGGGCCTCAACAACGGCCATAAATACACATCCACGTGGGCCTCAACAACGGCCAAATGGTTGAACGACTTGGATGCAACACATGCATCATGGTGGGGCCCATAAAGGCCCACTAACAGGTATATTATATAAAATATAATATATACATATATATAATATAAAATGTATATATATAGGTATATATATATACACACACACATAACCTCCCCACACAAGCACACACGCTCACACATGCACTCACACACGCACGCACATATGCATACACACGTGCACACTCACACACATGCACACACATGCATACACACGTGCACATGCACACACACGTGCAGCAGGGAGGGTCCCACCGTCTAAGGTGGACGGAGCGGCTGGAACACATATATCATAGTGGGCTTCCACCGTCCGCTTGGACGGTGGCAGCAAGGCACACACATCACTGTGGGTCCCATGTGGGGCCCACCATAACGTTTACTTTCCATCCCACCCGTCCATAAGGTCACGTAGACCTGGATGGAGGGTGAAAACAAATTTCAGCTTGATCCAAAACTTCTGTGGACCCCAAAAGAGTTTCAATGGTAAACGTTCATTCACACCGTTTCCTATGATGTGGGCTACCTGAGCCATGGATCAGGCTGATTTTCGGAGGGGACCCACCTCAGGGGGTGGTCCACCTCATGGACGGATTGGATTTCAAATAAACATCAAGGTGGGGCCCACGGCTGGAGCCGTGGGTTCCTGCCCACCGTCCACCCGGCTACCAGCGCACGCAGGCGCTGCCTGTACTCTGACAACAGCAGCAGCAGCTGCTGTTGGATATTTTATTTTATTATTTTATTTTATTTTTCTGCAGTTTTTCCGGTGTAGGGCCCGCATCTGATGAATCAGACCCACCCAATGGATTCCATAGCTCATACTCCATCCATCAAGCCCAATATTGGATATTTTTCAATGTACAGAAATATCAGGGAAGTTTTCAATGGTGAAAATTACTCTTTCCAAAGGTATGGTCCGCCTGAGAGTCAGAATGACCTCATTTTTCAGCTCAACGCCTAAAATGAGGTAGGAAAGGGGATGGACGGCTTGGATTGAATCCAATCATCAAGGTGGGGCCTATATGAGTGGTCCACCTCACAAGCTTGGAACCAAGCTTATATTTGTGTTTTTCCCCAGCGAGGTCCAGCGTCCCTGGACGCTGGACGGCTCAGAGTGGGCCCTGCTCTGGTGGACCACCAAGGGTGAATGGTGTGGGTTCAACACATATGAAGTGGTCCCCTATTACCAATGGCTTGGATAAACCACATACTTCATGGTGGGGTCCATCCAAGTGGACCACATGACCACATAATCTAAAAAGGGGAGAGAGAGAGAGAGAGAGAGAGAAAAGTGGGACACACGTGTGATGGAGGGACCCCGACACTATGGGCCCTCCCTTGCATCCAATCATACATCAAATGATAATCAAGGTAGGCCATCAGCCACATCTTAGGGTCGAAAGTGAGATCCATACCATTGATTGGTAGGCCTCACTTGACCCATCTAAGAAAACATGAAAACTACCCTATCAAAGCACCCACCGGTTGATCTCTTCGGTCCGTTGGAACGCCACCCTCCTTGTGCTCCTCTTTGATGGTGCAGATGAGAAATGGATGGCTAGGATGATGGGTTTTTGAATGGGAAAGGTGGGCCACACAAACTCTCTTTTCTCACTTGGAAGCTTAGACGTGTGAGCACTTGCTTGGCTTGGGAATGTGGAGAAATGAGAAGGAGAGAGAGAGTTGTAAGGAGATGTAAGAGATGAGAGATGTGAGTGATGGAGTGATGTGTACTTGACTAGGTATGGGTGTGTAAGAGAGAGGGTAAGGAAGAGTTGACTTTGGAGAGAGAAAGCATGGGTTGCTTGTACTTGACATTGAAGTGATTGATTGATTGATTGATGGGATTGATTTGACATTGTGTAGAGATTCTCTCGGGATCGTAAAAGCGTGGCGTTTCTTCGAAATAAACGCCGGCTCACATCTTCTGGTCAGGGTATCGGATCGGTGCGCGAGTCGCGGCGTTGGAACCGCGGCGACGGTGCGGTCGCAATGATACAGGTCTCGGATTAAACCGACTCGAATCTAAAGGATACGACTTACGGTCGTGTGCAACGTCGATTATCGGTCGCGGACTGCCGGACTTCGACGGAAAGGATCGCGGGATTCATCAGAACAGTACGAACTAGGATACGGGTCTCACAGGCCATTTCCTGATTTGAATTATGATTGGAATGAATACTTGATTCATTGGAATGTTTTCGTGGATATGAATCTTAAGGAATGATGTGTGACTAAGTGTAACAGAACTTTAAAGTTTGTTCCCTTGTGTTCTAATTAAATTGTAATCACTTTCCTTAACATTCAAAAATTGAGGGACTGGGCTAAAAAATGCAATAATGGTACTTTCGAGTTGGACTTGGAAGATACAATTGAGAAGACTCAATATATAGATAATAAGTAGGGTGTCTAACTTTACCTCTTTTTTTTTTTTTTTATCTTTAAAAAAAAAAAAAAAAGATTTTCAGGCTCCAATACCACAAACAAAAGGTATCATCAGGCAAGGTGCAACTTGTTGGATCAAAACAACTCATCCTTGCTTACTGTGGCATAAATACATGCCTGTCTTGATCATCCAAATCATGCTGGATGTGGAGAGTGACTTGAAATACTCTGAGCAGATGAGCCTTACCCTCAAATTGGTGGCTATTAAATAGATGGGTTCAATGAAAATGGTTAGATCCAAATTGCAATGGAAAATTTTAGCAGTCTTGATTGTGTATTTATTGTGTATTTCATGATCCCATCTCATTTAGTTAGCATTTGATGCTGACTTTTATTTACCATTTGTTATTTGAACTTTGTCTAGTGATCTTGTTATTCTTATCTTAGCTGTCAAAAAGGTTTTTTAAAGGCATGAGGCCTAGATGAGGCAGCCCGTCCCTTTGGGGTGGGGCTTATGCATGTGTGCTGAGGTGTTACATTGGCTACTTACTTCTTATTTAGTTCATAGGAAAAGATAACAAATCAATAGCCTGAAATTAGTAGCAATAACAAGTATCTAGATTATAGTGTTTGTCACTTCTTTTTGTTCAACTTATCAGTGATTCGACTTTTGTAAGTGCGGTGTATGAGATTGAATCCAATCATCAAGTAGGCTATACCTTGGATGGGCCATACTCAAAATCAAATAAAAAACCTTGACAATCCTAACCATTCTATTGGAGGGTGCTTGTATGTGTACCACTTGTACAGAAAGTGAATCACAATAAGTTAAGTGATAGAGCCTAACCAACAGTCTAGCTTTTCTTGTTCCAAGCACAGTTCATCAGTCCTTGTGCATCTAGCATAAAATTTTTGCAATCTAAACATGCTATCCTAACATTTATTGATATGATTTTGCTTGATGTTTGCAGCTCCGAACACAATATTACATGTAATGGTAAGACATCGTATAAACAAATTTTTTTTATTTTTATTTTTATTTTTTTTACATTTGACAATCTGTAAATCCTTATTGTGAGGAAAACATGGATGTTCTGCGCTCTATACCTATTTCGTACAAATGAGGCAGTAGGTTTGGTTATTAGTGCTTTGTACATGTTTGATCTCTTCCTCTCTCTATCTCTTTCTGTCGCTCTTTCAAATTTCATGCATGCTAACTATTATCGGGCCTTGTTAAGATTCAAGGGGCGAGATGAGGTTTATGAAGTGCATCCAAATGCACATCGCAAATTGGCATTTGCCTCAAAGCACGATTTAGGTGTCAAATTAAGGCAGTTTTAATTTGTTCTTCTTCAATCAATTTTATCTTTATTCATACTATAAAAGTACAGTTACACATAAACTATTGTCTTTCCATTATCGCTAACTTTCATTTGTTTTTCAAATGTATTGTTTCTCATTTGTCTAGGATTTTGAGCAACTAGTAATTAAAATCTAGTATTTATAAAAAGTGGGGTCATTTGGCACCCCTAAATAATACTAGATTTCAATTCTAAGGTAGTTCAAAATTCATGATTTTTACTATTTTTCAATTTGAACGGAGACTCGTGGCTTACAAAATTCAAAATTTTTAGATCATTTCCAACCTTCATTTCTCCTCTTATTTTAAGGTATTCACATTCACATTTGGGATTTGGATCGGATGCTAGTAACTGTTTCTCTCTAGATCTACCGATTTCAATTTGTTGTTTTCTTGGCTTCCGTTGCCATACATGATTGCTGAATCTGGTGAATTATGGAATATTTTAGTTAAAAATTTCAGATTTGTCTGTGTCTTCTTTCACTATTGAGTTCATTCAAGAGGATGAAATTGCAGTTTTCAGCTACACCCTTTCTTTTTCTTTATTTTTTGCAGTACATTCTTCTTTTTGTATCACTAAAAGCTAAGAAAGGGTGTAGCTATCAACAAGGAGGGCATAAATACTGACCACAAAGAAATTTGGAATTGTAAACATTTCAATTGAGATGGTGATAAAGAGGTCAGATCCTCATGCAAATGTTGTAGACAGAGCTCTCTATACAACTCTCTGTTCACATGTCGTGTTAAGGTTATTAAAGTTAGTAAAAAATCATTAACATGCCTAGAGCTTATTCACCAAGGTATAAACTTTATTCAACTAGTATGTGGGTCCACCATATTGTATATATGCCATCCAAATCCCAATCTAATGAACTCTACCATGATGATGTGATGCCCCAAAAGTAAGGTCTATGCAATCATTAGATAGGCCATGCGCAGAAAGCAATGGACATCCACCCAAAAACTTTGAAATTCTCATGGTAGGCCATGCGATGTTGAAGCCCACCTTATTTTTTGTACATCTCACTTTCTTGGTGAAAAGACTAATGGACAAGTGGGATTCCATACACAAACAATAGTGGGCCTCTTAGGCAAAGTTGTAGAGAGAGCTATGCCTTCAAACATTACAGAGGACCTGGCCTTGTACAAACATTGGCCACATTATACACATGCGTCTTCTTTGTGACAGTTATGACCATGGTCAATAAATCCTTGCTGTTAGATTATGCTCAAAAATCTCTTTGTCAAGTCTTAGTGCATGTTTGGATGGTGAGAAATGGAAACCAAAAAATATCATGATTATTCAATGATGATTTCTTAAGACTTTCAGTAAGAATAAATTCTTATGAATTATAACTTTTTTAGTTGAAAATAAAATTCTTGTGAATGGATTTTATGATCCAATTAACTATTCTAAGCCTTTTCAAGACTGTTTGTTGTGTACTGTCCTTTAATTAACACATTTTTCCCTTTTACTATTGCAGGTTTCCAGTGGGACTAGTTTTTAAGATACATATGCTCTTCTAAACTTGTCATACTCATGTGATCAGGTGATTACTCATCTCTCTTTTCTCCTTGATTGTCCAAAGAACCGCTGATTAGATGAGAAACTTGGCTGATTGTAGAAATTCTTAGGAAAAAAGAAAAGTGGGAGGGAGGGTTTAAATGAAGATACGGTCCATTGAATGGCTCACCAAGAAAAAAATAAAGATATGTTTAGGATTTTGCTTCTTTGTAGTCAGGCTCTTAGCACAGTCCTTGGTGATATGATCCAAACCACCACATTTGAAGTAACCTCTGCCTATGTCTAGAGTACAAAATTAGTGACATTACACAAACTCCTTTTCCTTAAGTGAATTTTATTTAGATCAATGAAATTGATACAAATGAGTCCTAGTAGTGAATTATCCTCTCATCATTCCACTCGGCTAACTTGTTCGCCTCCATACAAACATGGGAAAAGGAAATGTTCAATTTCATTGACGGAAAAAAGTCGAACAACAAGTAAAGGCAATGGATCATTTTTTCACTGAAGCATAATTCCATTTTCGAGTTCTTAGATTGTGTAAAAGAAATATTATGGATGTATTGCTTAGCTTACTGACAAGTAGCAAGTTTTTTAAGATTGTCCATTTGTTTTCTTACATGTATCCTATGATTAAACATCTTGAGTTTTTGGCCAAATGATCTGCTAGGCAGTTCCCACCTAATACAGGGTTTGGATGTCTAATTAACACATTTTGTGTTTCTATTTTCAGGCAAACATAGATACATATCTCGTATCAATGGCCAAACAACACATTATGTTGCTTCTCTTGGCATTTCTATTCTGAGTAGTATTGTTTTTTAAAACATTAGCAATGACCGATTCATTGGATGGTAATTTGAATATGCTTATTGCTTCTCCTTTTATTGTTTATATATTTTTTTTGGTGAAAATTTTGATAGATCATTTGGGAGATTTCTCCATTAGATCTATCCTCACTCCTAAATCGACCATCCTCCCATACCTTCAATTTCTATGATGCAGGTCTCTGTAGATACTTTGCTTTACTGCAATATATCATAGCATGTAGTCTGTTAATTCAAAATCTTAAATCTTTCTATTTGCAGTACATTGTAGATAACAATCTTAAGAACAACCCATGACATGGATTTGATGAGTGGTCACTCAAGGTAAAAACCAATGCGCCTAACTTAATCGAAACAGCTGCATGTCACCTTCTCCAAGACCTATAAATTGCTCAGAGACATGTTTATGCGGTGGAGGCATCTAAAATGACAGAATATGCATGCAGGTTTATTGCTGGGAATCCATCATTGGGAGAACGGATTATGATGTGATTTTATTTTGCAGTTTAAACTTAACACTTGACTTTTTTGAGTTTTTTGCCAAACTCAGAGAGACAGAGAGAGATTTCCATCTTATTTCCATGGTTTCTCTATTTGTGTTGAGATTTCAAGTGTTTTGGACTAAGGGAGAAAACCAATCTCTATTTTTTTTCTTTTTCTTTTCTTTCTGTTTTTTCTTGTTTTATAGATTGGGATTCCAAGTCTATTTGACTGAGAATTGAAGACTCTTTATGGGTTTTGGTAAATTAATTGTTTTGTTGATATTGTGCTAATTATTGTCTTAATGAATGTTAAATGGGTGAAATATGCATAGGTTCAATCATTTGTTAATAGAGAAATGATGTTAAAAGTGAATTTAGCCTCAGTTGATGCCAACAAAGGCTAAATTCATCTTTAGTCTCTGTTTTGCCTCAGTTGCCTAAATTGAGACTACAACTCCCATGGCTAAAGGCTTTAGCCTCGGTTGTTGAGAACCGATGTTAAAAATAGATTTAGCTTCAATTGGAGGCAACTGAGGCTAAAATTTGGATTTAGTCTCAATTGGAAACAATGGAGGCTAAAATTTTTGTTTAGCCTCATTTCGAGAAAACTAAAGTTAAAAAAGGTTCTTTTAGCTTCACTTGAAGAACCGAGATTATAAAAGTCATTTTAGCCTCGGTTGCTAAAATTGAGCCTAAAGCCTTTAGCCACGGAGTTTTCAACCTCAGTTTGGATAACTGAGGCAAAACCAAGGCTAAAAGCTTTATCCTTAGTTTTTAACCTTTTTAGCCACAGTTTTGAACCGAGGCTAAAACCTTCTTTTCTTATAGTGATATTAAAAATATTTATCGTAAATTACTAAATAATTTTTAAATTGAATATAAAGTATAAACTAAATTATTTAACTCTAAAGTAACTTTCTTAGAAAATTGCAATAATATGTTGGTGTGTTGGGCCCACTAGCTAGATGTTTATGGACACTAACCATATGTTAGTGCGATGGGGCCTACGGCCGTTTATATTTTTTTCCTTAAAGCCTTGACAAGTTGAACATACAAAATAAACTAGACTGCTATAAAACTCAGGTGGTAGAAACAATATCCACTTGGAAGATTTACCGTATTTCCGTCTGTGTCCCTCAAAGATTGGATTGCAATGATTTTTAGGATGTACGGATAAAGTAGAGCACCGTGAACACCGCGGATGTAACATGTCGAAGAAGGTGAGCCTCACTCGGGCGCGGCTTCGGTGGGTGGATCTCCGTATCCACTGGTTGGGTGGGACCCCTTACTGTGGGGCGGCTCCCAGTGATGTATGTGCCTTAAATCCAGACCGTTCAACCATTTTCCTAGCTCATTCTACGGCATGATCCCAAAAAGGAAGCTGACTCAAATCTTAAGTGGACTACACCACAGGAAACAATTATGATTAAATCCCTACCATTAAAAGATTCATGACTTCACTGGAATGTTTATTTGCCATTCAACCTGTTGATAATGTCACAAAGACCCAGATGAAGAGACCACACAAATATCATCTTGATCCAAAGCTTTTGTGGCCTATAAGAAGTTTTTAATGGTTAATTCTGACCGTTTCCTGTGCTATGGTCCGTTGAGATTTCGATATGCTTCAGTTCTTGGATCATGCCCTAAAATAAGATTTCAATACAGATATACAACATGTATGTAGTCACGTATATCAATGTGGGCCCAGCAGTCAAGGGGAGCTGCACTGACCTCAAATATGTTAGTTGTTTTAATAGCTTTGTAAAAACAGGGGTGGCTTCGTGGAGGTTTGCAGGACAGATTTTTCTAAATTTGTTATATGGGATATCGACCGGTTTGTTGATGACATTAAGAGACCTTATTACATACAAATTTAAGACATTAGATAATATATTAATGTCATCAGGTTCTGTGTGCCATCATGCCATTTATTTTGCGAGATCATTTAAAGTAATGGACAAAATATGTGGCAGATCTAGAGGTGATGTCAGGAATACCACACCACAAAAAGCAGGGACCGTTGAGATAACGTCTGTGTATCCATTTCTGGATATGGCGCATCCATGTCCTCTCGTACAGGGTTTGGAGATGGGTCTTGTGTTAAGTTCACATGGTAGGCCAGGTATATTGTTTTTATAGTGTGGCGATAGAGTTGCATGTTCTCAGCTTTCCGAGAAAAAAAAAATAAAATAATAAGAGGCGAATGAGAGGCTGAGTTCTCTGCAGCGACTAACAACGAGCTCTCGTTATCTGCCCAAAGTTGGTAGATGTGGAACTGATTATAATTATTGGGTTATCTGAGCTATTGGTTATGATAGCTGCCATTCATGATCGATCATGCCCCATAAATCTCTCAAATTGGAAGATCAAAATGCTCTGTCTTTGACATTATTGTCACTGAATATGGACCGTGTGTTGTCCTTATCCATATATTTGCACGGCCACAATTGAAGTTAGATTTGTCTAATTGAGGACATTTTTCATGCACAATCGATCATGATGATGGGACCCAACAAATTAAGGG
This sequence comes from Magnolia changhungtana, assembly GCA_030180095.1. Classification (NCBI taxonomy): domain Eukaryota; kingdom Viridiplantae; phylum Streptophyta; class Magnoliopsida; order Magnoliales; family Magnoliaceae; genus Magnolia; species Magnolia changhungtana. The sequence goes on from JASAUF010000336.1 coordinate 4,113,504, forward strand.
CCAGAAAACCCAACATTAATGGACCCCACAAGCCCTCGTAGTCACTAATAGAGAGCCATTTAATCAAAACCAGCCATGATTTAAAATACTCAAGATTACATCGTCACAATATTATTATTATTATTGTAGCAAACTCGCTCTCTTTGATACATCGATTGCAGAGAGCCACTGAAATGATATACTCTATACAGCTTAAGGTGGCGGTTTCCTCATATGCGCGACCGGGCCAGGACCTGCGGTTCGAACGGCTCGAACCGGCGGTTATTTCGGTTAGAAGGCCGTTGGTTTTTGGTGGTCTTGGGAGAGGATTTCTCCACATGAGGAAGTGTTTTGGCCATTTCCCTCAGCTTGAATTTCTGTATTTTCATGTTCGCTTTTGGAAGTTCTTTTGAAAACAACACTCTCTTTGGCACCATGAAATGTGCCATTCTCTCTCTGCAGTAAGCAATGATATCTTCCTCCTTCACTTCAATCTTCTCTTCCAAAGCCTTCTTTTTCAGCGTGAGGAATGCACATGGGGTCTCGCCCCAGTGCGGGTGTGGCATCGCCACCACAGCAGCTTCCGATACCAACGGATGGCTGTAGAGCACGCTCTCCACTTCGACGCTGCTGATGTTCTCCCCACCTGATATGATCACATCCTTGAGCCGATCTTTAATCTCTACGTATCCGTCCGGGTGGATAACACCAGCATCCCCTGTGTGGAACCACCCGTTCTTGAAGGCATCCAACGTGGCTGATTGGTCCTTGTAGTACCCCTTCATGATGCTGCTGCCGCGCAGGAGGATCTCCCCCACGGCCTTCCCATCACGAGCCACAGCGTCCATCGTGTTCGGGTCCCTTACGTCCACATCGGCAAGGGAAAGCACGCTAATTCCCTGACGGGATTTGAGCGCTGCTTGCTCGCCGCACGGCAGCTGGTCCCACTTTGCCTGCCACTCGCAGACTAGGGCGGGGCCCGTCGCTTCCGTGAGGCCGTACGCGTGCGTCACGTGGAATCCTGCACCTTCCATCTTCTCTAGCAGCGGCGCTGGTGGTGGTGCGCCACCGGTTAGTATCTGTACAGGGGACTTGATTGGCCTCCGCTCGCTTGGCTTGGCGTCGAGGATGACGTTGAATAAGACAGGCGCGCAGCACATGTGGGTTACTCCGTGCTCGGCGATGGCCTGGTAAATGTCAGCCGCAGATGGACTGCGGATGCACACGTTGGTCCCACCACGTGCGGCCATGCCCCATGTAAAAGTCCAGCCATTGCAATGGAACATCGGCAGTGACCAGAGATAGACCGGCTCACTTCCAACGCCCCACTGAAGTAAAAGGCTGAGAGTGCTTAGATACGCGCCGCGGTGGCTGTAGACGACACCCTTGGGAGCCGACGTGGTGCCTGATGTATAACTCAGCGTGATTGGGTCCCACTCATCTTCGAGAATAGGTGGCACGTATCTAGGATCTCCATGTTGGACTAGCTGCTCATATTCGAGCTTGCCCAGTCGGATGCCTGTGGGCACGTCAACGTCGTCGATAACGACAACAAACAGCAAAGATGAATCCGATGCATGGGCCCCTTCCGAGCCGCCGATGAGGATCTTGAGCACTTCCCGCGCAAGGGGCACAAACTGATAGTCTACGAACAGGGCCTTGGCTTCCGAGTGCTTGAGAATGGTGGCGACATTCCTAGCATCGAGTCGGGTGTTGATGGTGTTTAGCACTGCCCCAGCCATGGGAACGGCGAAATGCATCTCATATAGGGCGGGGATGTTAGGCGAGAGTACCGACACAACATCATTCTTGACTATGTTCAACGACTGGAGAGAAGATGCAAGGCGGAGGCATCGGTCGTATGTCTGGCTCCATGTGAAGCAGGTCCTGCCGTAAATGACAGATGGGCGATTGGCGTAGACGGTCGCCGCTCTCTCTAGGAAGGTGATTGGAGAGAGGGGGACGTAATTTGCTGCACATTTCTGTAGCTTATCCATGGAGTCTACAGAGAGAGAGAGAGAGAGAGAGAGAGGTGTGGATGCGAGAAGGAAAAGGGCGGAGATATATATAGGGAGATTAGAGCGATGAAGGTGTTTTGGGCTTTGTAAGATGTGGTGGGAGTAGCTTGGAAAGTGCTAAGAATTGACGTTTGGGTTTGAAGTTTGAACGCAAGACTATTGACCGTCGTATGCTTTCATGGGATTCACGGACGCGGATTTCCTGCTAAAGCCTTTCGCAGGAGGTTCCTATCCACCGTGATGTTTATGAGAAATCCTGCCCGTCCATCCATTTTTCGATCTCATTTTAGGACATAAGACAAAAAAAATTAGGAGGATCCAAAACTTAACTGGACCATACAAGATGAGACAGTGAGGAAAGGAATTCCTACCGTTGAAATCTTCCTGTACTCCGTCTTGATGTTTATATGCCATCCAAACTGTTTATAAGGTCATTTTTACTTAGACCGATACAAAACTTTTTGTGGCCATATAAATATTTCAATGGTGGTCACCAAATTCTCACTGTTTCCTCTCGTGTGGCCAATTTATTTTTTGAATCCATCTTATATTTGGTCGCATGTCCTAAAATGAGATCGAAAAACGGATGGACGGATTCGATTTCTCAAACACATCACAGTGGCCCCACCCAGAATCCTTGCGCAGGAACCTCCTGGGAATGGCTTTCGCAGGAATACCGCGTCCGGGATTCACATACATGTGGGCCCGCCTAATTTCTTGGAACAAGCGAGAAATCAACCATTCCTTTTGTTTACAGGGCTTTGGGTTTACTTGGAAGGCATTGTGCGCGACTTGCCTGTGACCCCACCCTCTGTGGACGAGTACCCATGTGTGTCTTCGGAGCGGATTACGTGTTTCCCGGCTAACACGTGAGTGGGTGTTGCCCTTACGGTGGGGTCTGACCTTGATGTATGTGTTCTATATGCACCCCATTTATTAGTTTTGACAGCTCATTTTAGAACACAGATCTAAATCTCAAGGCCGCACCACGGAAAGTAGGAAACAGCCCACTGCTAAAAATTTCCTACTTCTAACTGTAATGTTAACTGCCGTTCAAGAGGTTAAAAGTCGCGCAGACCCAGATGAAGATAAAACACAATTATCAGCTTGATCCAGTAAAAACTTCTGTGGCATTGAGAAGTTTTTGTTGGTAGACTTTCAATTCCTATTGTACACTTGAGATTTGGAGCTGCTTCATTTTTACATCATACCTTAAAATGAATTAGCAAAACCAATGGAATGCGTGGATATCCAATACATACATTAAGGTGGACCCCACGGTGAAGGCAGCACCCACTTACATGTCATCAGGTAATACCTTGTTTCGTAGGATGCCTTGGATTCTTACAATTCGTTATCTTGGTTCATTCGGAGTCTTTTTCAGTCCGACTAAAAAATGGATGGATTTTCAGTGTGTACGCAATGAAGATTTACATATTTTCAGTTCGATCAAAAAGTGTGAGTTGATTTGGTTCAGTCTGACCGAAGGTCTCATACAGTCAGACCGAACAGGTTACACAGATTAGCACAAATAAGGATTAATAAGGATGGGTATTTTCTCTCTATTGGCAAGGGTTTTCCGAGGTGAGAAGGTTCTAAATATTTGTAAGGGCTTAGGAAGAAATTTTCTTAAGGGGTTAGGGTTTTCCTAGGTGCGCATCGCAAGGGGAGATCGAGTGATCTTATAATCGGAGAAGGCAAGTGGTATAAACTCTAAGGTTTTAATTATATTTGAGATCTCTGTCGCTTTGTGCCGTGGTTTTTTCGCACAAAGCAAAAAAATGAGGGTAGGGGGGTATTTATAGACTTTCGAATCCCGTAGGATACCTACTACTGACTTGCTCCCCGAGTCTTAGAGCTCTTCAAATGCTTCGAATGAATTAAATGAGGGTAGGGGGTATTTATAGATTTCGCACGTGTAAACTCGATTCCCACACAATAGAACCCTTGTGACTGGGCGCACAACAAAGTTGGTTGCACAACAAACAGAGGTTCATATCAATCTAGGTGCACAACAGAGTAAGGTTCCTGCAGGCTAAGGCACACAACAGTGGTGAGCGCACAACAGGAGTGGCTTGGAGGCTGGGGTGCACAACAAGTTAAAGAGTTTGGAGATAGGGCACGTAACAAGGCAAATGGGGTTTGGAGATGGGGCATGCAATAGGGAAAATGGGCTGGAGCTGGGTATTTTTTGTGCTCCAATCGATACCCCCTCGATCCTTCTTTGATTGGTTTAGGAAATCAAACGGAGGATTGATCTTCTTGTGCGCAAAAAAAAAAAAAAAAAAAAAAATCCTTTTATGACGAAGGACTCTTCATGAAGGTAGGGCTAGTCACACGACGGAGGGTTTGGAGATGGGGCATGCAATACAGAAAATGGGCTGGAGCTGGGTATTTTTTGTGCTCCAATCAATACCCCCTTGATCCTTCTTTGATTGGTTTAGGAAATCAAACGGAGGATCGATCTTCTTGTGCGCCAAAAAAATAAAAATAAAAATCCTTTCATGACGAAGGACTCTTCATGAAGGTAGAGCTAGTCACATGATGGAGAAGGATTTCGAACGGGGAGCCGAAGAATTGCACTCGAACGGAGAACTGAAGAATCACGTTCGAAAGGAGAGCTGAAGAATCGTGCTCGAACAGAGAGCTGAAGAATCTCGCTCAAATGAAGAACTGAATGCCCCCAGTTAAAAACATCCAAAGACTTTTTTTTCTCCAAGCAAAGTGAACTGGTTAAGAAAATGCTTTGGTGGTGTTGTCAAAAATATCAATGATGCTTTCTTTAAATAGCGTTCTGTCTGCATCATGATTAATCAGATTAGAGAGTCATCTTTTAGTGCAACTCATGCCGTAATTCCAACAACATCTCTAGTTATTCTTGCATTGTTGGATGTCCTTTAATAAGGATATTCATGATTTCTTCTACCAAATTATCCATAATTAGTATTTCAGGGCTATATAATTCTTTGATCCAATTTCATTACATATTCATAATTTCAGAACATATTGATAATCTTCAAAATAATTGTAATGTATTGACAATTTTGAAATAATTGCAATGGATTAAGAATTCTAAAATGATTGTAATTGATTAATGTTCACAACCCCAAGTGTAGGGTTACGATGTAGTAATAATCTCAGTAAGACCGAGGTCAAATACACAAGGACTAAACTTGCACGTATTCTGAAAATAATTAGAACTAGAACTAGATGAAGATCTAAATCTTAATCTGGAATAAAAGAGCATAATTGTGAATGATATTGATTAAAACTATTAATTGAAAGATGGGAACTAGGGTGCTAAGGATCCACTTGTAGCTATTAGGATGTTACCTCGCTTGATTCAGGGAACACAATTGGAATTGAAGTCATATTCTATCCAATTGGAAGATGAGAAAATCAAATCTTTGAACTTTTCATTGACATAATTCTTAATGGAGGGAAATTATGATGATCGAAAGGGATTCCAACACCCTACCATGCCAAGGAGACGATGGTGAACAACAAGATTTACCAATCTCATAATGTCTAAATAGGAAAAGAAGATATTTAAAACTATCACAGCATCTATGTCACGCCCCAAACTCGGAAACCAGGCTCACAAAATTTTCGATCGTCGAATCCGGCGCTGACAGCCTCCGTAGTACCTCCTTCTCGGCTCCCAGCGCCTATACACCAGATTTCGATCCTGGGATCCCACAAGGAGGATTTTCAGTATGCTTTTTTTTTAATGGAGCATAACCACAAGCATAACCAAGTCACAAAACAACAACACCACATATCCACTATATCAAAAACTTTAAGTACAATGTGTATAAAAGGAAAATACATATATCGAAATCAAAGCTCCAGAGGACAGCTACACGCTCCAAGCTTAACGCTGTTGCAACCTAACGCTACCTGCACACATCTATCGTGCATAAGCTTACAAAAGCTTAGAGGGTGGTGGAAGTGTGTGCACAAGATAAGTGCCAAGTATACCATAAAATATATAAATCATACATCATCGGGATAAGCAGAAATACTAACAAGATCATGAATCATATGACATCAGAGTAAGCGGAAGTATACTGGTAAGTCTATGAATGTTATCAGCCGTACCAAGGCAATGCGATGCAAAACATAATAAGACAATAATGAGATCTCGAGAATGCAATGTAATATACAAATCGACGAGCCACAAATACCATCAACCCCATCTAGGCCATATAAGTGCAAAAACATAGTAACCCAAAAATGCTGGCATCGGATGCAATGTAATATGCGGTGCGAATGAAATGACCATGCAGGAACGTGAAGTCGGGATGATAGTATGAAGTATCACAGGTTATGGGGTCCATCATAAGGGACTTCTATCCAAACCAGTCCCATACATAAATTTGGATAGTCAGACACAATGTGGTAAACTCCTGATCTCAGGTTAGTCGCGCGCCCAACCAAAATCCTGGCCATGCGATGGTATACGTAACAAATAGTTATGCACCACCAGCCCGAGTGGATAGTGAATGAATGAATGAATGAATGGGTATGCAATTCCTTCTCAATAAGTCCACGTATCAGTACGGTTCCTCTCTGGGATCATCACCGGGGTCTATTACACTCTAGCCAGCTTGTCGCCCCTATCTGAGCGCACAACTGGGTAACTGGAAGAGACCTCACTATCTGCCTGCCAATATCGGGCCCGGCTCGTCGATAGTGGACCCATTCCTCAAGCTGGTCAAACTTAACCTAGACATTGCCCCCTCACTCAGGCGGGTAAGGTCACACCCCCTTCCAACCGACCACGACACAGTGGGAGACGTGACCTACTGGTATACGGCCCTCTTGCGCTCATATATATCCACTCGGTCTCGACGTTGGGGCGTCTCCTGACCACAGAGGTTCAGGGATTTTCACCCAGGGACATTTATGGCGCCCGTATGCTAGAACCAAATATTTTCGGTGTCCCATCTAGCCATCCACGATGTGCCTGTGAGGCCACGGCCCTGATGTCGCTAGGGCATACAATGATCAAATAATATGTATGCGAGATGCATGAATCACACCGTACAAATATGCAGCAATCTCGCTCGTACCATGCGCTTATATTGGGCACTCCGTCTCATATGGAGTCTCGTAAATGTCTCGGCCCAACAGCTCATGTTATAACCAAACATTCCTCATATCAAGCATACATATGATGCGTATGGGCATGAATCATGGAGCTACACTAAGCATGTTATAAGGTGATGAACTATCCTTACAACGCAGATGGGCCTAGACGGCCTACACATAACAAGTATGGGCCTACCAATGGCCCTAGGGAGAGTCGTAATGCGGACATTTAACCAACATTATACTTACAATGTGGATGTCAAACCAACATTGCTCCCAAGTCATGGCCCGCCATAAAGGTCAACACATAAACCACGGTGGAATCACCTTCAATGGGCCTTATGTACATCCCATTGGGCCTCGACCCATGAGCCTCCAATACGTCAAATGGGTCTCATAACATGGGCCCTATGCACACCACAGTGGGTCTCAACCCACGGGCCTTTATACATCACAATGGGTCTCGACCCATGGGCCCTAAGATACACCCAAATGGGCCATATAACATGGGCCTTGCATTCATATCAAGGTAGGCCTCAACAACGGTCTCAAATACATTCAGATGGGCCCCATCGCATGAGCCTTAAATACATAACAAGTGGGCCTCAATAATGGCCACAAGTACTCATCAAAGTGGGCCTCAACAACAGCCATAAATACACATCCAGGTGGGCCTCAACAACGGCCACAAATACACATCAAAGTGGGCCTCAACAACGGCCATAAATACACATCCAGGTGGGCCTCAACAACGGCCACAAGTACACATCAAAGTGGGCCTCAACAACAACCACAAGTACACATCCAGGTGGGCCTCAACAACGGCCAAAAGTACACATCAAAGTGGGCCTCAACAACGGCCATAAATACACATCCAGGTGGGCCTCAACAACGGCCACAAGTACACATCCAGGTGGGCCTCAACAACGGCCAAATGGTTGGACGACTTGGATGCAACAAATGCATCATGGTGGGGCCTATAGAGGCCCACCATCAGGTATATACAATACATACATATATATATATATATAAATACAATACTATATATAATATAATATTTATATACACACACACACACGTGTACACTCACACACACATGCACACACACGTGCACACTCACACCTGCATGCACACACTTGCACAGCCACACACACTCACAGCAGGGGGTCCCACCGTCCAGGGTGGACGGTGCAGACGAACACATACATCAAGGTAGGCCCCACCGTCCGTCGGGACAGTGGGCATGCAACACATTCATCACTGTGGGTCCCATGTGGGGCCCACCATAGCGTTTATCTTCCATCCAATCTGTTCATAAGGTCACACGGACCTGGATGAAGGGGAAAAACAATTTCCAGCTTGATCTGAAACTTCTGCTGTCCCAAAAAGAGTTTCAATGGTAAACGTTCATTCCCACTATTTCCTATGATGTGGGCCGCCCGAGCACTGGATTGGCCTGATTTTTGGAGGGGGTCCACGTCAGACAGTGGCCAACCTAATGGACAGCTTGGATGGTAAATATACATCATAGTGAGGCCCACGGCTAGGGACCCGTGGGTCCCTGCTCGTTAGCGCCAGGATGCCCAGCGTCCTCTCCCTATCCCTAACAGCAGCAGCAGCCATGCTGCTGTTATATTATTATTATTATTTTTTATGAAATCCCTTTACTTCTAGGGTTTTTCACGTGTGGGGCCCGCTTCAACCAAATCCACCATGTCTACTGATTTCTATGGCCTGAGATGGACCCAACAAGTCCAATATCGGATATTTTTCGGCGTGTAGAAGGATTTAGGTGCGTTTAAACAGTGAAAATCACTAATTTCAAAGGTTTGGCCCGTCCAAAAGTCGGATTGACTTCCCATTTTGGCTCAACGCCTAAAATGGGCTGGTAAATAAGATGGACGGCGTGGATTGAATACATATATCAAGGTGGGACCTGCATGGCAGCCCTCCCCAAAAACCTTTGAATCAAAGCCAATATTTGTATTTCCAGAGTGCACGTCCAGACACTGGACTCTCTTTGGGGCTTGCAAATAAATCATTAAGGTGGGCCCTGCATAGGTGGGCCACTGCATGGCTGGCTGGTGTGAAACATACACATATATAAAGTGGGCCCCACCTATAGATAGCTAGGATGAAAAATATGCTTCATGGTGGGGTCCATCCGGGTGGCCACATAGCCACATCATCATCATTTGAAAGAAAATGAAAGAGAGTAAGAGAGAGAGAGAGAAAGAGTGGGACACATGTGTGATGGAGGGACCCCGACTCCCTTACATTCCATCATACATCAAAAGATAATCATAGTGGGCCATTGGCCATATCTTAGGGTCCTAAGTGAGATCCATACCATTGATCGGTATGCCTCACTTGGCCCATCTAAGAAAGCATAAAAACTACCCTATCAAAGCACCCACCGGTTGATCTCTTCAGTTCGTTGGAACGCCACCCTCCTTGTGCTCCTCTTTGATGGTGGAGATGGGAAATGGATGGCTAGGATGGGAGATCTTGGGAAGGGAAAGTGGGCCACAAAAATCACTTTTCTCTCTTGGAAACCATGGACGTGGGGTGCTCTTGCTTGGAATGGTTGCTTGAAAAATGTGGAGGGAAAGAGAGAGGTTGTAAGGAGAGGTGATGGGAGATGGATGATGGATGTGAGTGATGGGTGAGGTGATGGATTGGTTGACTTTGGTGGTTACTTTACTTGTGGAGAAAGGTAGCATGGGTTGCTTGTACTTGACATTGAAGTGATTGATTGATTGATGAGATTGATTTGATATTGTGCAGAAATTCTCTCAGGATCGTAAAAGCGTGGCGTTTTTTTGAAATAAATGCTGGCTCACATCTTCTGGTCAGGGTATCGGATCAGTGCGCGAGTCGCGGCATTGGAACCGCGGCGACGGTGCGGTCACAATGATACAGGTCTCGGATTAAATCGACTCGAATCTATAGGATACAACTTATGGTCGTGCGCAACGTCGATTATCAGTCGCGGACTGCTGGACTTCGATGGAAAGGATCGCGGGATTCATCGGAATAATATGAACTAGGATACGGGTCTTACAATCTATTGTAATTTAAGTCACAATAAATTATATAAAACTGAAAATATTCCTTAAAATTAAATTAGAATTTAATGATGAGCTTTAAGAAGAATAAGAATCAAAGCAAGAAAATCATCCTAACACGCTGTAAGCTTCAACTCTTAGCCTTAGCTAAGAGGTTTAGCCAACTATAGACATGATTGGATTTAAGACCTTAAAAGAAAGCATTAAAAATAGAAAAGAATGGATGAAAAAAATTCTTGGGAGGCTGCTCTACCCTTTAGCTCTATTCCTTATAACCTAATTCATGTTTAGAAGTCCTTGAAAAACCCATATTTATTGCCTTGTCCATCTAATTTTGAAAAACTGCTTCAAATTTACACAATCCGCATAACTCTGCATAACACCTTCGATGTCATCGAATGTAACTTAAATCTGGAAGTCGCACCTTTTTACACTACATAATGCCCTTCGTTGTGCATAACTTCTCATGTCATCGAACATACCTTCGATGTCATCTAACTGTGTTCAAGTAATTGACAATGTGTCTAGAGTGTTCCAACGAGTTGTCTAGAAATCTCTAAAAATCATGATATCATCGAACTGGTCTTCGAGCAATCGAACAGGGCTTCAATGTCCTCAAGAACTGCATCCAATTTGTCTAGCAACCAAACTTAATTTTCTATTATTCTTCAATGTCATCTACCTATGTTCGATGTCATTGGATATTGGCTTCGTTGTCATCGACTGGTGGTCGATGACATATACAGTGAAGTTCAGATTTTGTGAATTTCTGCACTTTACACTTTCGACTTCCTTCCTTCTCCACTTGGTTTCCTTGAATCTTGGTGTCTTGGAATCTTCAATCTTAGTCTCCTAAGATCCATCCATTGCATTGGTGATTCTTGAGCATCAAATTCATGCTTTTAACATTCTTTTCAATACAAGCTCTCGGATTCACCTTGCGATACAAATATATATAAAATATACCATTAAGCATTATCATGTTCATAAAACCAAGATATAAAGTGGCGTATTTGACACTCAACAATTGACAATTTTGAAATCCTTGTAATTCACTATATATATTTCAATGGTATACTTATCTTTAACTCAAAGTGTATATATCATGACAATAATTTAGTCATTCCATTTTTCACGCTTGTTAGTGCTTTATGTTACATTTATTGTCTTGGAGTTCATTTAGTAAAATTAGTATGTAAATTAGTAAAATTAGTATGACAATTCTAAAATGCTTGTAATTCACTATATATATTTCAATGGTGTACTTATCTTTAACGCAAAGTGTAGATATCAGGACAATAATTTAGTCATTTTATTTTTCCCGCTTGTCAGTGCTTTATGTTACATTCCTTGTCTTTGAGTTCATTTAGTAAAATTAGTATGTTAATTAGTAATCACGGTTTAAGCTCATAGGTTGGATCAGACAACCTCGACAGATCTCGTAAGAGCAGACATAACTTTGACATGACACAACTTTGACCGAGCTCGTAAGAGCGGACGTAGTTTAAGGTCGATTTTGAGCTAGGCTTAAGAGAGGAAATATAGTTTAAAGTCAATTTTGGGCTGGGCTCAAGGAGCAAATATAATTAAAGGCCAATTTCGGGCTAGGCTAAAGAGAGAAAATATAGTTTAAGGCCAATTTTGAGCTGTGCTTAAGAGAGCAAATATAGTTTAAGGTCGATTTCGGGTTGGGTTCAAGAGAGAAAATATAGTTTAAAGTTGATTTCGGGCTGGGCTCAAGAAGCAAATATAGTTTAAGCTTGTAAGTTTTGGAGCATTTATAGTTTAGGCTCGTAAGTTGTTGGAGCATTCACGGTTTAGGCTCATAAGTTGTTGGAGCATTCACAGTTTAGGTTCGTAAGTTGTTGGAACATTCATAGTTTAGGCTCGTAAGTTGTTGGAGCATTAAATATAGGTCTCATGCATGGTTGGCCTTTGTGGGCTCTCGCTGTTACCGTAAATGATAAATTTCCATTGCTGATAATATAAGGCTTATGTGTAATTGGTCTTCTTAGGCGTTCACCGCCATTGTAAATGATAAATTATCATCGCTAATACTATAGGGCTTATGTGTAATTAGCCTTCTTAGGTGCTCACCGCTGCCGTAAATGATAAATTAGCAATATAATCAATTCAGTGTAGTCAGCGATGTTCGATAGTTGGTAATATCACTAATGCGACAATAATATCAATATGTTGATAATAGGCAATAATATCCATTTGGCAATGTTCGACGATAATAATAGTTCAATGACAAATAATAAATGATAATTCTTTGGCACTTTGTAAGAATGATTCTGTTAATTGACCGATAGTCATAACATTTTTTTCATAAGAATGATATAAGATGACTATTGCCTTGTTGCTAATTATTATCTCACAAGGATCATGCTTACATATTTGTTTCTTTATAATCATCGCTTATTGAAGATAATATATAGGCTTGTGACTTGATAGGGCTTCAAGTGATAGTATGCTTATTGCAGCTATTGTATAATTGTTTCCTTCTTTGCCCCCTTTTGATTAGGTGAGATTTTATCTGAGAATCTTCACAATCAAAACTCTTTTACCTTTCGAGAACAATAATTTTTTGATAAGATAAATATGTGAAGGCATTCCAATGCCCTATTTATTCTAATTCATGACCTAATAAGTCTTGTTGATATAATATTTAGTGATAATATACTGATTGTCCCATTTAAGATTGAACTTGACCTTGGTCTTGTAAACAACTTCTGATGGCCTCTTCAATGTTAACGCCATATCATCTTTCTCGAGGGATAGATATTTGACTTTCTTATGTTTGATTGGTTTATACTGGTGAGCTATTGAAATACGTAATGTCCAAAAATCCAGGAATAATCAGTGATATTCTCATATATACTTGGTAACAGTTCAAAAGTATATGAGCCCGATTATTCTTATAGATAACAGGCGATTGTCCAGATATAATTAGCACTCGATAATCTCGTAGATATTCGGCAATGATCCATAGATAATTGGAAATAATCTGAAAATATCTTCATGATATCCTCTTCAGGGTATATATTCAATTTCAAAAGCCCTTATGAAGATCACAACAATAATCCAATTACAATGATAATTCTGATTCAAGCATCGACATATATTAATAATCTGGCCACTGTAATGATTTTGTCCTCAGGTGTCGTCGACAAATAATAATTTGTCTGTGATAAAGATTATGGCCCCAAGTGTCGACTTGCAAAATTATTATCAACAATTATCATTTCAGAAAATCAGCAATTACCTCATTTGGGATCAAGTCGATTGAAAATTTCATCTCACCGCTTAAAGGTATATAAATAGATATTTAGAAATTGCATTTTTTTTCTACTCTTTTATTTATCAATCATTCTTGATCTTTGCTTAACCAAGGAATGAAGACTCATGAAGATATACGACTGGAGATCATTTTATAACAAGACTACTTGTCATATTATGTTGTTATATAGCCATTCTACGTTTTTTTCTTACGCATAAGCATGATGGACCATACCAACACTAGAATCTTGTCCCCTTTCTTGAAAGATTATCAATACTTTGGACTCGTCATTCTTCTCTTTCTGTCATACTCTTCCATAACAATTTCACCATTGCCAATCATCTTTTGAAGCTTATTTTTAAGGGCACGACAATTTTCAGTCTGATATCCAAATATGTAGTGATAATGACAATAATCATTTCCTCTTGTCTTCCCAATTTCTTCGGGACATTTTAATTGAGGTAACTCAATATTCTTCATAGCCAGCAATTGATTCATCTTAGGAAATACGTCTTTCCTTACGAATGCACACTTTATATGGTCTTTATACTATCTAGACCTTTTATATAACATTTTGATCGTACAATCGTTCCTATTTTCTCCATCACTATTTCTTTCCCTATTCTAATAGTCTTCTTTCTTTTCTTCTTTGTCAGTGGCGTTGATTGATGTTTCATGTAAATTCTAGTATAATGACTTCATGTAAAAAGCAAGATACCTTTTTAACAATATTTTCAAGAGCATGAGCTATTGAGTGTCAAATATTATATATTCTACCATATTTATATCTTGGTTTTATGCACATGATAATGCTTAATAGTATATTTTGTACATATTTGTGTTGCAAGGTGAATCTGAGAGCTTAGATGGAAAAGAATGCTAAAAGCATGAATTTAATTCTCAAGAATCACCAAGGTAAATGATGGATCTTAAGAGACCAAGAATGAAGAATTCACATGCCAAAGATCCAACGAAATCAAGTATAAAAGCTGAAGAAAGGACTCGAAAGATCACAGAATATGAAGGAAAAAAATAGACAGTTCAGTCCAACCGAACCCATGTTCAGTCCAACCGAAATTGCATAAAATAGTCTGGTGAAGAATGATGAAATTTAGAAGTTAATTTGGTTTGACCAAAGGGAGGATTCGGTGCGATCGAAAGTGCATAAACAACTCCAGCGCTGAAAGGAGTTAATTCAGCTCAACCGAAGATTAATTCGATTCGACCGAACCCATCTCAGTCCGACCAAAATTAGGCAACTGTTGGAATAAAATCTCTTCCAAATTCAGACTCGACTTCGAATTTGACTTCGGTCCGACCAATGCGTAATTCAACTTTGTAAATTAAGATGCTTTCACGCTCAGATTGCGGAAATTCTGAGTCAGTGCGTAAGGTGGAGCTTCACGACTACAAATAAGAGTCCCTATGACATTCCTAGGTATCTTCTAGGTTTGAAGGAGTGGAGAAAAATGGTGGAGAGCCACTGTCAAGAGTTTTTTTCTTCTTCCTTAGTTGTTTTTATACTTTCTTTGAAAGTTCTTAGTTCAATCATGTCTATGGTTGGCTAAACCTCTTAGCTAGGGCTAAGAGGTGAAGCTTGTAGCGTGATTGGGATATTTACTTTGCTTTGATTCATGTTTATATTGAACTTCATTAATTTTAGTTGATTTTAAGGAATATTTTCAGTTTTCAATGGTTTATTATGACTCAAATTACAGTAAATGTTGCGATAACTTTGAGTATCTTCTTTTCTTATTTGAGATTGTGGGATTGGTAAATCTTGTTGTTTGCCATCGTCTCCTCGACATGGTTTGGTGATGGAATCCCTTCCAAATCTTCACAATCCTCATCCATTGAAGCTACATCAATGAGAAGTTCAGAGATTTGATCATCTCTCTTTCTAATTGGATAAGATAGGACTCTAATTCCAATTGGTTCTCTTGAATCAAGTATGGTAACATCCCAATAGCTACAAATGGATCCTTAGTACCATAGTTCCCACCTTTAAATTCACAAGTTTCAATTACATCATTCACAATTACTCTTTCTAATATTCCAGATTTAGATTTAGATCTTCTTATAGTTCTGGTTAAATTCATAAACATATAAGATTAGTCCCTATGGATTTGACCTCGGTCTTACTGAGATTATTACTACATCACAACCCTACACTTAGGGTTATGAACATGAGCCTTCATAGAAAGATCACAAAAAGTTTGTATATCTACATTGACCAAGTTGCATGCCACTTCTAGTTTTATACTGTCCACACATAGTTTGACTTGCTCTAATTCTCCTGAAAGGTATCGATATGATGCCCCCAAGTTTTTCCATCAATTGATGAAATCTTCGACTGATTCATCTTCCCCTTGGTGGATAGAAGCCAATTTGATCAAACTAATTTCTTTGTTGGAAGAGAAAAAGTTTGTTATAAAAGCGTCTTACATATGTTCCCAAGGACGAATAGATTCCGGAGTCAAAGCTGAATACCATCTGAAGGATTTTCCTATTAGAGATTACTTGAATAATCATAAACAATATTGAGGAACTGAGGAGAAATTTCCCATCATCGTTATGAAGTGCATTGAGTGATCTTTTGGTGATCCGTCTCCATTAAATTTATAAAAATCTAGGTATTTGAAATTAGCAGGAAATGACACTTCTTCTGTTTCATGAAGATATGTTGTCTGGTACAAAACCTTATTTTCTGATCTCGTTCTTTTTCTAGACAAATAGTTTTAACAATTGTCTGTCGAATTTCTTCCAGTGTTACAGTTTTAGCAACAACCGGCATAGACCTTTGAAATCTAACCATTTGTGGTTGTGATCCTTCTACTTGTTGTTCCATATTGTTCATGAAAGTTGTTGTCGGAACATTAGGGACTTCTTCAGCCATGTGATCCTTTAGCGAGAACCGACCCGACTGATTAAGGTTTGCCAGAATGACTTTTGCTTATTTATTCTTTGATTGTTTTAATACTGAAGGGCGAAATGAATGCCACATCATTGGTGACATTGAGGAAGATGAACTGCTGCTCGATTTAAAATTAGTGCACTATTGCCTCGAAAAACTAGCTAACTTAAATCGTGGCATTCTTGACGAATGAGATCGTATTGAATTCTATGCAAGGGGTATTGTAGGCGAACATTTGCTTGTCATAATGGCTTTTCCTTTATTCTTTTGAACTCATAATGATTCTACAAAAGATGTGAAAAGGCCGAACTCAAAGTCCTAGAGAGGGGGGGTGGGTGAATAGGACTATACCAAATACAAAATAAATGCAGAATACAAAGACAGATAACACAATAAAATAACAACCTCAAATGCACTAGTCTTGAGAGGTTGATACAACCTGAGTTCTAAGGACAACCTTTCACCAAAAACCAAGATTTATAGTAGGACAACCTGATGTCTAGAACGTTGGTAAGTATCAAAAACTCAAATTAAGAATGAGCGAAGGAAATAAAATAAATTATTACAACATTAACCACAAGCGCATAAAGAAAATTACAACATTTAGCACCACACATACATCACAACCATCATCCAAACTCCAAGAATTATAGTGGTTTGTGTGTGTACACCAACTGTTCGTAAACAGCCACATAATTACTCCACTCCCAATATCCACGCCCATGGGATATTGACTTTCACTATAAAATAAGGTTTTCCAAGGTTCACCTTAAAACATTCACAATTTTATTTTTCAGATGGGCTTACACAATTACAAAAACCACACACTCTGAGATTTTCTAGTTGATCTCAGACAAAACCAAAAGATGAGATTTTCTTAGCTGAATCTCATAAACTAAAAAATACAGAAAATTGAAATACTTATCTGAAGATTCCAATGTGGCCCGGTAGAACCAATTCAATGTAGACGTATATGTTTAATGTCCAATCTCACAAATGAAAGAGTTCTAAGTCTAAATAATTTTTAAATTAAATTAACTTGGGCTAGCTTGATTTGATTTTAATCTCAAAAGGGTAAATCACAATTTTCCTTTTTAGTACAATAGAGTTAAATAAAGAGATCACAAAATCAAATACAAAAAGCTATAAAAAGAATCTAAAATGAATAAGTAATAGCTTCACAATTGCAGGGACTTATTTCTTAGAGTGATGGCTTGATTAGGCTTGGAATGAATGAAAAACTCTGAGATTCGTCCTCTATTTATAGGTAAAAATTTTGTTCCCTCGACTGGTCTAAGGGTTAGTTCGACTGGTTGAAGCACCAACCAATTTTCAAAATTTCTGGCGTGATAAGATAAACCCGTTATTCGACTGGTCGAGTGGCTTGCTCAAGCAATGTACTCGATTGGTCGAGTGAATAAAAATTAAGGTGCTGGAGTTTGAGTCGAGCACTGTTCAACTGGTTGACAATGTTCACTAGACTGGTCAAGCAGTGTGCACGACTAGTCGAACCATAACAAAAAATTCCTAAAATCTTGGACTGGTCGAGAAACACTTTGGACTGATCGAGCTAGTGCCTGGACTGGTCGAACAATGACTAGGACTAGTCGAAGAAAAACCTATAAACTTATATAATGACCTAATTTCAATATATAATCAATGTGACCTAACCTGTGGCCAATCTAGGGTCATGCATACCTTGTTTGTGAGTTTGAAACATCAATCGCTTCGGTAACTCGATTCTCTTGAAGTACATGAAGCATGCCCTTGTAGTCTTGAACTTGAGTTTGAGTCAAAGCTTGTGTTCATGAGACTTGAAGCTTGAGGTAGTGATCTTGTAATATGAGCTTGAGTACTTAAAACTTGAGCTAGAGGTAATGAACTTGAACTTGAGCTTTGAGCTTGAGATAAGCTTTGTGTTCTTGTACTTGAGCTAGTGTTCGATCTTTGGCAATGTTCTTTAACTTGAAAATGTATAAGAGTTAATGATGACTTGAAGGTAAACTTTCCCTCTTATCATAACAAGATACTGACTCCAAGCGGTTTGACACAACAAAATTTGACAATATCAGGTGATCGAATTACAACATAGCACTAACAATCTCCCCCTTTGTCAAATTTGTGACAAAACTGACTAAAGAATCATGCACCAGTTTATACACATCGCAAAGCAATATTACTACTACTCCCCCTCAATCCATTACTCCCCTTCAATTCAAGCAGGGTGATTTGTAGAGTACTTGTATTAACCAAATACATACTACAAAAAAAATATATATATATGCACTTCCATACACATATGTCTCTACAACCACATCCACAACAATTATCTTATATACCATTCAAATTATTTTACATTTCTCCCCCTTTTCATCACAATATGACAAAGGAAAGAAAATGAAATTCATAGATGATTGAAGTAAAATTGTAAAGGAAGAGTATGAGAAAGAGAGTTAATAAGAAATGATACTATCATGTACAAGCATCAACAAGCATAGATAAATGTATCATCAACAAGCATAAACATGTCCATAAATGCCCTACTTAAAAACATGTCTAAGTATCACCCAAGCAAAAGTAAAGATTAAGATTTAGTATATGCCCAATATAACTAAAAAGACTAATCAGAAATAGAAGACGGAGCAGGAATAGATAGGTCAATTTGATGTAATCCCTTGTTTATGCGACGAAGGTATTTGCGCATATATTTGAATTGTGTTTCATGGGATACATGGAGACCATCCACCTTCTCTTCTAAGGTTCTAAGTCTCTCATCAAAATCAGAAGGCTGAAAATCAGGATCAGGCTTAGAATTAGATTCTAATTCAACAAACAGATCATCCATATTCACATCGACAGTGAGTAGTGCCTCTTCCTCTCTAACTTCTTCACTAGCTCCTCTAGCATCCCTGTCAACTTGACCAAGAGCCAACTTTAATTTCATCTTGTTGATATTAAGTTGTTGAATGACAGAAGGGAAATAGGAGCTTCTCCAGATATCATGACCACGCGATAATGAGTAGCAAGGGTGGTCATCAAATAAGCAAAAGGAATATCGCTATGCCCTAGATGTAAACGAAATTGTATTATAATGTAACAAATTAACGAAGGAAGACACTTGAATACCAGAAATAATAGAATAAAGAATGCGCACCATGAAAGAAGTTAATTCAGCCTTGTTACCAGATTAGGGTAAACATTAGAAATAAAGATATAATGAAGTATTCCGTATCTGGGTAACATTAGATTGGCCCAAAGCACAATCCCGGAATTCCATTCCGAGTTCATGTTGCAGAAAGTTCTAGTTAACAGACGTTTTTCTGATTCATTCAATCTCTTAGCCAATGTGGATATTGGAATCCCTTCATCATTAACTAGAATATCCATCAAGCTAGAGATCAAGTGACGATCTATTGGAAATGTACCTTCTCTAAACGCAATAGTAAAAGATACATTTTCAATAGAAACCTCACTAATACATGCATACATGGCTTTTCCAATGGATCGATATGCGGGTTCGTCCCAATTCAAAATGTTATTCCATCCTACAGCCACAAGGAGGGGAATGATATTGAACGGAACAAAATTGTTGGAATTGATGGTCTGTTTAACAATGATGTTGTGGAGATAGATGTCCCGCACATATTCCGGATCCTCTTCGGGAGGTTGAAGAGTACACACCGCAATAGGTGTGGAATGGGAAGAAGGACCACAAGTAGTTTTCTTCTTAGTTCTACCTTCCATTGTAAGAAGCAAAAAAAGAATGTAAGAAGTATTTAATGGTTTCACACAAATCATATTTTATCCAAAAAATGTAAGGAAACCATTAGAAAACTTGAAATAAACTTTAGAATTAAGCTAATAGAGATGCAAGGAACCTAAATCCGAAAGAAAAATGAAAATGACGTACTAACCAAGTTGTATTCAGAAGTGGGTTCGACCGGTCGGAGAAGGGGCTGTTGGAGAAGATGAAGAAAGTAAAGAAAAAATGATTTTTCTCACAATAAAAGCACCCTACCCGCGTATCTCGACTGGTCGAGTACATACTCGACCGGCCGTGCCACGACTGGTCATGTAGACTCAAAAATTCTCAATTTTATTAATTTTTGAAATCCAGAAATTCAAAAAATAAAAATATACAAAATATAATACAAGCAGACACAGTAATTTTAGATCAAATTACACATACTAATATCCAGCTTTAATATAGAGAGCCTGTTTTTGTTAAGTGGTTTAGTGAAAATGTCCACAAGTTAATTTTCAGTTTGAACATAATCTAATGAAATAATTTTATCTTCCACTAATTCATGAATGTGATGATATCTAATGTCAATATGCTTGGTTCGTGAGTGCTGGATGAGATTCTTAGAGATACTGATTGCGCTAGAGTTATCATAATATAATACCATAGTATCTTGCGTAAATCCATAGTCATTAACATTCTTTTCATCCACACAAGTTGAGTGCATGCATTTCCAGCTGCAATATATTCAGCCTCAGCTGTGGATAGCGATATGAAACTCTGTTTCTTGTTATGCTATGAAACTTAACAGTTCTTGACATAAAAATATCCACTGCTGATAGACTTTCGGTCATCTATATTCCTAGCCGAATCAGCATCCATAACTAGCTAATTGGACATTAGTGTCATGTGGATACCAAAGGCCAAGATTGGCCGAACTTGCGACATATCTCATAATTCGTTTGACAGCAATTAGGTGAGATTCCTTAGGATCTGATTGATATCTAGCACAGATACCTACGCTAAATGCTATATCAGGTCGGCTCGCAGTTAAATATAATAAGCTACCAATCATACTACGATACAACCTAGGATCTACACTTTTACCTGTTGCATCCTTAGAGAGCTTAAGAGTCGTACTCATAGGAGTATCGAAGTTTTTGCCACTCTCAAAACCAAACTTCTTCACTAAGTTTAGAGCATACTTGGTTTGAGAAATAAAAATCTCATCTTCAAGTTGTTTCACTTGTAAACCTAAAAAGTAGTTCAGTTCTCAAATCATGCTCATTTCAAACTTGGACTTCATCAATTCTACAAACTCAATAGTCAAGTTAAAACATGTAAAACCATAAATAATATCATCAACATATATCTGTACTATGACTATGTGATCATTGTGTTTCTTTACAAACAGTGTCTTATCAACACTCCCCATTATAAAGTTATGACTTAGTAAAAACTTAGTCAGCTTCTCATACCATGCCCTGGGAGCTTGTTTTAAACCATAGAGTGCCTTTTTCAGGCGATAAACATGATCAGTGTGTTTAGGGTCTTCAAAACTCTTAGGTTGTTGTACATATACTTCCTCATATAAATCACCATTCAAGAAAGCACTCTTGAAATCCATTTGATAGATTTTGAACTTTTTGAAACAAGCAATAGATATGAATAATCTGATAGATTCAAGATGAGCTAATGGAGCAAAGGTTTCATCATAATCAATGCCTTCTATCTGAGTGTACCCTTGTGTAACCGGTCTTGCCTTATTTCTTATAATATTTTCAAATTCATTAGACTTATTTTTAAAGATCCATTTAGTTCCAATTATGTGTTTATCATTAGGTCTAGGAACCAGATACCATACATCATTCCTTACAACTTGGTTCAGTTCATCTTGCATGGCTATTATCTAGTTTTTATCAGTAAGCGCTTCTTTTACATTGGCTACCTCCTCAATTCCTAAGAATTTGATCAGTTGGATGATCTTTAACTGACTGTAGTTCAGTGTCATTTTGACTGGATGAAGAGTCTAGTTTATCAAATATAGAGACTTCATCATCTTCTGAATTAAAGACATGTGTATTCATCTATAGCCACATTAATGGACTCATAAATAACACCGGTTCTCTTGTTGAGAACTCGATACGCTCGACTATTTAGAGCATACCTTAGAAAAATCCCTTCATCACTTTTAGTGTCGAACTTCCCTATATTATCGTAGACACGTAAAATATAGCACTTTCTACCAAAAACTTGAAAGTATTTGACTGTGGGCTTCTTATTGAACCACAGTTCATATGCAGTCTTATCATTTGATTTTCTAGTGTAAACACGGTTTATTATATAACATGCAGTGTTCACAGCTTTAGCCCACAAATTTTTAGGTAATTTCATGCTATTTAACATAAAATTGGCCAATTCTTACAGCACATGAATTTTCCTTTCAACAACCCCATTTCGTTGAGGTGCCTTAGGTGCGAAAAATTCACGTGATATCCCGTGATCGCTACAGAACTTTTCAAAATTACTATTATTAAATTTCGATCTATGGTCACTTCAGATTTTCGAAACATTTGATTCCTTCTCAGTTTGGATACGCTTGAGTATCCTTTTCACTTCATCGAGAGTTTCAGACTTCTCTATCATGAAAGCTACCCATGTATATCTGGTAAAATCATCCACAATTACTAGAAAATATTTCTTTCCACCTGACTCTCCTTTCTGGTAGGTCCAACGAGATCCATGTGGAGGAGTTCAAGGGGTTTAGATGTGGCACTGGAGTTCACTTTCTTGTGACTACTCCTAGTTTATTTTCCAATTTGACATTCGCCACAAATTTTATTCATTTTTTTAAAATTTGGGTAGACCTCTTATTAACTTGCCTTTACTCAATATATATAGATTCTGTTAGTGTACATGTCCAAGGCTATAACGCCCCGTGTTTTCAGGACCTGAGTATATAATCCGTTTCCTAAAAACCCGAGTGTTAGCTTATAAAATTCGATGTAAATTTGAACCGTTTATCATTAATCAGAGTTAATAGCAATGAAGCTAGAATAAACCATGCATTGTATAAAAACATTCTGATCATTGCAAAATTCCAAATGTAGCGCCCATACAAGACTTATACAATATCAAATAACAAAGTTCAGGTAAGTAAAAGCATGAGTCTATCAACTAGTAGTGGAGATCAATGCGGGCTGCAAGGACCCCTCCTAGCTCCCCAGCTACTCGATCTGCTCCAGTAACCTAGTGAACAGCATTGGCTCGCACTATACGTGCATAAACTATTATTGTTTGATAGCGTCAATGACTATTGCAGTGAGGAACACCCTCAAAGATTGCACACTCATCATTAATAATCCAATATAGATCGCAAGTCGTGAAAATGGATATGTTAAACAGGGCTCTTCATAATCATGAACATATACTCAAAAATTAAACCATCAATAAAATCTCATCATAAGTAGAATATAATAACAATCGCAATATAAAGGAATACATCCAGAAAATCAAACACTCAATCATACGACCTTCTATTATATCCGAGAATCGCATTTGTACGTGAACTTCGTAAGATAGCTAGAAAATCGATAAGCGAACTTCAACTCCACCTGGAAATCATGGTATAAGTGAAATTTGTAAGGTGAATAAAAAACCAACCTTTAAACCTCTACTTCACCCGAGAAGCCTATTGTACGTGAACTCCGCAAGATGGCTAGAAAATCGATAAGCGAACTTCAGCTCCACCCAAAAATCATGGTACAACTGAACTCCATAAGATGAAGAGACAATCAACATACAAGCTCTAGACTACCTAAAAATCATATCATACGTGAACACCGTAAGATGGCTAGAAAATCGATAAGTGAACTTCAGTTCCACCCGAAAATCGTGGTACGACTGAACACCGCAAGATGGCTAGAAAAACAATATACAAACATCTATTTCACCTAGAAATCATATTGTACATGAACACCGCAAGATGACTAGGAAATCGCTAAGCGAACACCCGCTCTATATGAAAATCAAGGTACGACTGAACACCACAAGATGAAGAGATAAACAACACATAAACTTTAGACCACCCAGAAATCATATCGTACGTGAACACTGCAAGATGGCTAGGAAATCGCTAAGCGAACACCCACTCCACCTGAAAATCATGGTACGACTGAACACTGCAAGATGGCTAAGAAACCAAAAAGATATACGAATATAACCATCAAGCCACAAAAAGGCACCAATGACCTATCAAAGCCACGAAGGGCAAATAAACGATCCAAGCCACGTAGGGCGAGTATGCGGTCCAAGCCATGTAAGGCAAGGTGTGATATATGGACCGCAGGCTGGTGAGTTTGGGACAAGTTCATTCATTACATCGCTCAATCGCAACCGACCAACATATAGTTAATTAACAGTGTACGACTAAAGATAACATGTTATCACTAAATCGTTTATGCATGTTATAATTAAAGAGATATTTTCATTATCTACCACAGGAATCAGGTGCGAATCATATTATCATATTCACATATTCACATAATAAGTTAAGTAGCAAAATTAAGTAACTTAAGAGATACTTAATGGAAAGGATTAAGGCATCATCTATTGGTTAATGAATTTAAGTGGGAAGCTCAAAGGGTGAGTCCTCACCTTGGGTGGATGTTTTCCCTGGCTTGGAGTCCTTATATGATGAGTCCAAGAGTCCTAAAATTTAGATAAGTATAAGGTTAGGTTCCTAGTTAGAAGTTGTATAAGAGTCATTAATCAATAACTTTAATGAATCACTTACTTGTTCTTTGAAGTGATTGAAGGGAAGTGTCCTTCAAGGTGAACAATTGGAAATAGCACCTAAGTGGGACATTATAAGATCTCAGTGAGTCACTACTAAGTTAACCCGGTTGGGATTCTTAATTAACCTACTAGTTGAATATAGGGTTTAGGGAAACCACCAATTGTATGTCGGTCCCTAGATTGGTGAGTCTTCTCAGCTCTCCTGAGGTGATATCTGCCATTAGATTGTTTTAGATCCGACTCAGTTGGGAATCTGGATGAGTCAACTCATGATTGAGTTGGGAGAATTTCTAATTGAAGCTAGTGGGTTTTTTTTTTTTCCAGCTCCACACCTGAGTGGAAGTTATCTCTATTAATAGTAATATAGAGACCCAAGTCCTTCCTCATTTAATGGCTGACTGAGTTCACAATTTGGGTTTGTAAATAGTCATTGAATCAACCTGTTAACAAGCCATTTGATGTGGAGTCTATGGGGACAGTTTAGAAGTCGTACCTGTTTAGGGAACAGTCCTATATGATGGTGTAGGGAGGTCAGAGTGAATCCCACAATGTGCCTGATTAAATCAGCACACTGATCTCAGGAACGCGAACCGGTTCATGAACTCGTCCAGATTTTCGGTGATTCGGGTTGGGTTGATCGGGCTGGAGCGATCTCGAGTCGATCTGACTCGATCCTGGCACCACATTGGTAGAACAATAGCTGCAAAGATGCTAGACTCAGCTCCCAACTCGGTCAAGCCTTGACGCAAAACTCAGCCCGAACTCAGCTACTGGATCAGCCGAGTTATGCCGCAACAGTAGCAATTCTGTCTCTCTCTCTCTCTCTCTCTCTCTCTCTCTCTCTCTCTCTCTCTCTTTTCTCCTACTCTCTCTTTCTTCTCTGTTCTTCCTCTCTCCTTTCTTCCTGGCGTGTCCAGTGAGATTGCTGGGCCAAAACCAGCCTAACTCGCTGGACAACTGCAGCTGACCAGCTTAGTGTAGTCGCATCGCCTAAACTCACCCCCTCTCTCTATCTTTCTTCTCTGTTTCCTTCTCCTTTCTCCCTTCTCTGATGACCAAACTTATTAGAAATCAAACCCAAATCGAGCGCAGTTCGACCTGGCTGGGTCGGGTTGGGACAATAAATGCTCTTCTCTCTCACGTTTCCTCTCTCGTTTTCTCCCTTGTTAATGGCAGATCTCTGATGGGCGTCCATTTGAAATGGAAACATTGGGCGACTTAGATTGATGCCACAAAGCTTGAGGAAGTGAGGAACCATCGCTCTAATGAGGTTTGCCTGATGGGTTCGATCTTGGAGTTCTTGACAAATTTTTGGAGAGAAACTCGGCATTTTGTGTGGCTACTGTTTCTCTCTTTCTCATTCTCTTTTATCTCAAAAAAACTAAGCTAGGACGGCTAGGGTTGATTTGAAATGGATGGTCAGGATAAGTAGATTCGGCCTAACGCGGATTGCCAAGGTGGAGTGGAGATAGTTTCCCATTTTCAGAAATAGTGTGTTTTCGGGACCTGTTTGCAACGGAGATAGTGCCCATGCACATGCACCCCAACGTGCGAAATGAGTTGGGTTTTGGTGGGACCCAAGCTCTGGACATGATGGACGGTTCGGATTGGCCAGACGGATGTTGGTGATGGGCCACAGACATCCTAAATGGACGCCCATCTGTCGGTTGGCGCAAACAGAGAGGGAGAGAAAAACTCCCTGTTTTGGGGAAGCACGGGTCAGCTCGTGCTGACTGGTTAGGGGTGTCTGGTGCACAGTGGGTGTGCACCAGCTATGTACATGCACCCCATTATGTGGGGTCCACCATGATGTTTGTGCTAAATCCACACCGTCCATTCGATTTGGTGGGCCCAGCCATAGCCCTTTACCAAAGGTGGGGCAGATCCAAGGTCTAGGTGGGCCATAGTACTTGAATTACATTCTTTAAGTGCCAACTACATTGATCCAATGGCTGGATTGATTCCAATTTGATCGTTAACGGTTAGAAGGTACTAATGGATCTTTTATATGCTTAAGCACACCATCCTATGTTTATATTCAAATAAGATATAAATTTTAATTTTTAATCTTAATTCTTATTATTATTGTATGTAAATATATATATATATATATATGTACATCATGTTGTGGGTTAGGTTATTAAGACCATCCGTCTCATGTTTTAATAACATTAAATGTTTAATTATTATTACTATTATTATTACCTACACATTGTTATCTATTTATTCTTTTTGTTTATTTATTTATTTATTATTATCATTATTAGTTTAAATTATGAATGTAGGGCCTACCTCCAGTCAGAAATATTCTTCCAGGTGAGTAGACCACCACGAGTTATGTACCTCATTCTTCAACAAATTTTAACAGTCAAGTGAGTCGCGCCCAGTGAACATCCACTTATCAACTCTCAATGTCCTAATGATTTCAACAATTCAACGGTTGACTCATCCTTGGTTATTAATAGCCCAAGGCATCCTGAGAAGCATTTAGGTGTGATCTAGTAGTCATGATTCGACCTGTGTTTTCCCAAGGATGGATAATCCGATGAGATGTGGCAACCTTATGAATGGTGGGTCTTGTGACTTTGATCCCCAAATTACTCTATGTGATTTAATTGTACTAGGTAGGTGTGTACATCCATAGTCCAAAATCGGATGGTTAAAAGGTCATTCGGGATCCAGGGAAGGTTGAACTAAACTCTTAAAGGTCTTATTGTCATAGTCAAGGTTAACGGTTAAGATGAATAGATTTAGGGCGACTATTTAAATAAGATAGGTTAGCGTTCATACTAAGTTAGGTTATACAGTAACACTTGAGTACTAAAAGTACAGGGTGTTACAAAGGCGTTTATGCCATAATTTGGTCTCATTAGTTTGGATCATTTAGCAAGATAATTTAGACGAGCTAGAGTCACTGACTATATAGCAATTCTCAGATGCTCTACGACCAGTCAATATCACATAACCTTTCTCATTAGAAATCTCACATCCTTAATTAGTGAATTTTACACTATGTTTATTATCACATATTTGAGAAATGCTTAAGAGATTATGTTTAAGACCTTTTACAAACAAAACATTCTTAAAAGGAGGAAGATTGAAGAGTTGAACCGTACCTTGGCTAATTATTCTGCAGTTGCTACCATCACCAAATGTGACTAAACCATCAATCAAATCTTTGAAGTTGGTAAACAAATTTTTGTCACTTAACATGTGTTTAGAGCAACCACTGTCTAAGTACCACTTTCATTGACTCGAAGCCTTGAAAGCAGTGTGGGTAACCAGACAAGTAACCTTAGGGACCCATTTCATCACCATTTTGGGTTTCGGAGCACTGTTGATTTTTCTACGCTTGTAGTTGTTATACATTCTACCATTAGAGTTAGATTTCAGAAGCTTGTTAAGTAAATCAACAATCTTTTTAGCTAAGGGGTAATAATTCTGATTTTTAAAATTGATATGGTTGTTTTTAGGTTTTGTAGCTTGAAAAGTTTTAGGATTTTTAAAACTATTTTGATTCAGACTTTTTCCTTTTGAGTTGGAGGACTCTCTTTTAACAAACTTATGAGGAGTAATCTTAATTTTTAAAGGCTTATTTTTATCATAGCCCAGACTGGATCTATCTCAACATTTCTTTGATCTGGTTAGCAATTTTTCTAGTTTGGGATCACCTTGGGCATACCTCCAATTATTTTTTGAACTTAAGAGAGAAGAGACTTCTAGTTTTAGTTTTTCATTTTCTGATTTTAGGTTTTCAACTTGGGACGTTTTGAAATCTAAATCACATTTAGTCTTTTCAAAACAAATAGAAAGATGCAAATTTTTTAAAACTAGGTTTTCAAAATCTTCTTTTGACTTTAAAAACTTTTCTTTTTGAAGTTTAAGTTTTATAGCTATCTTACAACTTTCCCTGTATAAGGCATTATAGGCATCTTGTAAATCTTTATTGTTTTCAGGGTCACTCCTCATATTTTTATCATAAGTTGAATCACAATTATCTGAGGAAGTGACTCTGGCTAGAGTCATTAAGGCTCTGATCTCATTAGAAGATTCAGTTTCAGAATCATCTAACTCAGAAGAAGCTTCAGATTAAGACGATTCATCCTATGTGGCCAACATAACTTTCTTCTTTGATTTGTCCTTCTTTGGACACTTGTTTGCCAAATGCCTATATTCACGGTAGTTGAAACATTGGCTGTCTTTAAGGGATTTTTAATTTTTAAATTTACTCTTTTCTTCTCAGAGTGTTTTTGAAAATCAACTCTCTTTTTTGCTTTTGAAAATCTTGTAAAACTTCTTGGCTAATAGTGCCATATCATCCTCTGAACTTTCACAATCAGAATTACTGGTATTCTCTTGAGAAATACATTTAGATGACTTAAGGGCTATGGACTTACCTTTAGGAGCTTTGAAATTTAACTCATAGGTTTGTAAAGAACTGACAAGCTCTTCAACCCTCATATTATCCATGTCACGAAGTTCCTGAATGGTAGTCACCTTAAAATTGAACCTTTCAGGCAATGGGCACAATATCTTTGCACAAACTTTACTTTCTAGGATGCTATCTCCAAGACCTCACATTAAGTTGACTATGTCATTCAATTTAGTATAGAAGTCCATGAATGTTTCACTTTCTTCCATATATATTTCCTCAAACCTTGTGGTGAGGATTTCAAGTTTTAACTTTTTTACGATAGTCGTACCCTCGTGTATCATTTCTAAGATATCCTAGGCTTATTTTGCAATATCACAAGATATAGTTTTTTTTTTTTTTTGAATTCATCTAGTGATAGCGCGCAAGTGATTGCATTTAAAGCTTTGGCATTGGCACTACTCTCATTTTTCTGAAGAGTGGTACATGAATAATAAGGTATAACTTTAACAGATTTAGTTCCATAAGTGCCTAGAACTTCAGACGTGGGTGGGTTCCATCTAGTTACTGTGGCTTGCCACACGCTCTCATCGATGGACCTTAAAAAGATCCTTATTCTGGCTTTCTAATAGGCATAATTGGAGCCATCAAAAGGTGGAGGCCTAGTAATTGAGAGACTATCAAATTTTGACATATTAAAAGCTGGAGATCGCTTAACTCAGGAAATGAATCCGAATGAATGAGTTATTAGGCTTTGATACCACTTGAAAAGGCCGAGCTCAAAGTCCTAGAGGGGGGGTGAATAGGACTATGCTAAATATAAAATAAATGCGGAATACAAATACAGATAGCACAATAAAAAAGTAACCTCAAATGCACTAATCTTGAGAGGATAATACAAACTGAGTTCTAAGGACGACCTTTCACCAAAAACCAAGGTTTATGTAGGACAACCTGATGTATAGAACGTTGGTAAATATCAAAAACTCAAATTGACAATGAGGCGAAGGAAATAAACTAAATTATTACAACATTCACTACAAGCGCATAAAGAAAATTACAACATTCAGCACCACACATACATCACAACCATCATCCAAACTCCAAGAATTATAGTGGTTCGTGTGTGTACACCAACTGTTCGCGAACAGCCACACAACTACTCTACTCTCAATATCTATACCCACAGGATATTGGCTTTCACTATAAAAATAAGGTTTTTCAAGGTTTACCTTAAAACATTCACAATTGTGTTTTTCAGATGGGCATACACAATTATAAAAACCCCACCCTTTGAAATTTTCTGGTTGATCTCAAATAAAATCAAAAGATGAGATTTTCCTAGCTGAATCTCACAAACCAAAAACATAAAAAATTGAAATACTTAGATGAAGATTCCAATGTAGTCCGGTAGAAACAATTCGATGTAGACGTAGATGTTCAATGTCCAATCTCACAAATGAAAGAGTTTAAGTCTAAATGATTTTTAAATTAAATTAACTTGGGCTAGCTTAATTTGATTTAGATCTCAAAAGGGTAAATCACAATTCCCCTTTTTAATACAATAGATTTGAATAAAGAGATCATAAAATCAAATACAAAAAGCTATAAAAAGAATTTAAAATGAATAAGTAATAGCTTCACAATTGCAGGGACTTATCTCTCAGAGTGATGGCTTGATTAGGCTTGGAATGAATGAAAAACTCTGAGATTCGTCCTCTATTTATAGGTAAAAATTCTTTTCCCTCGACTAGTCCAAGGGTCAGTTCGACTGCTCGAAGCACCAACCAGTTTTTAAAATTTATGGGTTGATAAGATAAACCTGTTACTCGACTGGTCGAGTGAATAAAAATTAAGGCGCTGGAGTTCGAGTCGAGCACTGTTCGATGGGCCGAGATTGTTCACTCGACTGGTCGAGCAGTGTGAATGACTGGTCGAGCCATAACCAGAAATTTCCAAAAATTCTCAACAAATCTTGGACTGGTCAAGAAACACTTTGGACTAGTCGAGCTAGTGCCTGGGCTAGTCGAACAATGACTAGGACTAGTCGAAGAAAAACCTATAAACTTATATAATGACCCAAATTCAATATATAATCAATGTGACCTAACCTATGGTCAATCTAAGGTCATGCATAACTTGTTTGAGAGTTTAAAAATTAAAACATCGATCGCTTCGGTAACTCGATTATCTTGAAGTACGTGAAGCTTGACCTTGTAGTCTTGAACTTGAATTTGAGCTAGAGCTTGTGTTCAAGAGACTTTACGCTTGAGGCAGTGATCTTGTAATATGAGCTTGAGTACTTAAAACTTGAGCTAGAGATAATGAACTTGAACTTGAGCTTTAGGCTTGAGATAGACTTTGTGTTCTTGTACTTGAGCTAGTTTTCGATCTTTGGCAATGATCTTAAACTTGAAAATGTAAAAGAGTTAACGATGACTTGAAGGTGAACTTTCCATCTTATCATAACAAGATACTGACTCCAAGCGGTTTGGCACAACAAAATTTGACAATATCGGGTGCTCGAATTACAACATAGCACTAACAAGATGTCTTTATGGTTGTAGTTGGCGGCGGTGGAAAACCTTCTGGATTGTCGTGCTTTTTAGTCATTCTCGAATAAAAAGATTGTGTGACCAAGACGAGGCTGCTTCTTGTGATATTTCGCATGATTGATCCTCTAACTGTACTTAACGGGACCATACTTCTTGCGGGAGGAGATTGAACTCTCCGTCTCATGGAAGTTACTACTGTCCATTCTTCATCATCTGATCATGTTACTGGTGATGCGGAAACCATCCCAGACATCACCTAATGTCACTCATTTCTGATCATAGGTGATTCAGTCTTTCCTAGTACCTTCTTTGATGGTAATTGCATATTGCCAATATAATCCATAGTGAATCCATCGGGTGTGAAATAGATGACTATGTTAGACGGGAGAAAGGCCATTGCGATTGTGTAAGAATGAAATACTTGTCTAAAATAGAGCATTAGTTACTTTGATCAAGTCAAATTGTACTTTGTTTTAAAGATGAAGAGGAAGATGTTCCCATCGAGAGTCACCATTTTTGGCACCATCATGGCATCGGTTAATGGTAAACGTTCTTCTAATCATTCCAAAGTTAGTATTAAACATACGTATTCGAACCATAGATTTTGGGTTTGATCCCCAGTGGGTTTGCCATTTTGTTTCGACAAGAAATAAATGTATTTTGGTTGGAATATTCATGTTTAATAGTAACAAAGGAAAGGTAGAAGAACAATCATCATCGTGTATTTCATTTCATTGATTTTAGATTCATATTACATCCTCGTATTTCCCTTGATTCTAAAACGAAGTACAATAAATCAGTGCAATGGATTAAAGAAAAAATAGTTTTATAGCAATTTCGACAACATTTGGATTGAGAAAACATTTGTTGGAGTGACAGAGGAGTTGTGTAGGCTCGAGATCCCTTGTTCCACAACAATATGCGAAAGATGTGCACATAGGAGAACAAGTTACAGAAGAATCTGCAAAGCCACACAAATTGAACATCTCTGACGAAGGAACCAATGACCCATTGCGCGGGCACCAGGGACTTGTTGCAAAGGCGCGCAAAAGGGTTTTAATCTCGTAAGATACATACTAATGACTTGTTCCCTAACTCTGAGAGCTCTTTAAATGGTCCTCAAACTCTTCGAATGAATCAAATGAGGAGGGTAGGGGGTATTTATAGACTTTTGCACGTGTGAACTCGATTCCTGTACAACAGAACCCTTGTGAGTGGGCACACAACAAAGTTGGGCATGGAACAAACAAAGGTTCATATCGATCTGATCGCATAATAGATCAAGGCTATAACATCCCGAATTTTCATGGCCAGAGTGCATACTCCTGCCCGAGAATTTTAGGTGTTAATAATGTAAAAATTGGATGCTTCAAAATCGTACCTATATATAATATTATATATAAATAGATAAATCACATCCGGTTACATTCACGAAAGTAACCATTCACGATAATAAAATTGACTGTATTTATTATTCTATTAGAGTAAAAGGCGTACAAATAATTCTTTAATGCCCTCTCAATGAGAGCTTATTATATTATTAAAGTTTGCAGTGAAAAATAAATAAAACAATTCGTGGTGTTATCCTTCTTATTTTCTTTTCGAAAGAATCTTCCATAAAATTATTATCGGCCATATCATCAACCTATAATTTACCTACAACATATATATGGTTAGAGAGGATCAATGCCCTACTCATAATGGTGGTTATCCTTTAAGATTAATAATAATTCAAGAGATTCATAAGAATAATGTGAGGGTTCTGATACGTCTTGTACTCCACCACTATGAGTGGTATTGGTATGTACAACCATCTACATGAATGCATGCCTAGCATAGTGTGTGTGCTTCATCATATGTAGTGGTTATCACAATGTGGAATATAGTTCATAGAAAACCCGGATCACCCTACATCCCATACTATGGAGATTCGTCGACGTGTCCAATATTAACATGGATTTATGCGAACATCTCAAGGCGAAACAATAATGTGATTGGAAGATTTACGTGACACGATTTGTTCATAGAGCCTGAGAAACGATGTAACATGCATGGTAGTTTTCTTACATCAATTGTGCACCATTACCCAACCCACGAGATTACTGTCGACCATGAAGGCCGCTACCCGAAACACATTACATCCACGATAATATATATGAACTATTATATATGAGGCTTATACTATATCACTTGCATCAATAGAGAAATAAGTCAAACCATGAGAGTTTTGAAATTCCAAGACATATGATCAAGCCATAAAGAGAGGTAGTACAAGGTTGACCTAATAAAGGAGAAGAGTAGTAGTAAGCTAACTCAATAAGAGAGAATAGTAGTAAATAAGTTAACTCAACAAAAATAATGAGAGACGAGCAAAAGGCCAAATCAATATAGAGTGAAAGCATACTTCGCTTTAAAAATTGGCAAAGGGCAAGGCTTGTATCCATCACTCCATATAAATTCATAAAAATCATGTATAATTAAAATCATACATTAACCATAATTCCTTAAAGGATAAATAATTCATAATGATCCATCAATCAATTACATGAAAAATCATAGCAATATGAAAGTATGCAAAAACAAAATAAATCATATCAATTCAAATTAGTGAAAGCCTAAAGAAATCCCTTACCTTAGCTTAGTATATAAACCTTAGGTAGATCTCGATGTAGGAAAGCTTCTACATGAATCATGACGTCACTTGAGCAAGAAGGAGACACCACACATGTGGAGAAGGAAGAGGATGATGGGCGTCTAGGCTTCTCTTTCTCTTTATCTTTTTATTTCTCTTTCTCTTTCTCTCAACTCTTTGGACGTTGGGAGGTGGCATGTGAGTGGAGAAGGGGATGCACACTCCTTTTATAAAGGAGTAGGCTTGTGAAGGGGGCTTGTTTTATATCCCACTTGGATTGGATTTTTCCAATTTGACCTTTTTTTACGATCTTTCTTTAAATCTAATTCGTCGAGTGTGTCGGGGTCATCAATAGAATCAAGGCATATGATTTTCTTGGAGATCCAAAATTTAAATTGACCTATCTTAAAAATTCTCTTAACGGGTGCCAAAACGAACTTGATCTTAATTAACGATCCACACTTAATGATCAGGCCCAATTTTGGGAGAAATATGCAGTTAGAGATTAGACAAAAGTTGGTGGTTGATCAATGGTGGAAAATGTATAAATTCAAATTTTCACCTTTTACACCAAAAGGAAAAAATTAGAGTCAAGGTGGTCATCATTCAACATTGTAAGATTATAGATTGGGGTCTAAATTTTATATGATATCGTAGTTATATGAGTCAAACTTTAGTCCAAATTCGAGTTGCGATTGACGGTGTAAGGTGGGTTAATCGGAAACTCCAAATTTAGAAAGAGTTAGTAAGCCTAAAACGGATAACTTCGCGCCTAAGGAAAAAGTCTACCAAGGTAGGGTTCTCATATTTCACACTTGGTCTATATGATGGGAAATCCAAGTTTGAAAGTGCCCTGGTTTGTCAATTAGCGTAACTGTTGAGTCGATGAGTCAAGTGGGCTCCATATGAAGATCGTTCAAGACATTGCCTCAACCAGATATGTGTTCAGAGCTCATCATAAGTAAATTTAGCCTCACATCCTATGTCCCAAAACACCCAGGTATATAACTCCTTACAAAACTTAGAATAACATAAGAGTTAAAAGTTTGAAAACCTAGTTTCAAAATGAAAAATTCTCTAAGTTTTCAGCTAAGTTTGATATCCTCGATTCTTGATCAAACAATCAAACACTCAGTCTCGATGAATCAAACTGGTCTTGATAACATCAAATTGAGTCCTCTTTATGTCTAGCAACCAAAAAATATTTTGGACAAAATATTCGATAAATCGAAAGTACCTTTGATAACATTAAATTTCAAATATCGATGATATAGAAGGATAGTCGATGATGTCGAAAGTCTTAGAACTCTTTCCAATAAAGGCTTGGAAAATATTCTTGATATTGCTCAAGAAATCGAAAGACAATCGATATCATCGAAATTCAAATCTTGATAATATCGACCCGATATCAATGACATCGAAATGGGACAAGTTGTGTCCAGCGAGTTTTTGAAAGAAAAACATCTAAATGTTCGAGGAATCGAAACCCACATCGATATCATCGAAATTCAAATCATGATGATATCAATATAGACTCGATGCGATCGAATCAGGACGAAACTGTTCCAGTAAACTTGAAAAGGAAAATCTTATGTAAATGATTAAGGAATTGATATTGTCTCGATATGATTGTAATTCAAAAATCGATGAAATCGATATGGGATCGATATCATCGAATTGGGTCAAAAAATGTCCAGCAAGCTTTCTCAAAATATTCCTTGAAAAGATCAATGTATCAAACCACTATTGATGAGATTTGAATTCAAAATTCGATAACATCGACGCATGTTCAATGACATCGATCTTCAGTCAAAAAGTTTCAGGTGTGTGCTTTAGCTGAGTTCGTATCATCGAACCCTAATTCGATGGCATCAAAAGTATACGTTCGATGACATCGAGTCAGGCCCGATAAGATCGAACTCAGTCAGACTTGACATATTTATTATCGTTGGGACTTTTTGCTTATATATAGAAAGCTTGTTCTTGGTTGTTAGAGTGAGAAAAATTGAGAGAGCTTTGAGAGAGTTTTGCATATTACCTACCCTAAGCTCATTTTCTCATGGAAATTCATCCTTCAATCCACCTTCATCATTGATATTCAATAGAATGGATTGAGGAATGAACTTCCCCATTCAAAGATCATCCAGCTACTATCTTGATGACAAATCATTAAGCTGAGATACCTTGAATGCTTGAATGCTTGGAATCACTCTTTATATAAAATAGGAAAACATTTATTAGAGTAGGATTCCAACATAACATTGACCTAACCCGTCACCTTTATTAGAACATCATCAAGTGTTGTGGATCAAGGGAACTAAAGAATCTTCATCATAAAGGAGGAGATCTTTATCAACATGCTTAACGGGACTCACCTACTTATCTGTAAGTCATTAGAGTCCAGAGACCTTGTTGATCATTCCTTGTGTAGGTTTGGGTCACAGGTGCTTCTCACCCTTTTTAAGTCCTCATAGGAGGCCTCCGATGTGAGAATACGTGTGGGTGCTGTGTGTTGACCCTTGCTCTTGTGTAAGGCATAAATTCTATGTTCCTTGTGTGGATCTTTGGCCTGTGTAGCCTAAAATAAATATTTCTTGTGTGGATCCTTGGCCTGTGTGGCCTAAAATGGAGGTTCCTTGTGTGGATCCTTGGTTTGTGTGGCCTAAAATGGAGGTTCCTTGTGTAGATCCTTTGCTCGTGTAGGGCATAAAACTTAGGTGCTTCATATTGACCTTTGCTCTTGTGTAGGGCATAAACTTGTGTCTTGTGTAGGCACGTCTTAGGTATCTTATGTAGGTCATGGAGTCAACCTTGTGTAGGTTATAATAGTTTGAGGTGAACCTAATTTGAAACCTCCGTTAGTGAAATTCGGTACACTCAAGGGTTGAGTGTGTTCGCCTAGAGTGGAGTAGGCACGTAGCCGAACCACTATAAATGACTGTGTTTGGGATTGTTATTTGTATATTACTCTATTGTGTTTGTTTTGAATGTTCTCATGAAGCATGTTAACATGATTATTTAGAACTGATAAGAATCACATCCCACATACAGTCTCATAGTTCATCCATCTTAGACTAAGTTTATATATTGGTTAAATATTGAATAGTCTTGTGATTGGATCCTCTATTTGGCTTGGAAGCTATTAGAGTTAAATTGAAGATATCTTGATAGTTCCATATTAGATCAAGATTAGGTTAATGAGATTTTAAATTGTCATAAAATTTTATAAAGTACTATTCACCCTCCCTCTAGGACGCTTTGACTTATTCCTACTTTTACTAGTGCGGTAATTACAACAATTTCAAAGTTATCCATACGCAAGGAAATATCCTACTGCGACTACCCATAAGCTTTCTTCTCTCAGTAGACACTAAAATCAACGATTAATGGGTTGATTTGTCAATTGGGCCACTTTTACAATGATTTAAGAGCTGAAATTCAACGTGTATGGTTAATTTATGATAAATAGGCATGATATAAATTTTTACATGAAATGAATAATGGGAACCATATGATCTAGAATTAAGGGTATAGGTTAATGACATTAAGTATTTATGATTTTTCCATCTGTTATTTCTCTAACTTCCACCGTCCGTAATGTCAAACTATACCATTCAAATGCATTGAAATTTGATAGACATTCTTATTTTTCATTTTCTTTCCATCGCCCCATTTTGGGCCTCAATCGCTTACAAATGACCAAGATACCTTTTTAATGGGTTATATCGCCCTGAGGTCTAAATCAACGCTTTCATATATATAATAGAGAAGGCCGATAATTGTGGTATATATTGCCCTGAGGTCTAAATCAACACTTTCATATATTTGATCTTCGAACTGAATAATTCATTTTGATATTTGCATGGTCCGTTTGGCGGATTCAAATATGATGGACGGTCAAATGACATGTTAAAAATTAGGAAAACTTGATGGTTAGTACTATGATCATGTACGTAGGTGGGTATACGATCGATTTTGTAAACGGATGAACACAAGTAGGTTTTTGGAGTGATCAAGAGGTAGAACATGTATACCATTAGATTCAAGTGAGTTGTTGATGTAGAGTGGGTCACAGACAGTTTCATGGCTAAGATGGATCAGAAAAGGCCCGGTTGATGACAAAAGTGATCCAGACCGTCGAACCTTTGATCGGGCATATCTTCCAATTCGGAATGAGTTATCGGGCATAAAATATATGATTTTGGGGTAGAAAGCGTTACTTTAGCCACCCAACCCTGCTACGTTGGGTTGCGGAAGCCGAATTTGTGAAATACCCCTAGATCAATGGTTGTTTCCCTATTTTAATTCCATTTTTACTATAAATAGTAAGTTTTAGTTTGATTATAACTCTTCATCTGTTGGGCTTTAAGAGTTACGCCCAACGTGAAAAGAGCTTAGAATAATTAGGAGAACAATTGAAGCCAAATAGGACACTTACTATTTTTAGTCGAAAACCATGCGCACTAGTAGACATCACGACCGTCTATAAATAGTAAGTTTACTATTTATAGGAGTTTTAGTTGTAGTTTGCTTCTGATTTCTCTTTCATTGCTTGGTATCCCTATTTATAGGGTTGTGAACTCATTTAATTTATTCATTAATCAATTTCAAATTTTATAGAATTTTTTTTTATTTTGCTTGCGTTCTTTCTCATGGATTCAAGTAGCCTCTATGAGAAGTCTAGAGAAACTTCGTGAATTCGGAATAATTATCCTGTTGAGGAAGACGGTGTTCTGCTTCATCATGTTCATCCCTACGTCATTTGTTCATATGTGTAAGTTCTTCAAATTGGAGTCCTGATGATGGGTTAAACATATTTATAGGTGGTGAACAAGGTGAATGGATTAACATCTTGATTCGATACGTGTATGAATGGATGTAGAGATTGGGTAATTAGTTTACCATGATTTGGCGGTCCAAACTTAAAGTGGATGGTCAGATATCTTTACTTAGCGGTGAATAGTTGATTGAACGCTTGGTTATGATGAAGTGAGAATAATTGGGTATATGATGATCTTGTCCTAAAAATCAATGGTCAGATGACTTGATTTATGTATGAAGATTATTCACAACGGTCAAATTCAATTTAGAGGATAGATATAAGGTTAGGATAGATTAAATTAGTAACATAGACATATATATACTAAAT
Source organism: Magnolia changhungtana (assembly GCA_030180095.1). Taxonomy (NCBI): domain Eukaryota; kingdom Viridiplantae; phylum Streptophyta; class Magnoliopsida; order Magnoliales; family Magnoliaceae; genus Magnolia; species Magnolia changhungtana. The sequence continues at coordinate 4,153,107 of JASAUF010000336.1, forward strand.
TAAATTTCATGGTAACACTCGAGAACATTCAATACTCGGGTATCGAAAAGTTCGGGGTGTTACGAAGGCTCCTGCAGGCTAAGGCACACAATAGGGGTGAGTGCGCAATGGACTGGGTGTGCAACAGGAGTGACCTGGAGGCTGGAGCGCACAACAGGTAAAAGAGTTTGGAGATGGGGCGCGCAATAGGGCAAATGGGGTATTTTTTGTGCTCCAACAATAATAATAAAACAATAGGGAAAAATAATAAAATAAGAATAAGGTGATTAGGTGAAGTTTGTGGCTGATAACGCAAGTACTAAGAAAGAGGGAAAATGGTATATAATGATTTAAATTAAATTGTGTTAGTTAGGGGGTTTTAATTTAGATGGTTGCTTACTAAATATTACATTGATTGATTTTTTTAATTAACTTATGTGACGATATTTAATGAAAAGTATGTCAATATTACAAATATAAAAAGCAAATGCTTATTAATCAAAAGTTATGATTCTTAAATTACTTTGAATTTTGGATGATGACCTGTCTAAAGTATCTCATAATTTAGATGGTTAGATTCAGTTAATGGATGCACACATACAATTTCAAATTACTAATCTCGACCATCGAATTCTCCCAAAGGAGTTTGGTGACCCAGTGGTGCTATGTCCCCCCCAAAAAAAAGGATGTAGAAGGCTAGTCAAAATAATAATAATAATAATAATAATAATAATAATAATAATAATAATAATAATAAAATAGAGAAAAATAATAAAACAAGATTAAGGTGATTAGGTGAACTTTATGGATGATGACGCAAGTACTAAGAAAGAGGGAAAATGGTATATAATGAATTCAAACTAAATTGTATTAGTTAGGGGTTTTTTAATTTAGATCGTTGCTGAATAAAATATTACGTTGATTTGTTTTCTTAATTCGCTGATGGGAGGATATTTAATGAACAATCTAATTTTGAGCTGCCAATATTACAAATATAAAAAATAAATTCTTATTAATAAAAAGTTATTAAATTACTTTGAATTGTGGATGACGACTTGTCTAAAGCATCTTATAATTTAGATAGTTAAATATATTCTCCCAAAGGAATTTGGTGATGCATTCTACAACGTCCCAAAAAAAAAAAAAAAAAACAACGATGTAAAAGGCTTGTGAAAATAATAATAATAATAATATAATAATAATAAGGAAAAATAATAAAACAAGATTAAAGTGATTAGGTGAAGTCTATGGCTGATGACACAAGTACTAAGGGAGAGTAAAAATGGTATATAATGAATTCAAACTAAATTGTGTTAGTTAGGGGTTTTTTAATTTAGATGTTTGCTAAATAAACTATTACATTGATTTGTTTTCTTAATTAGCTGATGGGAGGATATTTAATGAACAATCTAATTTTGAGATGCCAATATTACAAATATAAAAAATAAATGCTTATTAATAAAAAGTTATTATTCTTAAATTACTTTGAATTGTAGATGATGACTTGTGTAAAGTGTCTCATAATTTAGATAGTTAAATTGAGTTAATGGATGCACATATACAATTTCAAATCACTACTCTCGACCAACAGATTCTCCTAAAGGAGTTTGGTGATGTAGTTCTCCCAAAAAAATAATAATAAATAAATAAATAAAAATAAAAACACGATGTAGTAGGCTTGTGAAAATAATAATAATAATAATAATAATAATAATAATATAATAGGAAAAAATAATAAAACAAGATTAAGGTGATTAGGTGAAGTCTATGGCTGATGACACAAGTACTAAGAAAGAGGAAAAATGGTATATGATGAATTCAAACTTAATTACACTGGTCATGGGATTTTAATTTAGATGGTTACTAAATAAAATATTACATTGATTTATTTTCTTAATTAGCTGATGGGAGGATATTTAATGAACAATCTAATTATGAGTTGCCAATATTACAAATATAAAAAGCAAATGCTTATTAATAAAAGTTATGATTCTTAAATTACTTTAAATTCTGGATATATATAACTGTGTAAAGTGTCTCATAATTTAGATAGTTAAATTGAGTTAATGGATGCACATATACAATTCAAAGTACTAATCTCGACCATTGGATTCTCCCAAAGGATCAAATAAATCTTCCTTTTTCAACCGTTCATCCACCCTTTCACGTCTTGGAAACAGTTCCTCTCTCCTTGTCCTGTGTTTACAGTGATGGCCCTTTTATGGGTCGAATGTGAATGGTTATTGTATTTCGTTCCTCACCGTTAATTTATTGGCCTCTTATTGAAGAATTAGCATTCTCTTGGGGAATTTCATGTAGATGGGCCGTCCACAATGGCCCCTAGTAAAATATTTAATTTGTGATAAACGTACTCCAAAAGCCTAGTACTTCTAGAAATCTTTTGAATTCTATTTTCTTTTTTTCTCTTTTCCTCTTTGTTCGGTATCTTTTTGCCGGTAGCTTTCGGTCTTTGGTTAGTTCTCCTTTTTCTCTTTTTTGAGTGTTAAATCAGGAATGGAAGAGACAAACTAAAAAGACCTCCTGTAGGGGACGTGGACTGGGTACTGAGAAAGGAGGCTTGGGTGAACCCTGGATCACTGTGAGGCCCATTATGTGCTTTACAGCCATGCCGTCCATCTAAAACATTTTAACAACTCGTTTTAGAGTATGATCCAAAAAATGAAACATATACAAATTTTAGGTGGACCACACTGCAGGAAATAGTGATGATTGACCATTAAAAACTTCTTGTGGGCTACAAAAGTTTCAGTTCAAGCTAATATTTGCGTGGTCCCTTCTTCAGGTCTTTGAGACCTTATCAACATGTTGGATGGAAAATAAACATTAGGGTGGCCACCAAGAAGGTTTTAATGGTGGGTATTCACTCGACACTGTTTCCTAGGGTGTTGTCCACCTGACATTTGGATCCGCTTCATTTTTTTGATAATGCACTAAAATGATCTTTCAAGATGGATAGATGGATATATGGAACATGCATCATGGTTGGCCCCACCTCGGTGGATCCGGGGTTCCAGGATCCACCAAAGTCGCGCCCTCTATTGAGTAAACTCTGTGGGGCCCACCCTGATGTATGTGTCTTATCCGTGCTGTCCATCCATTTTAAAAGCTCATTTTAGGGCATGTTGGATAAACCAAAGCATATCTAAAGCTTAAATGGACCACACCACATAAAACAGAATTGAAAGCCTATCGTTGAAAATCTCTCAGGGAACACAGAAGTTATGGATGAAGCAAATATTTGTGTTTTCTCTTCATCCATGTCTTTGTGACCTTATCTACAGGTTAGATAACAAATAAACATCACTGCATCACGGTGGGCCCCACAAAGCTTACTTTGGTGTGGTCCACTTAGAGCTTTAGTTATCCCGGCTGTTTCCTGCGGTGTGGTCCACTGAGCTTTAGTTATCTTCAATTTTGGACACATTACCTAAAGTGAGCTGATAAAACTGATGGAGGGGGGCCACTCAATCCGCGTCCTCCATTTTTGGCAAGGGAATGACCTGATATGACCCATCTCTCTATCTCTACGGTACGTCCCATTCAAAGTCCAACTGAAAAAGTGGAGTGTGGACTGGAACCATACACCTAGTGAAACCCTGCCGTGAATGGGGCGCCATGTCTTAAAAAGTTCAGCTAAATTGGATGTACTTATACATTTGATTAGTGGACTTCAAGTGGACGGTAAGATAGGAGAATTGTTATTATTATTATTATTATTATTATTATAAGATTGTTAGTACACCCACTGTCAGTTCACACTTCAGTGTTAGCCACCCCCACTAACGGATCGATACCTAGACCTCATTATTGGAACAAGGTATCTCTCACTCAGTCTACCACTTGAGTTATGGATCAGGGTGTAAAAAACAAGAAAATTGTTAATGATAACAGGAAAATTGTTAATGATAATAAATTCCATAGCAGAAAGCTAAGAGAAATGTGTGGCTAGGATTGTAATCATGGGCCATCTACGATAGAGTCCACCAGTGAGACCGGCCTGATCCCACTGTATACACATCCACCTAGACGGTTGAAGGTGACACTACAAAATGTTTTCCATAACCATAAAAGTGGCTATGGAATCCACTTCGGATTACAGATGCACAACAGAGCTCAATGAGGGAAAATGCCTAGCTGGAAAGGTCACATCTGTTGTTATTATTATTATTATTATTATTATCGGTTAGAACGTTAGTAACAAACCCCACTAGCCATACCCACTTGAGAATAGATACCGAAACTTCTGTGTTGAGACGCGGTTATCTTCACTCGGTTTACCACTTGAGCTAAGGATAGGTGTCTGGTCACATCTGATTTGAAAGCTCATTTAGAGTGATCCAAAACTCAAGTTGGTCACACCAAAATAAACGGTTAGGCTTAAACGCCCACCGTTGAAGCCTTCCCGGTGATATCTCTATTTTCCCTTCATCCAAGCGGGCATTACCTCATGAACAAGTTAAATGGCGCATTGGGTCCTCACTCTTGCTATGGTGGTAGACTCTCCGGAGTTCAACACCTGGTCAAGGGATCAGGGATCGAGTACCCATGGGTGGTTAAATCCCACTACGGAGTGAGTGTGTGTGCGTGTGAAAAAAAAAAGTTCAATTGCGCATAAACATCTGGTGGTCCTGGGAAGGTTTCAATGGTGGACATTAATTTCCATCCCCACTAGGTAGTAGGTACAACATTTAACCTATGTAAGGCACGCTGTATTGTGTGTGTGATATCTTATCCATCCATATCCATCAGGCATGCCTCTCCATCTTAGGGCCCATTACGAAAAAAGTAGACCTTATCCAAAACTCAGGGAGCAATGGCAGGAGAAGCCAACTCCAGGTTTAAGGGTAAGGTCAGCGATGTTTATATTCCATCCAACCATTCATCCAGTAGGGTGTACTTAAATGAAGGGACACTAATTGCCTGGCTTATTTATAAATAGAGACGTTTTTGCTCGTATATGTGGAAAGCTTCGTACATTGCTTGTGATACGACTGGTATTTTTTGTTGAGGACCACGAAAGGAAACATAGATTAATCAAGCAAAGTATCTCAATTGCACAGTCAAGTTTAAACACAAACAAGCTGAATTTTATGTGGAAAAATCTTGTGAAGAAAAAAAACCACGGCATAAAGCAACAATAATGCACTATAAATGTAGAAAATTACAAGAGAGAGATTACCCAATTCGAACAAGCCTCGAATCTTCCCAAGGTATGCCTTTGAAACCATAGAACATATTAGAAAACCATCTACATGTTCTCAAATCTTGATTACACAAATATGTATAGCCTCTATGAAAATCACGATTGAAATTGAAAACAAATCTCACACTCACACTATTCTATGTGCGCGCTCGAAGACACTTTCGATGGGACTTCGATGGCATCGACAGACTGTCGATGGCATCGAGAAAACACCAAAACGTTTCAGCAATAAAATGTAAAATTTTCAGATTTTTCTGATGGCATCTTCGATGGGACTTTAATGGCATCGATGACCTATCCATGGTATCGAGTATGATACCATAGTGTCCAACAACCAACATGGGATTTTTGAATTTTCTTGATGGCATCGAGCAACTGTCAATGGCATCAAATGGTCTGTCAATGGCATCGGCAGGCCCTATCGCTAAAACATTTGAAACATCAACAACAATCTCCACTTATTTGAGACATCAACAACAATCTCCACCATGTCTTAAATCTTCATTCTTCATAGCTTATTTTTTTCATCTCTAATTCAACATTGCATCATAGTTCTACCATCACTTTTCGTACACACTCTATCTTCCTTTTTATACCCTCACCAAGCTCAGAAAATTTGTACAAAAATTGAATTTCTTTGTGGGAACCACCTTAGTGAGCATGTCAGTCGAATTCATGCTCGTGTGAATCTTTTTTATTGTCACGCACCCCTTCTCAAGTACATGTCAGATAAAATAATGACAAACATCAATATATTTAGTACATGAGTGATAAAATAGAGTTTATTTGTTAACCACACCCATCGAATGTGAAATATCCAATCTTATACAAACCATAGCATACATCAAGCTGCCAACCAAGCTCGAGTAAGGCATACGAGACATATTATGTTTTTCTTCATCGGTTTTAGAGCATTGTTCAAAAGAAAGTTTGAAGTGAGTCGTGTGTAGAACATTGAACGGCTTAGCCTTCTCCATCCCATACTTCATCAATACATTCTCAAAGTATTTTGCATGAGATAACCATATCCCACTCCTCTTCTTGTTTATATATATATATATATATATATATATATATATATATATATATATGGGAAAAGGTACTATGCGCTCGAGCGTAAAGCGGTCATCCGTGAGGTCGAGCTGGTGTGGGCCCCACCGTGATGCCTTTCGAAAATCCACACCGTCCAGCAGATGCACCATTCTAAAGGGGGCCCACACGGCTGAAAATCAAGTCAATCCGTGACTTTTGTGGGCCACACCACGTACAGAAGTTGAGAGGGGCCGTGCACCATTGAAACATTCAAAACCATTTTTAAGGACCTTTCGAGACATTTTTTTATGATCAACACCGTCCATCATGTGTATCCCACTTGAATATAGTTTTAGACAAAGTTTCAGGTGGTATCCACAACTCAAGTGGGGCCCACCAAGTGCATTTACATGTTTTTGTGTGTATACTTATGTTTGCCGATGGTATGGCCCACCTGAGTTACATGTACGGCTGATTTTGGGCCGTGTAGGCCCACCCTGGGCTCGCGCATCTGGTGGACGGTGTGGATCTTCGAACAGCATCCAGTGGGGCCCACACAGCTCGACCTCATGGACGACCGCTTTACGCTCGAGCGCATAGTACCTTTTTCCTATATATATATATATCAATCAATACGGAGAACCTTCTTTGTAACCTCCAGATCTTTCATCTTGAGTTCCTATGATAACTAAGTGTTCAGTAAGTCGATCTCATATATGATATGACCTGTAATAAGCATATCATCGACATATAAAAGTAGGATAAAGAATTTCTCATCACTTAGTATCTTGTAATAGACACAATAATCATATTCACTCTTGGTAAACTTCTGACTTATCATGAAAGAATTAAACTTTTTGTACCACTGCTTATGTAACTGTTTAAGGTCATAAAATGATTTCTTTAAACTGCAAACTTTGTTCTTTGTCCCTTTTATTTCAAAACCTTCTTTTTGGTTTATGTAAGTTTGTTCTTCCAATTCCAAATGCAGGAAAGCAGTCTTCACATCCATCTGTTTCGGCTCGAGATTGTATTGAGCAACCAACGCTAACATGAATTAGATGGATACTTGCTTTACAACCAGCGTGAATATCTCAATGAAGTTGATACATTCTTTCTAATAAGCATATCACTTCGTTACCAACCTTTCCTTATACTTATCATGTTTCTTCTTGAAGATTCTCTTGCGCCCGATCACTTTTAGGCCGATGGGAAGCTCCACTAGCTCCCACGTCTGGTTCTTATACAAAGAGTTCATCTTATCATCCATCGTTGCTTTCCACTTTTTGGCATCAGGCTCATCAAAAGCTTCTTGAAGAGTAGATGGATCCTCCTCATCTGTAATGAGGGTAAATGTGATATTTGAGTCATAATTCTGTCTTACCAATAACTTGTGATCTTTTGGCGGATTCCTTCTCACATGTGGTTGGTTCACCTACTTTTGTACCTCTGTCAGCATCTCTATATCTACCTGTGATTCATTTCTATTTAACTAAACCTTAACAACTAGCTTTTCTGGTTCCTTTTGTTCATCCTACAGAACAAAGATTCTTCATCGAATTTGACGCCATGCTTAATAATGATTTTCCATGTGACCCAGTTATACAACCTATACTCTTTCACACCACCGTCATATCCAACAAAGATGTATTTCTTAGCCCTTTGGTCCAGCTTATCTCTCTCAAATGATGGTACATGAAAGTAAGCATCGCATCCAAGTACTTACAGTCTCGATTAGTCTATCCGCTGACCACTCCATACTTCCTCTAGAATTTTATAATCAATTGTTATATAAGGGAATTTATTAAGTAACAAGCCATGTTAGCAGCCTTAGTTCATATATCCTTGCTTAACCCAACATTACTGATCATGCATCGGTCCCTCTCTAAGAGAGTTTGATTTATCCATTTAGCCACACTGTTTTGATATGGTGTATGATACACTGTGTTGTATCTCACGATCCCTTTATCTTTGCAATACTAATTGAAATATCTAGTAGTGAATTCCGCACCGTTATCTATCCTTAATACCTTCACATTATTTTTCCACATTGCCTTCCACTGCTTGAAATTGGTGAAAATATCGAATTTATTTTTCATAAAATAAACCCATATTTTTCTCGAATAGTCATCAATAAAGGTGACAAACCATAACGACCGTTCGCTAAAAACCACGGGCGAGGACTCCCATACATCAGAATGCACATAATCAATAATACCCTTATATACATGTTTATCAGACTTAAAAGATAACATTGAATGTTTACTATATATACAATGCTCGCATATATTAAAATTAATACTTTTAAAGACTGGAATTAAATAACAGTCGGAAAGTACTTTCATATCCCGCTTACTCATGTGGCCCAAGTGTGTATGTCACATACGCGCAGACATGAAATCCATTATAAACGTTGCAGCTTCACCTGATGAAGTGTTCATTATCAACCTGTAAAGATTTTTGTTCCATTGTGCCTTCCTGATTACTGGTGCACCCTTTGAAACTTTATTGACACGATCAAAGCCGGTGAATCTGCACCCAAGCGTCTTAAGTACTCCAAAAGATATTAGGTTCTTCCTCATCTCAGGAATGTGTCTCACCTCGATTAAGGTATGCTCCATGCCATCAAACATCTTGATGCACATCGATTTGACACCCACCACATTATAGGCATTATCATTGCCTATAAATATGTCTATCATCTCACTCTCTGTAACTGGTGAACTAACTCCGATGAAGAGTCACATGATATGATGCTCCAGTATCCAATATCCACTTGTCATTACATTCATTGCATAAGTGTCCGACCATGGATATTGGCAACACATCATAACCACTCATACTTTCATTAGACTTGGTAGTGTTCGCCTCTCTAGAAGAAGCCTCTGAATTCTTTTTTCTTGCCTTAGGATTTTGAGAATCCTTTTTCATATGCTTAAACATCCTACAGTTCCAGCATTTCAACTTACCTTTACCCTTACCCTTGGATTTAGACCTCGATCGAGAAGATCTACTATTCTCCTAAAAAATCCACCCACTCGTAACCGGTACATTAGTAAAAGGGCCAACATCACTGCTTTTCTTTCTCATCATCTTTTCAAGAAGGGCTGAGATAACGGTATCGACACTAATGGTCAATTTACAAGTGCACAATGAGTTCATGAACAACTCGTTCGAAGTCATGAGAGAATTGAATAGGATATATGCCTGATCCTCATTTTTCATCGTTTCCTCCACATCCAGCAATTTGTAAATTATCTTGTTAAAATTGCTAATGTGGGCCTCAACATTAGTCTCATTTGCCATCTTCAGATTAAATAACTAAAACTTCAAGTACAAGCGATTCTCAAGATATTTCTTCGTATAGATGTCCTCTAATTTCGCTCATGTACTTGCTGCAGTTTTCTCTCTCATGACATTGCAGCGAACCTCATCTATTAGGCACAATTGGATAAAGGTTCTCACTTTCTTATATTATATATCTATCTTATTTTATTCCGTGTCAATCATACTTTATGGCTTCTTCTCAAGGAGTGCATCATTCAATTGTTGTTGAACTAGGAGACAGGTTATCTTGACCTTCCACAGTTCAAAATTATTTTTTTCGAAATATTTCTCAACATCGAACTTAGGATTAGAGGCCATTAATACTGTTCTTTCATATTCAAACTGGGTCCTAACATTAATCTCTAATACCACTTGTTGAGAGCCCACAGAAGTAAATAGAGATAAATCAAGTAAAGTATTCCAATTGCACAACCAACTTCAAACACAAACAAACTGAATTTTATGTGGAAAAACCCTTGTGGAAAAAAACCACAACATAAAGCGACAATAATGCACTATGAAAGCAGAAAATTACAAGAGATAGAGATTACTCAATTCAAACAATCCTCGAATCTCCCTAACTTATGCCCTTAAAACCTTAGAATGAATTAGAAATCCCTCTATATATTCCAAGATCCTGATTACACCCATATATACAACCTCTATGAGGACCAAAATCATAAACAAATCCCGTACTTTATGCAATTCTATACGCCCGCTCGATGATACCTTTGATGGGACTTCGATGGCATCGACAGACTCTCCATGGCATCGAACCCCTTCGATGTCATCGAGAAAATACTAAAACAATCCAACAACAAAACATAGATTTTTCAAAATTTTTCGATGGGACTCTGATGACATCGACGACCTGTCGATGGCATTGAATCGAGTAGGACACCACAAAGTGTTCAACAACCAACATGAGATTTCTAGATTTTCTTAATGTCATCGAGCCGTTATCAATGGCATTGAACAGTTGTCAATGGCATTGAATGGTCTTTAAATGACATTGACAAACCTTGTTGTTGAACGATTTGATACATCAACAACATTTTTACCATTTGGTAAAGTGCTTTTGATATATACTACATTGAGATTCAATAGTAGTATATTTAAGATGCTGAGAAGGGTCAAATAAGATTTAGTTGTCTTCTGAAGATTTAGTTATCTACTTTCAGAAGTTATGATAATTGATCCTTTTAAAGTGCCTGAGTGCAAAATTATTTTTAAAGCGTGTAAGTTTAACGGGACTTTGAACACTTAAATTGGGAAATTGCAAAGCCTATGCGGATGCTTGAGTCAGGAATTAAATATCCTTCAAATCTTTTATCATCAATAATAAATCTGTAAAAGCCAACAAATAAAAAATAAAATCTCTGACATATTGTTGAAATCGGCCTATTATTCAAGGAGGAAATGTCCACACATGGTGCCTCACATGTGTGAGTGATCTAGACCTCTTTTGAGTGGGCTTCCCTTATCTTAGAGCTGTTTATGGGCGTACCCTTAGACTATTGACAGCCGTAAAGGGCAAGATTTGAAGCTTCTTTTTTTTTTTTTTTTTTTTTAAATATATAAATTAATGTATCTTCCAGTAAATCCTACCATAAGTTTTGGCTGCTTGTGGCTATGAGGCATCCATGTTACTATGCATACATATGAAAAAAAATAAGCTTTTGAATCAAGTTAGGCCTACCCCAACCCGCCATTTAAGAATGAAGGCTTGAGCGGGCATGGACCTAGCAAAGCATGCCAAAAACTGATTTGGAAAAAATTTGGTTGGGCTCCGACTCAACCTAACTTGGCCCAAAAATTAATAAAATCCATATTTCCCCTTGAATTTTCTTAAATTTTTATTCATCAAGTGGCTATGCATATACAAAGAAAGAAACATTTCAGAGGAATGAAATCAATGTCCACATTCAAGGTATATATATATTTTTTAACTAAAGCTTAGAATTGCATATTTGTATTATATAATACATGTGCATATAAAGTCAAGTTAGATTGAGCTGGGTCATGTATAGTTGGGGTAAAATGATTTAAGTATAAGTACAACCCGAAAATTAATAGGGCCATATGTGAGGCCCAGTGATTTAAGATATGTCATACATGCATTCTTAGTATGACTAGACCAAAAGAAGTTCAAATAAAAATGGAAGTAGTCAGTTAAAACCGAATTCGGTCTTACATAAGACATAACATAACTAGATCCCAAGCATGTCCCGTTTGAAGAGGTTTATTCTGGATATGCAGAAATTGTCATTTGAAGTGTTGATTGTAAAATATTTGTAACTTTTGATCCGAGAATCGTCAAGAAAGGCATAATTTATTGATCTTTATGTAATGGAGGTTCCGGTGTTAACCGACCTATACATCTGTTTTGTGAAAACGCTCATCTCGATATTCAAAATTGTGATTAAAAAAAAAAAACTAATTTAATTTAGAAATTCTCACATTCACCATATATCCTTATTCTTAAAGTTTTAAGATTTTTGTCATTTTTAGAAATTGCTTATGATGCTATTAGGAGTGTTACGATACAGTTTATCTCAACATTTTTATTTTTGGTAAATTAGGATTTAGAAGATTTTTATGTTCCGACAACTTCTAAATAAATTAGGGTTTGCTTTTATCTTTGGAAGGCATAAACTTTCAAAAGTGGGATGCCTGCGGCCATCTTTTTTATTTTTTTCTTAATGCAAATAGTCTGCTCTCATAGTGTATTTATATTTGTGCATAGACTACACCACATGTGAATTAGGAGTCTATAATAGTTTTCAGAATAAAAAAAAAAAAAAAGAAAAAAAAAATAGAAGATTACACCACATGTATTTATTAAGGAGCCCAGGCAACAAAGGCCGGGTGGTGGGCATTGCACCACGTACATGTAGCTTTAAACTAGCCAGATCTTTGATTATTTGTTGTTCCACCTCATGTTAGGACACCATACCAAAAATTAGCCAGATCCCAAGACTCAAATAAACCACCAACGTGGATAAAAAAAGTAGCTAGGAATCAACACTATTGAAATTGGGTAGCATTGTACCTTTGTGCAGGCTTGTTTGTTTTTTCAAAGCCCGTGCAAATATACTGGAAATAAATAATTATTACAGTTTACTGTATTTGAACATTCATAGGTATCTGTGCCATAGAAACTAATTTAAAAGAAATAATTTTAATTTTTGAATGGTACGGTAATGTATATGATATATCCATTGGGTCCATCTATCTTACTACAATATTTTTAAGCATGGGACAAAAAATGAAGTACATACAACACTCACGTGGCCCACACCAAAAAAAACAGTGGCCCCACAAAGTTTTTAACAGTAAGTATTTGATTCTCTTTTTCATATGGTGGGGTCCACTTGAGTTTTGGATATACTTTATTTTTTTTTTTTAACTCATATTTGGATAGGCGAAATGCATCACAGTGGACCTATATAAATTTTGTAATGTTTTCGTTCCGTGTCAAAAAAAGTAGCCAAATCAGGAATGTTGTAAATACGGTAAATAATTAATACTATTTTACCTGGTATTTATCAGTGCGCTGGAAAATCAAACAGGCCTGTCCCTGTACATTTCCTTCCCCCTTTCAACCTCCAGTACATTTTATGTCTTCATTAATGTGCCGTATCACGTTGAAATGGCCATGTGATCAGCAGAGATGGACACGTGAACAGCACAGTACAAATGAAAGTTCTCGTTCATGGACCAGGAAATATAACCTCCATCACGTTATGGATGTCCGTATCTTAAGTGGGCCTGACACGACCCCAATACCAAAGATGACCGTCCACGAATACCAGCTGTTCGGATAAGCCCACCGACGCACGGCGCGCAGGGCTCTACATGCGTGAGCAGCGCTACGTACCGGGACGTACCTTGCGCACCAAGATCCACGTGGATGGAGATTTATTAGATCCACCCCGTTCATCAGGTTCGCTGACTAAATCATGACCATCCATAACTCAGGTTGGCCATATTGTATTTTTTAGGGTTTCAAAATAAATAAAAATAACTTTTAAATGATTGAAAATTCCCTTTTAATTATTATTATTAAGCAACAAAGATAAAATAAGCAATAAAGGCATTTTTTTTTTTTTTCTCTTATAATGGTGTGAGTTTAGTCGTACATTGAATAGGCAGAGAAAAATACTTAAGTTCATATAAAGATGATTTTGCATAGAGCTTAGGCCCCTTTCAGGAGCATGTAAATTTGATTATTAGGAGAAAGTTATTCCATCAGCCTCAGTTTATACCATGAATCACACTCGCGCACGTCAGGCCGTGGACGTGGTGGGGTGGGATAGATGTGCGTGAGATATATATATATATATATATATATATATATATATATATATATATATATATATATATATATATATATATATAGATTTTCTTTTTGCAACGGTTGACGAAAATGGTCATTTGTTTTAAATTTCTAAATAGAGCCGAAAATTCAAAGGTTTTCTCCTTCGAAAACCCAACCACCATGTCTGTTGTTATGGGTACATACGCACCCATTCAATGCAACCTTTGAAGTTTATAAAATGACCTTTCTATTTTCATTTATATAAAAAAAATTATCAATGCATTCAATTAATTCGTCTATTTCTGGCTCTCCAACTTTTTGCTGCTGTTTTGTTTTTCGGTTCGTCTGGTTCTGTCTTTGGGTTAGACATACAGTAATGGTTCAGGTCTGTAATGCCCTAAATTTCGAGGGTCGAGCAATACTCAACTCTCGAGATTCCGAGTGTCACTTATGCTTTTGCGAAAGCATATGTATTTGGTACATTTAGTCGAGTATCACAGTCGATGTAGGACAAAACCAGACAATGCAATATACTTTGAAATGAAGACATTAAAATAACCCAATTAACACAAACAAACAGACCATATCCATCTAGAGAACGGGTCCACAGTTGGGGCCCAATATATAAAAGTTAATGATAATGCAAAAGTGTCGACATGGCGCCTGATAAAACAAAACACTCGAGTCGTCTAATCAAGTAGCATGTTGGCTACATCACTTGCCCGACTGCTGAAAGTATGAGAACTCCTCTGAGTCCTTGTACACTCGCTCTAATGGGTCAGACTCCATAGTACCTGCATCTGCAACAATGTCTAGTTGGTGTTTTAAACCACCATCCCAGAGTGGGAGTGAGTGATCAACTTAGTGGTTCCATTAACTGTAAGTTACGCATGTTATCAGTTCCACTAGCACAAGTAATGATAAAGCAACTTAAATACTTAATTCATAAATGCTCTTATTGGTGCATGTGCATGCTGTCATGAGATGATGCATGCCCTTACAATCCAATACTCCCTCATAAGTAAGTCCAATATCACATTCCCAAATGCCAACACTCCTTTAACACGTGACCACAACGCCCAAGTCGCCACAGCTAAACTAATGTGTTGTAATGAATGTTCATATTAGCCAAGCGAATTAATTAAGTTTGTTCATCCAACAGAATTGGTGAAGCTGAAACACCTCCATTTAGTCAATGGCCTTATCCAAATTGATAGGCCCAAGGCAGCCGTGGTGGCTCTGTACTTGCGATCCTTGATCCGCCTAAGTTCGTCACTCCCAGCTGAACTCATACGATAGGCAAGATTGTGAAATAAATTGCTCGCAGTCACTACAGGGAGGCTTATCACCCCAGTATAGGTCGACAACACATGGTGTCCCATACCACCTTGTCTGACTCCCGAGACTCGGGGATCGTATCACTAATGTTTATTAGTAGGCCTCTCAAAGGTATGAGTGCTCTAGATTCAAGCAAGCGTGATCGTACATAGTAGACACACATGGTTGGTGTGAGACCCGACCCTAGTTCCCATGTTTACATGTATGTGTGTGAGTATGCATCTTGTTCATCATGGTCTCGCGGTGGAGTTGGTATCAGAGCATAGCAAGTAATTCTGGAATAACTCAGGATAACATCACATGTCTGCCAAGAACATAGGACAAGTAGTGTCCCGAGATTCTTTTCTTCGCTCCGTATTGAGCCGATAATTATCTTGATTCCTTGCGACGTCATTATTTTGTAGACGATGACGCGTGGACGTGGCGCCCGTGGTCGTGGCACCCGTGGTCGTGGCGCCCGTGGTCGTGGTGCCCGTGGACGAGGCGCCCGAGGTACCCATCCTACTCGAGCACATCCTGCTCCCGTTGTTGAGGATCCGATTCCTGAGGTCCCGATCCGGCCTGCTCCCCCAGTTGAGCCCGTAGTGCCTGTACCTCCAGTTGCTCCAGTTCCGCCACCTATTCCCTCTTCTCACCTCGGCCTTTGTTTCGGTTCTGAGGCTCCGGTTACTCGATTCCCCACCTATTCCCCTCCTCGCCCCTGTGTTCCGGTTTCGGAGGCTCCTGCTCCGACGGCCGTACCCGTGCCTCCGCCTGAGGCGAGTGCAGCCCCTGCTTTTCCAACTATACCTATAGGAGCTGAGCATTTCCAGCAGCTGATGCAGCTGGTTGCCACTGCTTTGCAGACCCGTCAGCCAGCTACCACTGAGGTTTCCGGGCAGTCTAACTTACCGCATGCTAGTGCGATAGCCCGAGAGTTCCGCCAGCATGATCCCCCGAGGTTTAGTGGTGATCCTGACCCTTCTGCAGCTGAGGCTTGGCGCACTGAGGTTGCGAGGATTTTTGACACTATTCGGTCCTGCGGCCAAAGAGTATCCTTGCCACCTACCTTCTTCAGGGTGAGGCCCGACACGGTGGTCATCCATGTCCAGGATGGTCGGGGCTCAGTTCGTTTGGACATGGGAGGAGTTTGTGACCCGCTTCGACCAGAAGTTCTTCCCTGAGCATGTTCAGATCCAGCGGGCGATCGAGTTTGAGACCCTAGTGCAGGGCGATATGACTGTATCTCAGTATGAGGCTCGTTTCTTGGCCTTGTCTAGATTTGCTCCTCATCTCACCAGCGATGAGAAGATGAGGGCCCGTCGTTTTGTGACCGGTTTGCGTCCTGCCCTTCGCAGTCGTGTGGTGGGGCATTGCTTGGAGACATTTGACCAGGTTGTGCATCGGGCACTAGTTTATGAGGAGGAGCGGGCTATGACCCGAGATCGAGAGAGCGAGTTCGGTGGAGACCGGAAGAGGAGTGCACCAGCCAGCAGTTCTAGGCAAGCATCGTCAGCGAGAGGAGGAGGGGCAGATCAGGGTATCGGCAGCCTGCGGCTCAGTCAGTAGCCTCTTCATCGTCATCAGCACCGCCAGCTGCTTCATCTTCTGACCCCTTTTCTGGCGTATGCTTCGGTTGTGGACAGGCCGGACATCGGAGGCGTGAGTGTCCTCTCCCCATTCATTCAGCAGCGGCCACCGCGATTGCCCCCCTCCTCGTCCTCCTCGGCAGGCGAGCGAGAGAGCACGGCTTCCACCTTTGCTCCTAGGGTTCCTCCACAGCAGAGGCAGCCAGGTAGACCACCTCGGCGAGAGACAAGAAGAAGAGAGACGACAGAAGAGCGGAAGAAGCAGACAATGTGGCAGCACAAAGACCAGCAGAGGGGATATCCGTATGTTATTCGATCCCTGGGTCCAGTGTGTGTAGCAGCCCAGCAGGCTCAGATTCAGGACCCTCAGTCTTCCGGCTTGCTTCCCCTACCAGCTCAGGGTCGTTTTTATTCTACGCAGCAGGCGCCAGGCCAGGACCCGCAGTCATCGACCGGTGGAGTCGTTGAGGGTATTCTTCTTGTTTCTGCTTGTGTTGCTCATGTTTTGTTTGATTCTGGTGCTTCCCATTCTTTGTGGCCGAGCAGTTTTGCCGATCGACCGGTATTCCGTCGGAGACCGTGTCTCGAGGCCTTGACCGTTTCGACTCCCATGGGGAAGTCTATTGTGCTAACCCGTCATTCGTCCTTCTTGCCGGTGTTAGTGGGCGAGATGTTCCTCCCTGCCGATCTATTCATGATGCCGATGACAGGATTTGATGTGATTCGGGTATGGACTGGCTTGCAGAGTATCGTGCCATCTTGGATTGTGCCGCGAGGACAGTCACGTTTCATATCCCAGGCTTGCAGTGTTCCGGTTCGTCGCCGAGCCCGAGGAGAGCTGCTATCTAGTTTATTGGCTTCGGTCGTTGAGGATTCTATGGCGAGAGAGTATTGAGCGGTGCCGATTGTTTGTGAGTACCCGGATGTGTTTCAGAGATACGGGTTTACGCCGCGTCAGCAGTGGAGTTCAGATTGATTTGGTGCCCGGTGCAAAGACCTATCTCGAAGGTCCCCTACCTGGGATGGCACCGTTAGAGTTGACGGAAGCTGCAGGAGCGATTAGATGAGCTCCGGAGTTAGGTTTTATTCGTCCCAAGCTGAGTTCGCCTTGGGAGCCCCCGGTATTATTTGTGAAGAAGAAGGATGGTTCGTTGCGACTCTGTGTAGATTATCGTGAGCTCACAGAGTCACCATCAAGAATCGATACCCGCTCCCCGTATTGATGATCTGTTTGATCGATTGCGCAGGTGCGTGAGTATTTTTCGAAGATAGACTTGCGTTCGGTTACCATCGGTCGGGTCCGAGAGGAGGACATTAGAAGACGGCTTTTCGAACACGCTATGGTCACTTTGAGTTTACGGTCATGTCATTCGGGACTGACCAACGCGCCCGCCGTATTCATGCGGTGATGAACGAGGTTTTCGGCCGTTCCTCGATCAGTTTGTGGTGGTATTCATTGATGATATTCTTGTATATTCGAGAACCCAAGAGGACCATGCTGAGCACCTGCGGATTGTGCTTGAGACCCTCCGTGCCCACCAGCTGTATGCGAAGCTAGAGAAGTGCGAGTTTTGGCAGGAGGAGATGAAGTTCCTCGGTCACGTAGTGACAAGGGAGGGTGTCGCTGTGGACCCCTCGAAGGTTGATGCAGTGCGTCAGTGGAGCCAGCCCACGAACGCGTCCGAGATTCGCAGCTTCCTTGGTCTAGCGGGATATTATCGGCGGTTTATCGAGGGTTTCTCCGTATTGCAAGAACCGCTGACCCGATTGACGCGGAAGGGCGTCGAGTTCGTCGGGAGTGACGCTTGTGAGGAGGCATTTGCGGAGTTGAAGGACCGCCTCACGTCCTCTCTGTTCTCACTCTTCGATGGGAGTGAGGGTTTTGTTGTTTTCACCGATGCCTCTAGAGTTGGCTTGGGTGTCTTTGTCTTCGATGCGGCATGGGAAGCCGGTGGTGTATGCCTCGCGCCGGCTCAAGGTCCATGAGGTGAACTACCCCACTCATGATTTGGAGCTTGTGCATTGTCTTCGCACCGAAGGTGTGGAGGCATTATCTATATGGGGTCGGTTCGAGCTCTTCTCGGATCATAAGAGCTTGAAGTACCTATTTTCACGATCGAGTTGAACTGCGACAGAGGCGATGGATGGAGTTCTTTGAAAGATTATGATTTTGACCTTCGGTACCACTCGGGCAAGGCAAACGTGGTGGCGGATGCGCTCGGCCGTCACCACGAGGCTTGGTGGCATATATGATGGTTCGACAAAGTGGCGATGCTCGAGGATGTTTGAGTTTGACTTTGAGTTCGGTCTGCAGTCTTCCATTGTTCGGCTTTCGAGCTTATCGATTCAACCCTCTTTGGTGGCTAGGGTGATCGAAGCTCGTGCAGACGGATGAGTCACTTCAGAGTATCGAGCGCGAGGCCGCATCCGTGGAGCGGTCGGGCAGATTGGTTCGATGGTGGATTGCGCTCGAGGCCGATTGTGTGTCCCGAATGTGCCGAGTTGCGTCGTGATCTGATGACCGAGGCACACCGATCGAGACTTACTATCCACCCGGGCTCCACGAAGATGTATCGTGATATGAGGAGGCGGTACTTCTGGCAGGGGATGAAGCGTCAGATTGCAAGTTTTGTGGCCGAGTGTGACACATGCCAGCGTGTCAAGGCCGACCATCGAGACCCCTGGTCCCTTGCAGCCGTTGAGCGTTCCAGAGTGGAAGTGGGAGCATGTATCGATGGACTTTATTGCAGGTTGCCGAGGACTCAGCGCGGTCATGATACCATCTGGGTTATCGTCGATTGTTTAACAAAGTCGGCTCATTTCATTCCCGTGCGTGCTTCCGGTCTATGGACCGGTTAGCGAGGATATTCATTGAGGAGATAGTGAGACTGCACGGCGTCCCAGTTTCGATCGTTTCAGACCGAGACTCCAGATTTACGTCTCAGTTTTGGAGGAGTTTCCAGCAGGCATTAGGGGTCACTTTGCGCCTCAGCACCGCTTATCATCCGCAGACGGATGGGCAGACCGAAAGGGTCAACCAGATCCTTGAGGATATGCTTAGAGCTTGTGTGATCGACTTTACAGGTAGTTGGGATGAGCATATGCGCCTCGCAGAGTTCGCGTACAACAATAGCTATCAGGCGACTATCGGCATGGCTCCTTTTGAGGCACTTTATGGTAGACCGTGCAGATCTCCTAGTTGTTGGACTGAGGTTGGAGAGCGTCGTCTCTTAGGTCCCGAGCTTGTGCTGCAGACGTCAGAGGCTATTGATGTTATCAGGCAAAGGATGCGCACCGCTCAGAGCCGGCAGAAGAGCTTTGCTGATCGTCGGCGTCGACCCCTCGAGTTCGCGATCGGGGACATGGTATATCTCAAGGTCTCCCTATGAAGGGTGTGGTACGCTTTGGTGTGAAGGGCAAGCTCGCCCCAAGATTTATTGGACCTTTTGAGATTACCAAGAGCATAGGCGCTGTGGCCTATAGGCTTGCCTTACCTCCTGAGTTGTCTGCGATCCACAATGTATTCCATGTTTCTATGTTGCGGAAATGTGGGTTGGACACTATTCCCGTGATTGATTGGCAGCCACTTGAGGTCCGTGAGGATGCTTCCTACATTGAGCAGCCTATTCATATTCTCGATCGGAAGGAGCAAGTCCTCAGGACCAAGGTCATTCCCTTGGTGAAGGTGCAATGGGGTCATCATTCGGAGACCGAGGCGTCTTGGGAACGCGAGGCCGAGATTAGAGAGCGTTATCCCCATTTGTTTGATGATTGATAGATATATGAGTATTTGTATTACCTTTCTTGTAAGATGATTGTTATATGATGGTGGTGTTTTATCTTTTCTTTTGTCCTGGATTGGTCAATTTCGAGGACGAAATTTCTTTGTTGGTGAGGAGGATTGTGAGACCCGACCCTAGTTCCCATGTTTACATGTATGTGTGTGAGTATGCATCTTGTTCATCATGGTCTCGCGGTCCTACCGGTCGAATTCCGGTGACCCGCGACCTTCAAATTGTGTTTATGATCACTTTGAGTTCAGTCACGTAGACCCGACTCGGATCGACCTAAGACCTATGTCATCTCGTTCGTATCGTCGTTGCGGTTCCAACGACGCGTCTTGTGCGTCAATCCGACCTATGGATCAAAAGTTATGAGCATTTCATCATGTGGCCCACTTTTGTACAAAAGCATGTGGACCACCTCCATGGCACAATTTCTCATGCACACCACACACACACACTACACTATTGCATGGAATAAACACTACCCACCCTAAACACTACCCATACCTAACCTACCCTAGCAACATTGTTATTGTCACCATAGGTTATTATTACTTCCCTTAAAAAGATTTTTCCTCTCTTTCCCTCTCATTTCTCTCTCTCTCTCTTCTCTTCTTCTCCAGCAACTTCTCTCCCATCTCCCTCTCTTCTCCAGCCCCATTTCCCCTTTAATCTTCCAAATCCAACCATCTAAATCCAATCTCACCCATTGAGATGGATCCCTTGGTGCACTAGGAGCTAGGAGGTCCAAATTTGGAGAATCTAAGGTGGGTGTAATCCTAGAAATTAAGATTTCTATTTTCATGTACTTAGATTTCTTTTGTGGGAAGTGTAGGACCCACCAATCCATGGTGGAGATTCTACATCATCCCTTAGTTGTGGCCAAATGGCCTATTTGATGCATGCATGTCCATGCATGGGGTTTCCCCTCTATAGGCCCCCATCATGGAGGATTACTTGGATTTCATAGCATGATAGGTCATCTAGACCCTAGAATCATGGTTGGGATGTCATCCCAACCATTGATCTTAAATCTAGTACATGCATGTGGTGGATCTTGTTGTAACCTATGAATAAAAGGAATGTATGGTGTGATTGATGAAGGGGAGGGCCTCAATGTGGCGGAGCCCCTCCTCTTGTGGCCGATTCTTCATTTATTTTATTTTATTTTATTTTTCTTTATGATAGAATTCTGATCTTGCATGTGTGGCCCACCTTGTAGGCCAACAAAAATCCAGACCAACCATGGAGCTTGGACACCTATAGCAGTCCATCCTTAGACATGTGGCCCCAAAATCTATCTAAATGGGATACATGCAAGGGGTATTTGATGATGGGGAAGGTCTGGACATTTGTGGGGCCCACTGGGGTGGTCCACTACACAAATTCCTAGGGTTAAATCCCATGAAAAACCATGTTTATATTTTAATCATTTCTATTACATATTGCTGTCCAAATCTGCCTGGACAGATTTTTGGGCCACTTTGGGGCCTGACTTATGGGTCTTTCGTGGGAATAATGAAACAAAATAATATGTGATTCTTGTAGCCTTATGACCCATCTACAACCATACCAAATTTCAGCCCCATCTGACCTTCATTGGGGTCCCAAAGGTGTGGTCCAAATGAGGTGGACAGTCTGGATTTTCTGCACTATTCCAGCAATATTCTACCCTGGACAGGTTGGAATTTCAAAAATTATTAAAATAATTTTAGGTGTCTAAAAATTATGAGAATTTACAGGAAGGTGGTCCACTCATGGTGGGACCAACCTACAAAATTTTGGGGCCAATGGAAACCTGTACACACCATGGTGGTGGCTGGATTGGCCCATTACAATATGGTGTCCAGATCAGTCCGATTTTCAGGACAGATTGATTTCTTTAAATAAAATAAAATATTTTTAGGTGTCCATAAATTCTAAAATTTTTTGAAGTTGTGGTCCACCCATGGTGGGACCTACCTACCAACTTTCAGGGCCAATGGACCCCTGTGCACATCGTGGCGAGGGCCGGACTGGCCCACCACATTGGGATGTCCAGGTCTGTCCGATTTTCTGGACAGACTGTCTTGTTTAAATCAGTTAAAATACTTAGGGATATCCAAAAATTCTGAAATTTTGTGGGGGTATGTCCTACCTATTGAAGTATCACTCTGAAAAATTTCAGCCCCAACTGACCCTGTTTAGGTATCCAAAAGAATGGGCCAAAATAGTTGGACTACCAGATTTTTCTGCTGTGCAGTCCAGCAATGTGCCTTGATAAAAAACCATAATTCAAAAATATTTCCTCTGATGGTGGGCCACCTTTTTGGGTTTTCTCTCATTGTATGCATGATGAGGGACCTTGGCCCTCAATTTTCAGAGTTTTAGAGGCCCTGGGCCCACTCCAATGGAGTGCCCAAATTTAGGACAGCAACATGTTATAATTATGTTTGGCCTTTGGGCTGAAATTTTGAGGAGTGGTTCCCAACACATTGTGAAGAATCTTAGAGGTAATAATTTATACATTTAGTTCCTTAAATGTTGGGCCTAATAAATATACTTTTGAGGCCCACCACAGTTGAATTTAATTGGGTTCATGGATGTGGCTAGTTGTTGAACTCTTTGAGCCCAATTGGGCTGGAACTTTCTTGATGGGCCCATTGAACTCTTGGGCCATTTTTACCATACTATTGTGTTAGATTAGTGGGCCATATTACACAAGTATATGGGCCCTTGATTGCCCACCAAATCAACTTTATACTTGGGCCGGGTTGTAGGCCCAACTTACTTGACTAAGAACATGACATTGCCCATGTGATTTGAGTAATGGGCTGCCCACTAGGCCACAACAATATATGGGATTAGTAGCCTTTATGTTGGGCCCTAACCTTTTCCTTGTGGGCCCATAGTGGTATATATGGGTTGGGCTATGTGTGTTCCCCATGAATCCATGTTTTGGATAGGC
Source organism: Magnolia changhungtana (assembly GCA_030180095.1). Taxonomy (NCBI): domain Eukaryota; kingdom Viridiplantae; phylum Streptophyta; class Magnoliopsida; order Magnoliales; family Magnoliaceae; genus Magnolia; species Magnolia changhungtana. The sequence continues at coordinate 4,176,628 of JASAUF010000336.1, forward strand.
CTTGGGCCGCCTTTCTGAAGCCCAACATGAATGTATGTGGTATGTAATGGCTGTCCATTTCTTATTTCTAATGTTGTGAGGGCCTTGGGCCTTGATCCGTAATCAATTAGAGATGGGCTACCTCTTGGGGACCAATTGTGGTTAGATGTCCACATTGGTGGCCCTAAGGTAGGCCCATGGGCTTTTATGGGTGGTTAAAGGCCCACCATAGACCCTTGCTAGGCTCGTTTCATCTATTTGGGCCCATATCATTGTTCTCCTTAGTCTCATGGGCTACCCCAGGTATATGGGCCCCCACTAGAGGTTGTATTCCTTATGAGGAATTGGTTAAGTACCTAGACCCTTCATGGTTAGGTAGAGAGTTCATCTTCACCTCATTGGCACCCCTATTCATCTTCATGGCCCACTCCCATACGCATCATATGCATGCTTGGTTGAGGTATGATTGGCCATGGTTATGTCATTGTGTAGGACATGTTGGTATCTCCCCAAGAGATGGATGCTTGGGATTGATACATGGGTGATTGTGTGATTCATGCATTTGGCATTGCATAGCTTATGGATATCTGCCCTTACTTCATCAGGGCCTTGCCTCCACAGGGGTATTCGTGGATGGCTGTATGTGTGGACACCGGAAATATTAGTTGAGCATACCGGGTGCATAGGATGCCCATGGGTGAAATTCCCAAAACTTCCATGGTACCAAGGATCTGCTCCAACGCCGTGACCGGGTGGAATATATGAGCGCACGAGGGCCTTATACCATTAGGCCGCGTCTCCCACTATCGTGTAGTCGGTTGGATAGGGGTGTGGCCTTACCTGCCTGATGTGAGGAGGCATTGCTAGGCTGAGTCTGACCAGCTCGTAAATGGGTCCGCTACCTTCAGGCCTTGTTGGTGATTAGCTGTCCATGAGCGGGTAGTGAGGTCTCTTACGCTCGTTTGACTGTGCGGGGTCTGTAGAGCGGCAGTCATTCAGCAGTGTAATAGACCCCGGTGATTTCCTTATGATTGGAAATGTACATGACTTGTGGTTTGGATATGAGCACTGACATTACTTGCATTGCATTAGCATTGGTTGTACAAGCCCCTTCATGCATTGCCTTGGCATGGCACCCAGTACTCATTGCATCTTATTCATGATAAGCCTGGGTAAGGCTAGTGATATCCTCATTGATCATGCTTCTCTCCTTGTATCTCCTACTACTCTTCTGTGCACCATTATCACACACCTACACCACCCTCTAAGCTTCTATAAGCTTATGCACGATTGATGCGTGCGAGGATACTCTAAATGCAAAGCGACACGGCGAGAGAGCACGGAGTAGAGCGAGCATTTGAGGACTCCAGTGTTGCTGACCTTTCTCTCTTTTCCTTTTATCTCATGTATGTCCTTTGGACCTTATGGATGATTGTAAAAGTTCAAATTTATAGTGGATTTTGCGATGTGTGCCTTTGTTATTCTCAGATGTTCTTGCTATGATCTTGGGTATGCTCGTATTGGAATGATTATACTGTTATGAAAATCCTCCTTGTAGGATCCCAGGATCGGAACCAGCCTCAGGGGCCGAGAATGGGGTACTATGGAGGCTGTTGCATTCAGAACTGGTCATCGGAATCCTTGTGAGTCCGATTACTGAGTCTGGGGCGTGACAGTTGGTCGGCTATTTGGATAGTTCGATTGACTCGAGCAAACTTCGGCGTAACCAGCATTGGGTGCAAGCATCCCGTGTAGTCCAATTACTGTCGGTTGTCTGCGTTCGGCCCGAGTCAGTCGGACTAGTTTGAGGCGACAGACCTAATTAGGGCCGCCCTCATGGATCTGTAGTTTGCCGGCCAACCTGACTACCTAAGTAGTCCCAGTCGGTTAATTTAACTACCATAACTACCAGGAGGAATGCAAACAGTGAATCAATAAATTCTACTTTATTAGGTATTTTATCGAACATGCAGGCTGTATTTTGACTAAGATAGCATTTTTATGAGAGGTGAAGCAAATTAAGCGTATATATGGGCGTGTAGGAGGAAATGTGAGCAATAAATTATAAAATTCAACTTATTCTAGTAACCATTCGAATATATAGAATTCATTACACAGTAGCAACAATTCATGAAAAGTAAACAGGTCATATGACTATGCGTAGGTTAGCATGCATTCATCCATTCACGACACGAATCATTAATTGTGACACGGGGTTCAATAAATGGCAACCTAGGGGTAATGGTCCGCACCTTAGATTGGTACGTTGAATTCAGACTCGCTTCTAGGGCTAGGGTTTTGTAGGTTAGCTTATCGGTGCCCCGTATCAGCATGGTTAGCTCGTAATGGTACATGCAATTGGCCTTCAAGGACCAAATCTCAAAAGAAACTTGATAGTTACTTTTAACTGTCGTCGGGGTAACTCCGACGGTGAGGTGCAATTGCGAATACGTTGTGGGCTAGTGGGGATGGGGCAAATGCTCCAATCAACCCCCTCTTACACCTCCTCCCCCTCTTCTCCTCTCTCTCTCTCTCTCTCTCTCTCTCTCTCTCTCTCTCCCCCCTTTATTGCAATTGAAATTTTGTGTGAGAGTGAGAGAATGGAAAATGGGGGCACTTATAGTGTCAGGATGCCCACAAATAGCCCTGGTGCCCCTTTCTCCAATAAACTTGCCCTGAGGGACATTATTTTCGACTTTCAGGGCCTTTCGGGGCTCTATTGGCTTATCTACACTAGAGGGTGGGTGCCCCGCTATGGGATCTACATTTCATCACAATCGGCCAGCTATCAAACACTTCGATTAGCCGTAGGGTAGCACTTAGGATTAACGATCGTCGGTGATTAATCAGGGTCACGACCATATAGATATGATTGGGAAAATATCTTTAACTCGTACCTTGAGTTTGGTTACGATCTAAAGGTTAGAAAGTCACAACTTCGTGAAAGAGTGGAAGGCCTATTTCACTTAAGTTTCAGGTTTCATCCTATAGCGTTCTCGTATTCCAAGCATTCGCCCTCTTGACCAAGTTGAACAGTTTTTGACACTTTCTTTATTTACCACCAGCGATGGGTGTCGAGTCTAGTGAGACAGACTATTTCTTATAGTTTTGGGCTTAACGGACATATGATACATGGCCTAGCTCTATTTTGCTTTATCGGGGTGAGTCACGAGAGAGTAAACCCTCGGGGCTCCTTCCAGGTCCTCGTTGTTCTTAGGGTTAGCTATGTTTGTGGCGTTATCATCCATTATTTGTAAGAGTGGTTATTCGGCCGTAAATACCTTTAGTCCCTGGGTTTCATGCATTTGTCCTTTCTAGCTTGTTTGACACGGTCCTGGGGCGGCTCCACTGGTGGGCGCCCTAGGATTTAATGCCAATTTGTCTCGGACGTTACAGGGTCTTTGTACATCAAGTGTGCCGATATGACAAGACAATATTCAAGGGTATCCTATAGGCTGATTGTTCGATATTCTTGTTGCACTACATGCATTCAAAAGGAGGACAAATCAACTTCAAGTCGAGTGATTATTTATGCCTTAAATCAATAAGTTATTTTTTTTATTCTTCTTTACTTGAATTTCCATTATTATTTTCTTTTACATTATTTCAAATTATAGATTTAGAGATATAAATTTCTAACAATCTTGAAGTTAATCTATTGATCTATACATCTATAACAATGGCAAACATAATAGTAAACCAAACCACTGAATTATATAAAATTGAACCATTTTATGGAAATCCTTTTAAAATGTGGAAACAAAAACTCACATTTGTTTTAGATATATTAAAAGTATCATGTGTTATCTGATACTTTCCAATATGAAGCCGACAAATAATCTATGGTAAGGGATGACTGCGATTGCAAAAATTATAATCTAAATTCCATTTTTAATGAACTGCATGACGTGTATGCCACATATTAAAGAGCCTAAGATATATGGTTTGCATTGGCTACGAAATGTGTTAGAATAAGTCGGTGCGAAAAAGCATATTATTTCCTTCTTTCTAAACTTTTTTATGTTATATAATAGGCCTGTATCTAATCAGATAGTTGAGTATCAAAGTTTAGTGCACGGGCTTATATCTGAAGGAATGAAAATGGACGATGTTTTCCTAGGAGGTGCTCTAATTGAAAAACTCCCTCTATCCTGGAACGAATACAAAAATTAGATAAAACACAATAAAAATAGGATGTCAATGAAAAATATTATCGTACATATCCAAATAGAGGAAGTCAATTGTATAGTAGATTAAAAGGAAAATGCTATTAGCCCTGCTTCAAATATTAACATAGTTTAAATTAAGAGAATAAAATTATCAAAGGATCATATTCTCACTGTAGAAAGGCATGTCACCTTATTGATCAATGCTGATACTTGTAAGGGACTTGTTTCCACTATGGAAAACCATGTCATCATGTTGAATAATGTAAGCTCAAAATAAGAAAGGAAAATCGGTAAAAAAGAAAGAAAAATATTTTCACTGTGAATGCATCATATTGGAGAATAAAGGCACAAGAAGAAGGCTTCTCAAGCTCAAGACAATCTGACTGAACAAATAGACAAGATAAAATATTCGTTGTTGTATCTGAAGTAAACATTGTCAACATAATTCATTGGGTGCTAGACATTGGGGCTACATGTCACATTTGTAAGGATTGAAGCATCTTTACCTCTTACCAAGTTGTAGGAGATGAATAAGTGTTTATGGAAAATGCTCAAAACTCCTTAGTAGTTAGAAGAGGAAAAGTGATCTTAAAGCTCACTTATAAAAAGATCCTTTCATTGAATAATGTTCTGCATGTTCCTAATAATAGAAAGAATCTAGTTTCTGGATCCCTCCAAAATAAATTTGGTATCAAATTGGTTTTTGATTCAGAGAAGGTTGTACTGTCGATGAATGAGACATTTGTTGGAAAGGGTTACTGTTGTGATGGACTGTTCATACTGAATGTATATTCTATTGATATTAATAAGATAAATTCTAGTTCTACTTGATTTACGGCGCAATAGATTAGGACATGTAAATGTACATGTTCTGAAAAAGAATGAAGAAATTAGGTCTTATACCTAATTGTTTAAATCAAGACCAAACAAATGTGAAGTGTGTGTAAAATCTAAGTTACATAAGAAACCATTCAAATAAGTCTTTAGAGAATCTAAAATTCTAAAACTGATTTATGTGATTTGGGTGATTTTAAGAATCACATGTCTATAAATGGAAAAAGATACTACATAACCTTTAAGAATGACTTCTCGAGGGATATTAGGGTATACCTACTAAGAAGTAAACATAAAACCTTAGAGTTCTTTATCAAGTATAAGACGAAAATTGAAAACCAGTTAAGAACCTTGGAGTTCTGCTTGACCAGTCTTGGCTCGACCGGTCGAAGGTGCTCACCTCGAACTCCAACGACTAAAATAGCCAATTTTCTATCCTGCTCGACTAGTCAAGGGTGTCCCATGATTGGTCGAGGACGTCTCACGACCAGTCGAGCGTTACGTAATTTTTATGCGGGCTACGTAAATTTTAGGCGGTTTTTAAAAATTTTCACTTGGTGCGAAAGTCTAACGCCTAAAACTATAAATAGGGATCTCTAGGGCATCCCTAAGCATCATCTAGGGTTTGAGGAGTGGAGCAAAAGCATGGAGAAGCCATCGCCAAGAGTTTTTTCTTCCATTTTCTTAGTTATTTTTATGCTTTTCTTAAGGGATTTTAGTTCAATCATGTCTATGGTTGGCTAAACCTCTTAGCTAGGGCTAAGTGGTGAAGCTTGTAGCTTGATAGATATTTCTATTGCTTTGATTCATATTTATATTGAACTCTCTTTGATGCTAGTTTAATTATAAGGAATACTTTTAGTTTTTAATAGTTTGTTGTGACTCAAATTACAATGGAACTGCGATAGCTTTGAGTATATTCTTTTCATGTTTTGAGATTGTGAAATTGGGAAATACTGTTGTTCACCATATTCCCTTGGGCATGGTTGGATGATGGAATCCTCCTTAACTTTCACAAGTCTCCCAGATTGGTTATGGGATTGGTAAATCCTATTGTTGGCCTTATCTCCTGGGCATGGTTTTGTGATAGAATCACTTCCAGTTCTCACACCTCTCATCCATTAAGAACTAAGTCAAAGGAAGTTCAGATTTGATTTTACTGAGATATCTTCCAATTGGATAGGATGAGACTTTGATTCCAATCGTGTGACTTGAATCAAACATAGATCTCCCTGATCTCTACAAGTGGATCCTTGAAAACCCTAGTTTCCCACCTTTGAATTTCTTTAGTTTTTTATTAAATCTCTCTCAATTACTCTTAAATATCTCATATTTAGGTTTTCATATTTTTCTAGTTCTTCTTCTAGTTGTTTTCAAAATACACACAAGGTTAGTCCCTGTGGATTCGACCTCAGTCTCACCGAGATTATTACTACATCGCGACCCTACACTTGGGGTTGTGAACAAGTTTTTGGTGCTGTTGCCGGGGATTAACGGTTGCGTTTTTCTGAGATTAGCTAGTTTTAGAATTAGGTTAAGATTAATGTTTGTTTTCTATTTTTAGAAACTTTCTAATTCTAGGTTTAGGAACTTGCCTAATTTGCTTTTAGAATCTAATTTTTTTTCTCTTTCTAGAAACTTTCTATTTTTTATTTTTAGAAACTTCCTTTTTCATTTTTAGAAACTAGTTTACTTTCCTAAATAGTTTTTAACTTTCTAATTTTAGAATTTTTGTTTTTAGAAACTAACTTGTTTTGTTTTGTTTTGTAGGATTTTAATTAGGAACTTCTAATTTGGTAACTTCTTTCCAATTCCCTCTCTCTTTTTATTTCTAGATTTCTATTTTATTTCTTTCTTCTAGGTTTAGGTTAGAATCTGAATTGAGGGCTAAGAGTGTTTGATGCCTAAGTAGGTCTGTGACAATACTCGACGTCCTTTGAGTGAAGGAGGATTGGTTGAGGGGTTATCTATCCATCACAGGATTAGACACCACTCAAGATCCTCAGAGTTAATTGAAGTGATGGCTGCAAATCAACTAGTTAATCAACCAGGAAGACAACCTCAACCTTGGGTTGAGGAAGTCCAGGATGAGAATGAGGTGCATCAAGCACCCCCGCCTCGTACTTTATGAGATTATTTACAACCGGCGGGGTGAGCATGCCCTCATGCATGGTTTTTTCAAAAAATACGGGACACATGGATATTAAGCCAGGGGTGATCCAACTCCTTTCATAATTCTATGGACTTGAATATGAAAGTTTGTACTTGCACTTTAAAGAGTTTGATGAGATCATAGCCACTTTATATTTTCCAAACGTGTCTGAGGACACGGTCAGACTGAAACTCTTTCCCTTTTCTTTGAAAGAGAAAGCTAAGACGTGGTTGCATTCACTACGTCCTAGATCTATTGGCACATGGAATGATATGATAAGAGATTTCATAAAGAAATTTTTTCCACATCATAAAACGAACACCCTTAGAAAGTCAATCATGAACTTTGCCCAAAAGGAGGATGAAACATTCTTCCAATGTTGGGAGCAGTTCAAGGATCTTGTTAGTTCATGCCCACAATATGGTTTTGAAATGTGGCGCATTATACACTTTTTCTATGATGGTCTGACATCTTCTATGCACCAATTAGTTATGACAATGTGCAATAGGGAATTCATGAATAAAAATATCGATGATATGTGGGATTACTTGGACAGACTTGCTGAAAATGCGCAATCATGGAACACTTACCTAAAATCAAGCACCACTTTCAGGCCCACTCAATCAAAGGAGAGTGGTGGATTATACCTTCTGAAAGAGGATGATGCTATCAATGCTAATGTGTCTAATCTCATAAGGATATTTGAGGCCATAGAACTAAAGAAGGATAAGGTTAAGGAAACTGTTTACGGTATTTGTGCTTGTAACGTTCACACAACTGAAAATTGTCCAATAATTCCTGCCTTTCAAGAGGTGTTGAATGAGTAATCCAATGCCGTGAACAATTACCAAAGACTTTCCAATGGACCTACCTCCAATACATACAATCCTAATTGGAGAAATCATCCAAATTTCAGTTGGAGGAATGGACAAACGTCTACCCTTTAAGGTTTCTTTAATCAAATTTCAAATCAAGGGAAACCTCAAGATGATCCGGTTCTAAAACATATTCAAGACCAATAGCTACTAAATCAGAATTCGGCATAAGCATTCTAGGATATCAGATCAACATTAGAAACGCTTGCATCATCTATTCAAAGGATAGAGTCGCACTTAACAATTGGGGGAAAGGGGATGCTTCTAGCTCAACCTTTTCCCAATTCAAAACCATAATAAAAAGTTAGTAACCCTAGCTCTTCAAATAAGATGGAGCAAGCTAAATCATCACCACTCTTAGGAGTGGGAAGACTATTGACAAAACTATTCCGATTAGGGCTGAAAAACATAAGGAACTGAAAGAGGACAATGATTATAGATCTAGCACTGCTCCACAAGAATTAGAACCAAAACTTCAAGGCAAGCCGATTGCCTCATTCCCCTAATGGTTGGTTGCACCAAAACCTCTCTCTGACTCTCAGGACATTCTAGAGGTGTTGAAACAAGTGAAGGTCAACATCCCTCTATTGGATGCGGTTAAACAAATACCTTCATATCCCAAATTTCTGAAAGACTTGTGTACGACCAAAAGACAGAAAAATATTTAAAAGAAAATATTCTTAATTGAAAAGGTGAGTGTCATCCTAAAGCAAGATGTGCCATAGAAATAAAAAGATCCGAGCAGCCCAACCGTTGTTTGTGTAATTGGGAACTACTGGATTGAGCACACACTTCTTGACTTAGGGTGAGTGTAAATTTAATTCCTTATTCGGTCTACGAACAACTAGGTTTGGATGAATTGAAACCAACCCGAACTACATTACACATTTCTAATTGCTCTGTTTGTGTACCGAGAGGGATAATCGAGCATGTGTTGGTCTAGGTTGACAGATTCTACCACTCGGTAGATTTTATCATCCTAGATACTCAATCCATCATGGACATGAGCACTCAAATACCCATCATTCTTGGTCGCCCATTCTTGCCACTTTAAACGCAATCATTAATTGCAGGAATGGAGTTATGAGTATGTCTTTTGGGAATATAACATTGGAGTTGAATACTTTTTTCAACACAGGCAAACAGTTAGACGATGAAGATGATTTCCACGATATTAACCTGATTGATTCTTTCATGGAAGATAGAACCCTTCTGACTTTATCCTCTGACCCACTAGAGACATGCTTAGCCCACTCCCATGATTTAGTTGATGATATGATTAGGGAGACGGGTGTGATGCTTGATAATGTACCGATACTTGAAGTTAATCGGTGGAGTCCACAATTTGAAAAATTGCCCCAAACTAATGTTGTGCCTCTACCATCTAACCTCAGGGCACCAAAGCTTGACTTAAAACCTATGCCCCCTGATTTGAAATATGTCTATTTAGGTTAAGATGAGACAAACCCGATGGTGATTTCTTACCACCTTGAGCAAGAGCAAGAGAGTATGCTCATCTTTACTCTTACTGAGCACAAACGATCCCTTGGATGGTCGATTGCGAACCTCAAGGGAATTAACCCTTCGATTTATACTCACCGCATTTATCTTGAGGATAATGCGAAGAACTCTTGGTAATCACAACATAGACTAAATCCAAACATGAAGGAAGTGGTTAAGGCCGAGGTTCTTAAATAATTGGATATAGGTATCATATACCTAATATCCAATAGCCAATGGGTGAGTCCAACTCAGGTGGTTCCGAAGAAGTCTGAAATCACCATCGTAGCTAATGCCAACAGTGAAGTCGTGCCAACTAGAGTTACTACTGGTTGAAGAATGTGCATTGACTATAAGAAATTAAATACTTCAACGAGGAAGGATTACTTTCCTTTGCCCTTCATTGATCAAATTTTAGAAAGGCTAGCTGGTCATTCCTACTATTACTTCCTCGACGGTTATTTAGGCTACAACCAAATAGAGATAGCCCCTGGAGATCAGGAAAAGACCATGTTCACATGTCCTTTTGGCATCGTTGCTTACCGAAGGATGCCATTTGGTCTGTGTAATGCCCCTGCCACTTTTCAGCGTTATATGATGAGTATTTTTCTGACGTAGTGGGGCAATATCTAGAGGTCTTCATGAACGACTCTTTATCTTTGGTCCATCTTTTAGCGATTGCTTAGAGAATCTTAAATGTGTGCTGAAAAGATGTGAAGAAAAGAATTTAGTACTCAATTGTGAGAAGTGTCATTTCATGGTTTGTAAGGAAATTGTCCTTGGACATATCATCTCGTCCAAGGGAATTGAGGTAGATAAGGCTAAAATTCATCTTATCTTTAACATACCTCCACTCAAGAACATACGAGATGTGTGATCCTTCTTAGGATATGTCAGGTTTTACAGGAGATTCATAAAGGACTTTAGTTACCTCTCCCATCCTCTATGTAATCTACTTCAAAAGAATGCACCAAACGAATGGACTGAGCAATGTCAGGAAGCTTTTACTAAGCTCAAGGGTATGTTAACCACTACACCTATTATGCAGCTACCTCACTGGAGCCTTCCTTTTGAACTTATGTGCGACGTGTCTAACTATGGTGTAAGGTCCGTATCATAGACCGTATCGTTCGTTAGGCTTCCCCGGTCCCTCCGGTTGAATTTCGGCAACCCTCGACCAGTATCCGACATTTGTGCATGATCTTAAATCGAGTCCCACAAGTCAGGGTCTGTTCAACCTGAAACTTGTATCTTAGCGACCGCGCCGTCACCGCGGTTCCAACGTCGCAACTCACGCACTGATCCGATACCCAGGATAGAAGATGTAGGCCAACAGTCATTTCGAAGAAAATACTGCGCATTGCAAACTTTGAGGGAATCTCTACAATATGTCCCATCAATCAATGTAAGTACAAGACATACCCCAAGTACAACTACCCACTCCCTCTTTTTCCACAAGTCAACCCCCTCTCTCCCCTAACCATCCCTCTTTACAAAATTTCAAACTAAGCCATGCTTCCCCATCTCCTTCCTTACACCCACCATTCCATCCATCCCTTTTATTCATTATTTTCCTCTTTCTCTCATTTCTCAAAACACTCTCCCAAGCAATAAAAAAATATAACGTCCAAACTCCCCAAGTTTCCAAGAGCAACTCAAGTGTGGCCCACCCTCTCATCTCTCATCCCCACCATCAAAACCCCATCAACCACTATCAAAAGTGACGGCAAGGAGCATAGGAGTCCAAGGGATCAAGGAGGAGTGTAATAGGTAGGTGATCTACCATTAAATTTCTTTTTTTGGGACCACATGTGGTGGGACCCGTTTGAAGCATACAATGTAAGAAATGGAAGGCCCATAGTGGCGGGGTCCCTCCTCTCTCTCTCTCTCTCTGCCTCTCTCTCTATCCATTTTAATGAAGTGGGCCCCGCTAATTTATGCTCTATCTGCACCGTCCATCATGGACGATGGGACTCCACTATGGAGTGCTCACCAGATCCATAGCTTAACTTGCAGACCAAGTAGAGATACCTCGTTTTAGCACTTGAGGTCTTGGTGTCGATCCTTAGCAAGGGTGGCTAGGATGGAGTGTGTGTACTGACGTCACCAAGCTGGTGAATGTGGGCCCCACCACATGATGCATGTGTTGCATCAAACCGTTCATGCATGTGAGGCCCACCATCAGCTGTCTGTCCAACGTTCAGAGACACTGGACGTGAACTAGAAATAAAAAAATATTAGCTTGATTCCAAACTTTTGGGTGGACCGCTCCTATAGGCCCCACCTTGATGTATATACTTAATCCAAGCCGTCCATCCTTTTCCTTAGATGATTTTAGGTGTTGAGCCAAAAAATGAACTCAATCTGATTTCCTGGCAGGCCATAGTATAGAGAATAGTATTTTTGTCGTTGAAATACACCATTATATTTCTGTACACTAAAATCTATCGAATATTGGGCATGATGGGTTTGTATTGAGGCATAGAAACCAGTGGCTAGGTCAGATTTCCCTGATGTGAGCCCCACCTGTGAAAAACCACAGGAAAATAAAAAAAGTAAATATAAAAAAAATAAATATGCGTAGAGGACGTATTCTTCTTTAGAGGGCGCACAGACAGACAGCTTTCTTTCTTGGCTGGCAAAGCGGATGGACGGGCAGGACCGACGGTCCCATTCATGGGCCCCACCATGATGTGTGTTGACCATCAACACCATGCATTTGTTGGGTCCCCTTTGGGACAGTGGGCCCCCCAAAAATCAGCCTTATGTGGACCTCGGGTGGCTCACACGGCAGGAAACGGTGGATTGAACATCTGCCATTAAAACCCTTTTCGGGTCAGAAGTTTTGGATCATATGAAATTTATTTTCCTCTTTGCCCCAGGTCTGTGTGACCTTATCTACAAGTTCGGTGGAAAATAAACATTATGGTGGGCCCCACATGGGACCCACTGATGTATGTATTGTATCCACACCTTTCATCAATGTGGACCTCCACCATGAGGTATGTGAGTTATCTATGTCGTTCATCCCTATGCGACCCACCATAATGCATGTGTTGCATCCAAACCGTCCAACCATTTTTTTTGAAAGATAATTTTAAGGCTTGAGACTAAAAATAAGATAGATCTAGGATCAGGTGGACCACATTATAGGAACCAGTGGGTTTGAACGTCCACCATTAAAAACCCTTGGGGCTACCAAGTTTGGACTAAAATGATATTTGTTTTTCCTCTAGATTCAGGCCTTTGTGACCTTATGAATAGGCGGGATGGGAAATAAACCCTTTGAGGGGACCCACAGGAATTTAATTGTGGAAAATCATTATCTTCATTGATAGTTATTTTATGGTCCAGTTGATCTTTTGATATGATTCATTTTATATATATTGATTTTTAAAAAAATAGATGAGTTGGGTTCGGCCTATTTGAACTCGACCCATTCAACTCGACCCATTTGACTTGGCTTAGTTGATTCGGCCCTTTGTTTCGGCCAATTTGATTAGGTCTGATGTGATATATGAGGCCCGCTGTTGAGGCCCACCTAGATATATATGAGGCCCATGTGATGTGACCCATTTGATGTATTTGGAGCCCCTGGGTCCTGGCCCAACGGGATATACATAAGGGTCATTGCAATGTGTGATTCCACCATGGTTTATGTAACGATGTTTTGGGGGCCATGCCTTAGGAGCAATGATGGTTTGATGTCCACATTGTAAGGATGACGTTGGTTAAATGTTCGCATTGTCACTCTCCCTAAGGCCCATTGATAGGCCCATACTTGCATTGTGTAGGCCGTCTAGGCCCATCTTCATTATGAGCAGAGTCCATTACATGTTCAGTATGATTCCATGATTCATGCTCATACGCATTATATGTATGCTTGATATGAGAAGTGACTGATCATAGCATATGCCTTTGGGCAGATTGTTTATGTGCTCCCTGATAGGCGGAGTTGCCTTACATGAGCGCGCGGTACGCGCAAGATTGCTACATGACTGGTAGTGTGATTCATGCACTTTGCATTTGTATGACATGATTACTGCACGCCCTAGCGGCATCAGGGCTGTGGCCTCCACAGGCATATCGTGGATGGCAGGATCGAATACCGAAAATACTGTTTCTAGCATCGGAACTCTATAGATATCCCTGGGTGAAAATCTCTAAACCCGATGGTACTAGAGGATGATCCAACGTCGAGATCGAGTGGATATATGAGCGCATGAGGGCCGAATACCAGGAGGCCAGGTCCACTATGCCGTGGTTGGTTGGAAATGGGTGTGACCTTACTCGCTCGATGGTTGGGGGCATTACTAAGCTGAGTTTGACCAGCTCATGAATGGGTCTGCTATCGACGTGCCGGATAAGTATTGGCAGACTATTGGCCAGGCGAATAGTGAGGTTTCTTATGCTCACTTGGACTGTGTGGCTAGGAGAGGGGCAGTGCCATTTGGAGTGTATTAAACCTCGGTAATTATCCAGAATGAGAACTGTACTGATATTTGATGAGCTATATGAGGATTGGTATGCTTGAGTTGCATCCTGCATCGTATGGTCTTGATACAGCCGATAGCATTCATATCCTGCACTGCATAGCCTTGGTACTGCTGATTGCATTCATGTACTCATTAGCATGATTCCGCATTACTCTGACCTTGCATTCCGAGCACGCTAATATTGCGCACACACTTACACCGCCCTCTAAGCTTTCTATAAGCTTATGCACGATTGATGCATGCAGGTGACGCCCGGATGCAGCCATACCCTCGTCACAGTTGGAGCGTGCAGTCGAGATTTTTCAGAGTTTCTGTTATTATCATTATCTCGTATTTCTCCTTCATACACATTTTACTCAAAGTTTTGTATCATAGTGGATTTTGTGATGGTGTTCTTGTGGTATTTTTCATGGGTTATGCTTATGGTTATGCTCAGTATGAATCAAATTGATATTAGAAATCCTCCTTGTAGGATCCCAGGATCGAAACCTTGTAAATGGGTGCCGGGAGCTGAGAATGGGATTCTACGGAAGCTGTCGGCGCCAGATTCGGTGATCGGGAGTTTTGTGAGCCCGGTTTCTGAGTTCGAGGCGTGATAGAAATTGGTATTAGAGCATAACTTGGGGATAACTGATAACAACATCACATAATTACTATGAGTTTAGGACAATTAGGTTTGAGTGCGTAACCTTCCGATTGAGTTCCCTAACGAGCGATTCTCAAGGTTGATTGGCGTCATTGTTCTTTCCTATATGACATGCCGCCTAGGAAAGTGACCCGATCGACTCCCACTCCACCACCTGAGGCTCCAGCTTTACCACTTACGACTCTCGTTCCACCCTCAGAGATCCTTGCTCCCCATCCTAAGGATGTCATTCCTCCACTTGAGACCGGTATGGATCCGACCGTGCCTGTGAGTGCCTCTCAGTTACAACAGATGTTGCAGGCTATAACGGCTGCACTTCAAGGATAGGGCAGGTGCCTAGTTGTTTCTCCAGCCCAGGCAGAGCAGGAGCGCACGAGCGCCCTTCTTCGAGAGTTTAAACAGCTCGATCCTCTGCGTTTCTAGGGTGAGCCAGATCCGACTGCAGCCGAGAGATGGCGCTCCAATGTGGAGAAGATCTCCGATACTATGACATGTATGACCCAGCAGCGAGTCCAATTAGCTGTATTTCTTCTCCAGGGAGAGACCGAGCATTGGTGGACCTTTGTTACCCATGTTGTAGGACCTGATTATGTCTGGACATGGGAGGATTTAATTAATCGATTTGAGCAGCAGTACTTCCTCGACTACATTCGTCGTCAGAGAGTGTTAGAGTTCGAGACTCTGGTGCAAGGGAACATGTCTATGGCACAGTATGTGTGAGACCCGACCTGAGTTCTCATGTGTGCATGTGTGTGCATAAGTGTGCATTTCGTTCATTTTGGTCCCGCGGTCCTACCGGTCGAATCCCGGTGACTCGCGACCCTTAGATTATGTTGTGGTCATCCTTAAGTTTGGTCACATAGACCCGACACAGATTGACCCGAGACACATGTCATCTTGTCTGTATCGACGCCGCGATTCTAACGCCGCGTCCCATGCGTTAATCCGACGTGTACATCTCAAGTTATGAGCATTTCATCATGTGGCCCACTTTTTGTACAAATGTATGTGGACCCCATTCCTCCATGGCACAATTTTCCATGCACACCACACACACACACACTACACTATTGTATGGGATAAACACTACCCACCCTAAACACTACCCACACCTAACCTACCCTAGCAACATTGTTATTGTCACCATAGGTTATGATTACTTCCCTTAAAAGGCTTTTCCCTCTCTTTCCCTCTCATTTCTCTCTCTCTCTCTCTTCTCTTC